>CM059306.1:4050000-4610000 GCA_030340665.1 Neosalanx taihuensis
ATATGTGATGGATAGGCTATTGTATATATAAACCCACCCCCACCTACCACCATGTAAATAATGGATTAGTTTGTGTGTCCTTTGAGATTTGACATACTGAAGGATGCTCTCATTGCTTTCTAAATATTATACACGCTTCCATGTATGTGCATACACAAATCCTTCCTTAGCACTTAACACAATCCCTCACACTCGCCTCACACACACAGACACATATGCACACACACACAGACACACACACAGACACATATGCACACACACACACATATGCACACACACACAAACGCTCTTTCTCTGGGAATTTCTACATTCTTGTCAACATACAAACAAATAATCAAACATGGAATAACAGACATGGTCATTTATTTAATAAAAAAACATGAAGCGACTGTCGGAATGCATCCCTGCAGGGAACGTTCCGGCCTCAGGACTCCTCAGTACATGAGGGGGGGGGTGCGTTCTCCAGGGGTTCTCCGGATTCCACAGCAGAATAGCCATCTTGGGCTTCCAGGTTTGTAAAAAGCAGCATAAACAGTGGAATAATTGCACTGAACTCTGGGTAAGGCTTGTGTCAGGACCTTCTCCTAGAAGGGATCGTTAGCGGGTTTGTGCCCAGCCTGTAGATACGGTAAACAAACCGCTGCTGTGTTAGTGTGTGTGAGTGTGTGTGAGTGTGAGTGTGTGTGAGTGTGTGTGTGTGTGTGAGTGTGAGTGTATGTGAGTGTGTGTGCATGTTTAAGTGGAGGAAGACCGCTGCGTTTTCTCGGGAACAGGGGCAAAGGTGTTTGACGGCGTGTGAAGCAGCGCAGGCGCATGGAAACGGTGGAAAGCGCGCAAGGTTACGTTTTTTTTAGCGAGAGACTGAGAGGTGACAGCGCTCTCCGCACGCGCTCGATAGAAGCTAGATGTCACCTTTCAAGAGCGCTGACAACTTCCCGTCCCCCCAGATGGTGGGTTCAGGTAAACTAGCCAGCCCTCGCTCACAGAGGGAACACTTAAGCCTGTGCAATTGGCTTCCATTCATCCAATGATGGCAATCACCTTTTCACTTGAATTCACTGGTATTTGCTTTTGCCGAGACATAGCTAACCATCATACTGGATTTCCTGCCCACTGAGTAAGTGCTCCCGGGTAATCTATGGTTCAGATACATCTTAAAAATAAAAAATATCCCCTGGTTTAAAACGTCGGGAGTCAATGGTCACCATTCTTTTTTTCTAGATTTTTCTTTATCGCCGTTCTTTTTTTCTCCCAGCTAACTTTGCATGCTCCATCAAAGTGAGCTTCTTTTATACCCTCCTAGTGACTGTAAGCATAGTGGGAAATGAGACAATAAGGGAACATCATCCCACCCACTTTCAACTTCCCTCTTTCCACACACTCCCTCCCCTTTCTTTCTCCTGCAATGAATGCTAGTTAACAGGGGGGCTGAAGAGCAGGCTTGGAAATGAGAAATGACCCCACCCCAAACCATCAACCCCTGCGCCCCCCCCCCCCCCCTTTATTCTCCCCGCAGCAAAGACGGAGAGGGATGGGTCAGAAATGTAGAGGAAGGGGGAGGGGGAGGTGGGACAGACAGAGGCATTAAAATTCATGGCCTTTTTTATTTTCTGTGCTGAAAATCAATAGTGTCTAGTATGGATGAGGTGAGCAGTGGACAACAGTGGAGGGGAGATAGGGAGGGGGGGGAGGATGGGGGAAGGGGAGGACGGTGGAGGAGTAGTGTGTGTGTGTGTGTGTAGGGGGGGGGGGGGTGTTGTAGATATTACCAGTGACATAGCCACTGCAGGAAAAGGTAAAAATAGGTTGGGAGAGGGGAAGATGGGGGGTGGGGGTGGGGGGGGGTCATTAGGTCTGACCGCCACTGTTGTTGCTCTATTACAGCCAGGTTCATTGTCCAGCCGTATCGAGAGGCGCCGATTGAGAATACAATCTATATAGACTTGAATCACCGAGCACACACTCATACACACACTGCACACCTTATCTTGCGGTCCTCCCAGAGATATATGGAGGGTGAAAAGCAGGGGGGGGGGGGGGGGGGGAGGAGAAGTGAGGGAATTAAACATGTGCATACATCCCTTCACTGAGATCTTGTCCTCTTCCTCTCCTCTCTCCCCTCCTATTCCTCTCCTACCTCCTCCTCTTCCTCTCCTCTCTCCCCTCCTCTTCATCTCCTCTCCCCTCCTCTTCCTCTCCTCTCTCCCCTCCTCTTCATCTCCTCTCCCCTCCTCTTCCTCTCTCCCCTCCTCTTCCTCTCTTCTCTTGCCTCTTCTCTCTCCTCCTCTTCCTCTCTCCCCTCCTCTTCCTCTCTTCTCTCGCCTCCTCTTCCTCTCCTCTCTCCTCCTCTTCCTCTCCCTTCTACAGGTTGTGATGAGGAGGGTCTGGGTGGTTACTATGGGAATAGGTGTGTGTGAGAGGGGCTGGTTTGGAGGCGTAAAACATCATAAATAATGGAGTTTCAGGTCTGCATTGAAATGCAAAGCCTCCACCTCTGGCATCTGGGTAATATTGGCTTTTTGAAATGTATTTTTTCAAAAAGCAACCCCCCCCCTCTGCCCCCCCGCCCCCACCCTCACACACATCAATCTTTGCGTGTGAGTTTAAGGCTCGGATACATTTGCATTAGTAATTTTTCTCAACAAGCCAGCTGAAAAGGGGAGCAGTTTGGCCGAGTGTCCGAGATGGGCCTCGAATCCAGAGACATCCCATCCAAAACACCGTGCAGAGTCCTGTCAGACTGAGAGGCTCGGTTATCTTCATGTAAACATAAAGTTCAGAATACAGTCTCCCCCCCCCCCCCCCCCAACACTACAGGAATATAGCTGCATTTCTTCATCTTGGGTTCCTATCTCGCAAGATTTAGGGGGAAAAACGGAATTATTGGCATTTCTGTCAATGTGTGTATGTGTGTGTGTTTGTGTGTGTGTGTGTGTGTTTTCTAGCAGTATCATGCCAGTGTCAGTTAAAGAGACCGCCAGATATGACCAGGAATGTCGATGAACAGTCGAGGGATTATATTCCAGTATTTAAATCTTGTATGTGAGGGACGAACACCTGCTGCGGGGGGGGGGGGGGGGGGGGGGGTGACTGGAGCTGTGAAACTAGAAAAAGACATAGTTGATGTGTGTATTTGTGTGTGTGTGGGAGAGAGAGACGGTGTGTGTACATGTTTGGCAGCTGTCCAGAGCATCAATAAAGTCCCCGTGAGTTTGAGAAGCAGGCAGAGCCATTTAAGGTCTATTTGTCTGTGACCCTCCAGCCCTCTACACAACCTGCAACGACATCCGGGCCAATTAAACATCCTGGAGCTCTACCTAGAGAGAGGGAGGCAGGGACAGGGAGAGGAAGAGAAACAGGGATGGAGATGAAGAAGGAGGGAGAAGTGGGGGCAGAGATAATTTGTTAAGCTGAAAAAGTTTGAAACAAAATCGCGTCATTGCAGTATGTTGTCAAATGACGTATTTCATTCCTCTCTCTCTCCCTCTATTACCTACATACCTACCTACCTCCTTTCATCCCTCCTCCCCACGCCTAACTTCCTCTCGCTATCTCTCCATTCCTGTCCCCATCCATCCTTTCCTCCATCCCTCCCTTACCTTTTTATACCTTTCCACTGTTCTCTCTACAGTATAGTTACTTAACCTCCCTTCCTTGCCAACTTTCACTGCTCAAGCTTGGAGCCTCTTAGTTTCAAACTTTCCTTCCCTTACCTATATCTCTGTCTTTCTCTCTCCGTCCCTATTTCTCCCTCTCCCCCTCTATCTTTCTCTTTCTCTCCCTGTCTCTCTCTTTATCGCTCTCTCTCTCTCTATTGATCCAGTCATAGTTTTCTGTCTTTGCTGTGCTGGCTGGCTGGCTTTAATCAATACAGATAATTGTCCGCTTTCTCCCGATGCCAAGGCAGTGTTTTTTCTCAATGAATCCAGGTCTTCCCCCTTCCCACCCCCCCTCCCCCCCTGCCTCACCCGGGAATCCCCCATTAATGACAGGAGATAACCTGCTTTCCTTACCGATTTTTCTCCCCCCCCCCACCCACCCCTCCCTTCCTCGCTCCCCTACTCCCTCGCTCATTGATCGCCGTGAGATATCGCCCCGTGTGCCCTCCTTTACCAACGTAAACATCGCCCGCACGTGGAGTCTGGGAGTAGAAACCCACGTACCAAACACACCAATGCCCACACACAGAACTCCCACACACCGATACGTAGAACCTCTCAGAAACACAAAACACCCTCATACACACCCACTCACATACACACTTCAAGGCATGGATAAGCATGTAAATATAAAGGCACGCACCAAACTCCTGCATGCAAACAAGCAGGCTATACAGACTCAATATAGAAAGCAAGCTAGTTTTGAAGTGTCTTTAGGATTCAATCGTCCTACTCCAAGGCTCTATGCTACCCCAAGGCCAAGGCCCATGTTAATCAAACTACAACATCTAACAAGGTCGCGGGTAAGATGGCCAGAAGAATAGGTTCGACGACATGCATTATGTGCATGATGTGTTTGCACAGGTTTGTAAGTCCATTAAGGCACGGATAAGCTCAGAGGGTCTTGAAGACATGTTGCATCTCAAGCCTTCTGTCCCTCGTTCAAGGCCAGCGCCCCCCCACCCCCTCCCACCCCCCCCACCCCCCACATCTCATCGCTGTTCCTGCAGCGACCCCCCCAGGTCTTCGAGAAAGACATCGACATGTCGGCCATTTTGTCACCCTGCTCCTGTGGGTGTCTGGTGACAGGAACTGGTCAGTGGGGTGAAATGGTCGCCAGGCCAGCCTTAGACTGGGGGGGGGGCTTCATTCCGGGGCCCTTCGCATTAACTATCCTGCGACAACAGTGTTCTCCGGTTGTTGCCGTGTAGATGAGCGCTACACCGTGGGAGGGCAAGCAAGCACCAACATGTCTTAGACCTGCAGACAAAAGGCTTCCACACACACACTCACACACACCAACACACACACACACACACACACCCTCTCCTTCCCGGTGGATATTTTCATCAGGCTTATTTTCCCATGGCGTGTCCCCTGTCGTTTCTGAGCGAGCGCAAACACACTCTCCATCTCTCCGTCTGGGCAGCGGGCCTCTTCTGACTATGGTGTCATTATCACCTGCCCTCCCCCCTGTAGAGGCTCACTATACACACACACACTTACCTCACACCCACACACACTTAGCTCACACGCTTAGCTCACACACACACACACACACACACACACTTGGCTCACACACACACACACCAACTCGTCTCTCTCCCATGTATACGCTCAGACACACACACACACACACTTCATATTCCACTTCTTGGTAGGTTGGCAGTCATAGCTCTGCGTCGATGACCTTTCTGTGTGCTTTCATATGCAGTGACAGTGTAGCACTGTGGGTAATGAAACAACCTTATTTCAGGTTATTACTGTAATAGCGGCTCATCTGTGTTAATATCACACACTTATATTCACAAGGTTTTTTATCATTTTACCCTTACAGACACATGGCTCCATACGCTATAAAAATCTAGATGAGCTAACTGTGCTTGTACATAAAGGTAGAGTTTCAGAGACAAGGTTGCCATTTTAAAACGAGGGTCTAACAGTTTGGAAAAGGATCACCGTCCGTCATTATTATTTACAGCAAGGAGGTCTGTTTTTAAAGATGGAAGCCGTCTTTCTGTGTAATGATCGGTACTCATGCAGCCACACAGGGGAAGGTTAACTGCATTTCCTTTTTCAACCGATGGACTCACACGCAGGTGTGTTTTATATATATATATGTTGTTTTTGTCCTTAATGAAATTGTCCCTCTTGACGACCATATGACGCGACCAGGCAACACCACAACTAGTGCCCATGTGCATGTTTTTAGGGTTTGTTGGTGGGGGCAGGGGGCAGGGGGCGGGGGGCTACGTGTGTCATTTGGTGAGTGAACATAAGTGGTTGGGAGGCGGTCAGAGAGATCTGCCGGATGGAGAGAGTGTAAAAATAGAGAGATAAGAGCCACTTTGGAGCAAGGGATGGAGGGAGGGGAGGGGCTGGGCGCAGAGGAAGTATGGCCCTGAGCTTCTCTGTCCACCCTCTCCCCCTCCTAACTCCTTCCTTTCCCTCACCCCATCCCTCCATCCTGGTGACGATTTGCCCAGCTACGCCTCCAGAAACAGGGGCTGGTTAAGTGAGAGAGACCGAGGCAGGAGCAGGTCTGGTCAGGGACACCAGCAGTTCCTCTCACCCAGGCTCTGTGTGCTGGTGGGCAGAGGGCAGAGCACCTGCCTCAGGGGACTGTGGGCGAGGAACCTGGCTGGAGGGGTGACCAGGACGTGGGGGGGGGGGGGGGGGGGTACATAGTTACCCCCTCTCCTCTAGGCGATCACACCAGAGCCCTTAACCCTACATTTAGTATGTGTGCCCCACACACACACACACACACACACACACACACACACACACACACACCGTCCTTGCCTTGGTGGAACTGAAAATGTTTCCTCCATGGCCATAGGATAGGTTATATTTCACAAGACATTTTTATTTCTATGTTTTATCAAGTGATTTTTCCGTCTTCCGTCATTTTAGTTGGTTTGGGGTGACAGAGAGCGGTTCAGTGGAGACGGAAAGTGACTTATGTTCACGTTTTCAGTCGCATGTGGATTTATTTTTTTCTTTAACGCATGTGTGTGTGCGCGTTTGTCCATTCAGAGTGTAGTTAGGTAAATAAAAAGCTCTGCTCTGTACCTCTTAACCTCTCCAAAGGGAGCCTAGAATCTGATTCCCTCGTCAAGGCCGGCCCAGAGAGCGGGAGAGAGGGGCGAGGGGAAGAAAGGAAAGAGTGCAAGAGAGGAGGGAGGGGTGGAGTGATTGAGGGGGGTTGGGGGGTGGGGGGGGGGGGAAGGGAGGGGGGCTTCAGAGCAGAGGCAGCAGTGGACGTTGAGAAAGAGCTTCCAGCGTGCGTGGGTCTCTGCACCCCTTCAGAGGGGCCCCGATCGATACAAACTCAGAGCAATAAAGCTTTCTCCCTGTCATCTCCCCGGAATACAAAACAGAAAAGGGAGGGGGAGAGAGGGAGGGGAGGGGAGGGGGAGGAGAGGCGAGGTAGGGTGGGAGGGAGGGTGGGAGGGGGGTGGGAGGTGGCGTGGGTGAGAGGGGTGAAAAGCTGTTCCGCTAGCCAGACCAATTTCCTAACCCCCTCCTCTCCCCTTCTCCCCTTCAGCCCTCCACCAAACCTCCACCTTCTCCTTTTCTGTTTCACAACCCTGTTCTTCGCTTCCTCTCCCCTGTTCTGGTCCTCTGTCAGAGACACCTTCCGAGGGGAGAAGACAAGACACCTGCTATTATATAATTAATGGTGTTTGAATAAATGGAGTCAATAATTCAATGGGGCTTTCAGAGAGAGGGATGGAGAAGGACAGATTCTGGACATCTGCCTGTCTGGTAGAAAGTAAAACAGAGGACAGAGAGGGTGGGGTGGGAGAGAGATAGGGAGAGAGGGGGAGGGAGAGAGAGAGAGAGAGAGAGAGAGAGAGAGAGCAGGGGTTTATTGGGGGTTTGATGATGAAAATGAAGGTACTGGATGCCTTACTGGATGGGGGGAAGGGATGACTAAAGGTATTACCCAGAAAGAGAGATGGATGGGCTGATGGAGGAAGGGAGAGCTGGACGGAGGAAGGGGGGGTGGGGGGGGGGGTGGGGGGGGGGGGTAAAGGGGGATATCAAACCGGACCGGATTGAAGGGACAGCAGGGTAAGCAGGTCAAATAAGCCTTCTCTTTAATTGAGAGCCAATTTAAGTCAAGTCCAATCGATATACCTATAAAGTAAGCAATCTAACACACACCAGAACACATATATCACACTGTTCCACTGGCTGCATGTTGCTGCCACCTAGACTGGATGAGCAGCCTGTCTGTCTGCCTGTCTGTCTGCCTGCCTGTCTGCCTGTCTGTCTGTCTGTTTTCTGTTACTAATGCAACCCTGATGTTTTGTAGTCATTTATGTACATATTTCCACTGTTTGTTTCCACGCTCTCTTGGCAGTTCATCCGTCCGTCTATTTTTTATTTATTTCAATTCCTCTTCTAAACTCCTGGATGTGTCTTTGTTGCTGTCCTTGTCTCTTCTACTTCCTCTCTCGATCCTTCCACACAGACACACTCGTCTCATTCTCTTTTCTTTTTCATTCTTTCTTTCATTCCATGAGCGGAAAATCACTGCTAACTCCACAGCTCGTTTTTCTTTTCTCGTTCACCTTTCTTTTTTTTTTGTTACTTTGTATCCCAGTCTGAATACTCCCCCTCTCCTTCCCTTCTCCTTCCCCTCTCCTTCCCTTCTCCTTCCCCTCTCCTTCCCTTCTCCTTCCCTCCATCTTGGCTAAAGGGATAAAGAAAGTAAAGCACAAGCAGTGGCCATTACCCCTATTCTCCTCTTTCCCTCTTCCCCCCCTCTCTTCCTCTGCTCTCCCGGTTTCTCCGCATCCCTCCTTCCTGCTCCCTGGGGAGTTTCAGTAATAATGGTCAGGACGGGGTGAGGGAGGGAGGTGCGATTATTGTCTTGTCGGGAGTCAGAGAAATCGATCGTTCCAGAAATATGTGGTTGGAAAACGAGGTACTGTATCGGATATAATAAACACTCAAGAGACACACACTCAACACACACCCCATCCGCACACAGTCGGCACATTTCATAATTGCCTATGCTCATTCACTCTTGAGAGGTACTTATGGAACTGAATAGAAACACAGCAACACCGTGCATTGGTTCAAGACGTTACTAAAACAAAACACACTTTTGTCCCAGGGAAGCAGTTGCAGCCGCATCAGAAAGGGCTTTTCGGCACTGTTCAGGTGCATCCAGATAAACTAACCCTGGTTCTGGAAGTCCAAACGGCTCTGTTTGACTCCCACGTAAGTCTTTCACTGAGTTAAGGGAGGGGGTGCGAAAACATATTTCTACTTAATGATTAGCACTCACGCGCACACACAGGCACACACGGGTGCGCACATGTAGGCGCACGAACGCTGATCTTTCGGTGCTGTTGCCTGGCAACGTGGTTGCGTGTCCTATCAGAGAGCAGCTCTGTCCATTGATGTCATGACCGGCGCTGCTGGCCGGCCCCTGCTCCACTGTACTGCGCTGAGCGATGGACGCTCGCAGGAGGAGAGGAGAGCCGGCAGAAGCTGGAGAGAAAGAGAGCGAAAGGTGGGGAGAGAGGGAGGGATAATCATGGAGAGTGTGTGGCGGAAAAGAGTGTGTGTGTGTGAGGGGGGGGGGGTGTTCAGATCGAGAGACAGAGGTAGGGTGATAGATGAGAAGCTGTCAATGATTCTTTATAAGGTGGCCTCGCCGGATTAACCTTATCAGGTCTATGAACTAGTCCTGGTGGGCAACACCGCACGCCTCCAGTACACACGGACATGAAAGGATGAGTTCACCAAAGTACGGTGGGTGAAGTTCACCCTGAATCTGAAGCTGAACCTTCAACAGCTTCCACAGACAGCGTTTTCAGGTGCCCCTTGCCGTGTGTGTGTGTGTTCCAAAGGGTGTGACTTCAACACTTTGGCTTCCCTGGGTGCAGCCAACCATTGTGCCATTGTCTGTAAATCAGGTCAAACTGCAGGACAGCCACATAATGGTGCACCTCTCGTGGCTTTGGGGACCTCTTAAAATCCTGTTCTGAGTTACTGGAGTCATTAGAGAGGGATGGGCAGGGGCAAAGACAGAAAGAGAGAGAGAGAGACGGACAAGGATGGAGAGAAAGGAAGAAGCAAGGGTAGAAAGAGGAAAATATGGGCTGAGCGATCGGCAGAAAGGAAGAGAAAGCGTCGGAGAGAAGGGGGGCAGGATTGTATCTGACGGAAAGAAAGAAATACACAGTGTAGATGTGTAAGTAGAGAGAGAGGACGTGCGTGTGTTTACAGATGCGGCGTCTCTCCACCTGGTCTCTCCTCGGTGGGTTTCTGCCACCCTCTGTGTTCCTGCGGCCCGTGCACTGACATCATGCTGTCATTTTTCAGCGCTCCAAGACAGACTAATGGTCCATCTAGCAGAGCTCCACACGGTGATGGAGCAGGTTCTGAACCCTGCTGGACAATGGGGATCTTCCTAGGGCTCCCAGAGGACCCCCTTGGTGTGTGCGCGTCCATCTGTATGCATGCGTTTCCTGTGTTTGTGTGCAGCGGGGAGTGGGGGGGGGGGGGGGGGGGAGGGGGAGGGGGATGGGTCAGTGCAGCAGGCGGTGCGTGTGTGTGCACTATTGTGGGGGGTGTGGGGGTGGTGGGGGGGGGTGCCAGCTGACTGTGAGGTGTGAGGGGGCCATGTGCTGACCCCTGACCTCCACACGTCGCTCCCCCCCTTGTTTTCGGCGACCCCCTCTGTCCCTCCCTCTCTCACACACACAGACACACACACAGGATCCACACGCCGTCTGTCACTGGCCCCCCGACAGGCGTGACCGAGACAGGGAAAGGGGGAGGGGGGGTGCCGGACCCGTGCAGCCTCCCCCTCCTCCTCCTCCCTAAGTCCCTGACAGTGACCCTGGGCTCCCCCCCCCCCTCTGTCCCCCTCCCCCTCTCTCCTCCCATCCTGGTCCTCCTCAGCCACACATAGCCTCTAAGACAGATACATCACCTGCCAAAAGGCCCACTCCCATTAACACTGATAGACGGGGCCCCAACCAGGCTGCTTGACTGGGGGGCGGAGCGGGATGGGGGTAAGGGGTGGGCTGGGGGGGGGACTGGGGCCATGGCCAGAGGGGTTGGGGCCGGGGTTATTGTGGACTGTGTTTAGTGGAGCACTTAAATCACTCATGGGTTTTGTTTAAATGGTTTTGTCTTCATGCGTGTTCGTGTGGAGGTCTGTGACTGTATGGATGGTGGTGGAGGTGTGTGTTAGGGTGTGTGCATTTGGGTAGAGGTTGCGTGTATGTATGTCTGTGGTGTGTATGTGGTGTGTTTGTCTGTGAACTTGGCCTTGACGAGGGCCGACCTCCAGTGAGACCGAGGGGTTTTTAGTTCCCATTTTTCTATGGTCCTGATTGTTCTGCTTTCAAATGCTACGGGTTCTGCTAAGATGGAAACGGTTTATAAGGACTGTTATTAACATCTGTAGTCGTGTGTGTGTGTGTGTGTGTGTGTGTGTGTGTGTGTGTGTGTGTGTGTGTGTGTGTGTGTGTGTGTGTTAGCGTGTCTAATTGCTGTTCCATCCTTTGTGGTCAGTGAGCGTTTCTCAACTGCGGCTGCATGTTAGTGCTGTCCCCTTGTGGTGGTACGTGGCTACTGCAGTCTGTTCCAAAAGGCCTGCAGCCTAGTCATCCCCCTAAAAAAATCGAATCAATCAAAAATAATTTCAAATAATTCAAACAGAAGATCAAATCTGAAACAGCCGACAGGGATTTTTTTTTTACAATTATTAATAAATCAAGTGAATTTCCAGCAGATGTTAAGTAAAATTAACTTAGGCCAAACCTTAAAATCAATAGATGGAAAAGAACAAAAAAGAGAGTGTAATTAGGGAGTGAAAAATTATTTAAATAATGTATAATACCCATCCTTTACATGTCCAGAGTCCCAAACTGTATAATCAAATGGACACATGGAAGGTGATGGTGAGGGTGATGTTAAAACTGAAAACATGACCAACCCTTTCCACACACCCTGACCCTCTTCCTTCTCTCTCTCTCTCTCTCTCTCTCTCTCTCTCTCTCTCTCTCTCTCTCTCTCTCACGTTATCTTCCTTACTCTCTGTTGGCCGTTCCCATCTTCCGCCCGCTTCCCTCGTTCTTTTTTATCTTTCTTTTTGGTGTTTCTGAACCTATCCATCTGTACTTCCCCTCTGTCCTCACACTGACTAAAAACACACATCGAACGCCACAAACACTCTTTTTCTACGGTGTGTTCTCCTCTCCCTTGTTTCACTGACATGTTTCCGTTTCATGCGGTTTGGATGTGTGTGTGTGTGTGTGTGTGTGTGTGTGTGTGTGTGTGTGAGCGTTCTGGGAAGGCTGTCGTAGACGAATGTCCTTCGTTAGCTCGGTGAAAGCACCACAGGACAAACACACCTCATGTACTGCTCACTCTCTAATTCTGCCAGGTTTCCGGCAATCAAACTTCATTTTACAATGAATGAGAGGTCATTTGAGACAATTGGGAAGCGCTGACAGACACAAGAAAGAGAGAGAAATGGTGAATTGAGAGAGGAGGGAGAAGGATACTGTTGGATTGGCACAGTGAGAAGCAGTTTATATTTTTCATCCTAAAATGGCGGCTGTTGTGTACAATAATGCGGTTTTCAGGTGAGCCTCTCTCTCTTTTTCTCTTCATTCGACTCTCGCTCTCTCTTTCTCTTCTTCTACTTCTTATTGCACCAATTAGGCCTTCTGGTATGCCTCCAGGGACTGAGGCTTCTATGGGGTTAATTAGAGCTGTGGACTTTAACCAGGCCTGCTAATTGGCTAACATCAAAACCAGCTTTGCTCGGTCGTACCAGTAATGAAATGTCAGGTCATCTTTTCCTGAGGGGAGAAGAGAGAAAGAATGTGCATAAGAGAGAGAGAGAGAGAGAGAGAGAGAGAGAGAGAGAGAGAGAGAGAGAGAGAGAGAGAGAGAGAGAGAGAGAGAGCGAAAGGTGTTCATTGTGTGTCTGTAAGAAAGAGAGAGAGACAGAGACAGAGAAAGAGAGACAAGATGACTGCATCTTTTTGGGCAAGGGTCTAGTGCTTATTAGTTCTCCATCCTTTCTTTCCCTTTTTACATTTTTACATTTGACATGATTTTTTTAGTTTGCAATAAAACACTGGAGATCATTGGTATTATGGAAGGCATTGAACTGCAGCAGTGACATTTGGCTCTAATTGTGGAAATATTTGGTGTTTAAACAGAATGGTGGCTTTAGAAGAGGGTGACGTCACTTCCAGTAGTAAACATTGAAGAGTTACATTTCTCCTTTACGGGTATTTATATCCTTTCAAGTTTGGTACAAGTGCCTTACATTTCTCTTTAACTGCCGTCGAGGTCACAATATTTACAAATTGTTTTTCAGTCTTAAAGTGCCAGGCGATGATGGCCCAATGAAAGTTGTTACCATAGCGCCACGATAGACTGCAGTTGTGAGTTCCTGAGCAGTCACGCGCATAGGTCACGCGCTGATAATTAGGACCATGTGTTTCAAATCTGTATAATAGACTAATAATTCCCCATCGACGCTGACTGAAGTATTTTATACCAACGTTCTGCATTACTAGTGTATGATTAAAACACGAAATTGGTTAGTCTACTTACGTAACGTTTTTAATTGAAATATCGAAATATACCCTTTTATGATGCATAATTACCGTGAATACATCTGTTGAATTTATAAAGCATATGCCAATTATACTGAGTTCTTCTTTTTAGTTCATGAATCGAAATTACTTTAATCATAGGCTAGATTTCAGTTGTTATAACTAGGCTACTTCTTTATAGGCAAATGGTGTGCTTTGCATTTGCATGTTTTTTGTTCTTTAACGATTTATTTTTTGTCATTTTTGTTTTTGTTTGTTCATTACGTAGCAGAAACGAATTATATTTTATCATTTTTATATTATGCAAAATGATGTCAAATGTATTGAGTTCATATTTGCATATTAATTAATCGAAAAGTAAATATGAAAACAGGTCCAGAATTTTTTTTACACAATAATAATAGGGCAACCGTTGTTTAATTTGAGCAAATTACACGTGATTAATTTGTATAATTTAAATTATGACATGCATGAGTTTAAATTGATTTAAAATAGCTGTTTACATTCTATAATTGGGTTGTTACAGTATAATTGTTTGTGTGTACATGTGTGATTGTGTGTGTGAGAGAGAGAGAACAATAAAGAGGAAGATAAAGAGAGAGAGGGAAAGAGTGATAAAGAGAGAGAGCGTTAAAGAGAGAGAGAGCAATAAAGAAAGAGAGACAGAGCGATAAAGAGAGAGAGAGAGCGATAAAGAGAGAGAGAGAGCGATGAAGAGAGAGAGAGAAAGAGATGTCTGGGTCTCCTGTGGAGCTTAAGGAGGATGAATCTTCCCCTGTAACATGTTTCTGTTTCCCTGCCAGTCAGGCCAGGAGGGATGAAAGGATGGAGGGATGGATGGAGTGATGAAACAGAGGAGGGAGGAAGAAGAGGGATTTCACTCTGAATGAGTCCTTGTAGCGGGTGTATGGAAGTGGTAAACGGGATCCGTGTAACACCCCCCCCCCCCCCCCCTTCCCCTCTCTGTACTGCAGATATCAGGATGTCCAAAGCAGCAGAAGAAGACAAGCCTGGAGCAGAGTTTCCAGGGGAGAGCACAGGTACCCAGCATTCCCTTCACACGGGCAATTCTTCACATTTCTCAAATGTTCTACCGTCAGTGAATGTGATTTGTTACTTTGTTTGTATGACCTGTCTCAGTGAAGACCTGAAATCACTCCGCGGCCGAGTTCTTCTTTTCAAATGCGTTTTCTAACGTTGTCTACCCAAAGCAGAGACATCTGTCTCTCAGATCTGGAATTTGAACTTTTATCTTTTTAAGTACCTGTGAAGACAAGATGGTATCTGGTCTTCTGCTCTGTCATTTGGTCTTTTATTCTCTCCCCCTTTCTCTGGATCCTGCCACTCATTTGATGTTTTCTATCTCATCATTCATGTTCTCATGTGTTTCTCTACAGACTCTGAGAGGAACACCCCAGACACCAGTGATCAGGTAGGTCACCTCTGCTCTTTACTGAGCAGACATGTGGTGGACTTGTGTATCGAGCTGTTAGCTAAAGGCTAAAATATAAACAAGACACAAAAGCACATTTATTTAATTAAACACTCCCATTTCATTTTGGTTGGGATCTTTACCAGGAGCTTCACATAATGGCTCCTCAGTAATTCAACGAGGCAACGTTGCGATTGGTCAAGCAGCTGCTTTTCTGCCTGCGAACGCATGTCTGGACGGCTTGTTGCTGAATTCTTTGTCGTCTCTTTTACAGCCTTTAAAAACAAGTCCTTTCGATCTCTCCCCCACCCCGGCCAGCTCCAAAGTAAGTTAATGTTGTGTTTAATTGTGTGTGTGTGTGTGCGTGCGTGCGTGTGTGTTATCTTAAGCATCAACACTGACTGCCCTGAAGGGTCATGATGATGTGCACTTATATGCAAATCTGGATGGCGAGACCTGCCCCCCCTGTGAGAACGGCCTCGGGGGGGTGGGGGGGGACGGTAGGAGACGTCGGAAAAAAAAGAGAGAGAGCGACAGAGAGAAGACCAGTTTGCCTTAAATGATCGAGGAAAGAGAACTTGAGAGCGATTTTTGACATAGAAATTGAGGGAGAAGGGGATCCGGACAGACAGCGACACGGTGATGGATGTGTGATGACAGGAGCCTGCAGGTCAGACCAGATTGGCAGGTTTGAAACGCTCTGAAATTGTGGACGGAATGATTTTCGGCTCTTTTTTTCGCCAACGAAGCGAGCCATGGTAAGACCTGCAGAAACCTGGAGAGAAGGATAAAGTGAGGGATTGAAGAAAAAAAAAGAGAGAGATTGAAAGAATTTATATTGAAAAATACTTCTTTTGGGGGCAGTTTTGGGATTCCTTATTTAAAGTGACGGGGAGAGAGTGGGTGTGGAGAAAATGTCTCCAGGATGGACTCCAACCTGGGGTTCTGTGGTAAGGCCTCAGCCTGCAGACAGTGGTTCTTGAGCCACCAGGACAAGTCACTGCCTTCTCCAGAAGCTGAACAAACATTTAAATTGGGTTCTCTTTTGTGCCTGTAGAGCGTTTTTAGGACTTTTATCTTATCTCCTTTACTTGAAAGAAATAAGAACATTTGACGAACGTATGAGGTTCATTAGTGAACCCCTCAGTGTTAATGGAGCCTCCCTGGTCATTGTCCTGCAGGTTAAGACTGAGGAAGGTTCTGAGTCCAGCAGCCACGTTCAGCTCCCTTCTCAACCCCAGCAACACGCCCCCCACCCGCATACACAACTGATGCTGGCTGGCAGTCAACTGGCAGGGGTGAGTGGAGCAGCTCAAAGTGTGTGTTTGTGCGTTCATCATTGTCACTGTTCATTGACATTTAGTCATGTAGCAGACGCTCTTACCGAGGACGACTTACGGGCAAGCGTGTTCATGTGCAAACTGAGAGTTGGGTGCCTGCAGCTCTGACACGGCGGTGTGTTCTGTTTTCACTGCTGCTCTTTTCTCGCAGTCTTGCTGACTCATCGAGGGCGGGGGGGGGGGTTGACACTGGTTTCTCACTGTGCTGCTACGCTGCCTCTTCACCTCTGACTAACCCTCCTCTCTTCCTCTTCACCTCCGTCCAACCCTCCTCTCGTTTGGCGAACGCTTCACTTCTTTCCATCTTCCGTCTCTTGCTCTTCTTTTTTTCCCTCTCCTCCTCCTCTCCTCTTCCTCCCTCCTCCCCCCTTCCTCTTTTCCGTCCTTTGCTTCCCATTCCTTCTCCTCCTCTCCCTGCTCCTCTTCCTCAGTTGGCAGCTCTCCTCCCTGCCCAGCAGCAGCTCCTCCTCCAGCAGGCTCAAGCTCAGCTATTGGCTGCTGCCGTGCAACAGTCCAACGCGGCACACGCCCACGCCGCTGCCCATGCTGCTGCAGCAGCCAATCAGGCCCAGGCGCAGGCTCAGCAGCATCAGGCCAATAAGGAGCAGGGCACTGTCCAAGCTCCGCCCCAGCTGTCCCTCTCCCAGCCAATCCAGCTAACCGCCCAGGTGAGGGAAGCCAATCACCGCCAGCCGTTTTAAGAGACGCTGCGGCGCTAAACAAGTTGTGAATTGTGTCTGTATGTCGGTTGAGCGCTTTGCAGTTTCATAGCGCCTGCTTGCTTTCCTGGCTTGCTGTATCGACAATCCACACACAGGACGATAGCTCACATTTATTGGGATGTGATGTTCAGTGAGTTGAGCCGTTGTGCTGTTGACCTTGACAGGATCAACTGGATATTTGATCTCCCCCTTTCCCCTCTCCTCCTCTCCCACAGGACATTCAGCAGCTGTTGCAGCTGCAGCAGTTGGTTCTGATGCCGGGTCACCACCTACAGAACCCAGGCCAGTTCCTGCTTCCCCAGGCCCAACAGCCCCAGCAGGGTACGACCCCTCACCCACCCCCCATCCCTACTACCTCCATCCACCTCTTTAACGCTCTTCCTCCTCCTCACACTAGACCGTTCTAAAGGATGTTGGCCAATCCCTCCCATCCATTGTACATTGAGCTGACGGGGATGAGGAGCAAATTCAGTGACAGATTTGTCCTCCCCCGTCCGAACACAAAGAGATTTGGACAGTCTTTTATTCCAGCTGCTCTCCGACTCTACAACCAGGCCCTGCAGGCACGGGGAGACCTGGAGCTAGAGTTAGGCTAGGCTAACTGACTTGGACTTTTATCTGGACTTTCATCTGCACATGGCACAGGATGCACTATAGCTATTTTATTTGACTATTTTAGCGGATTGTTTATTTTTAGTGGATTATTTTTAGTGGATTATTTTAGTGACATATTTATTGGGACCAGCAGGGTGTTTATATTCATGTGTTAACTCAGTTTTTCTGTTTGTCCTCCTCTTCTTCTTTTTCTTAAAAGCATGAGCTGTTTCACAACTAATTTTCCCCAGAGGGGACAATAAAGGTTTCAATCAATCAGGATGATAACCGTGCCTCCTCTTCCCCTCCAGGTTTGCTAGCGACACCAAATCTGATTTCTCTACCTCCGCAGAACCAGGGGGGGCTCCTTACCTCCCCTCCCCGAATGGGACTGCAAGCACAGGTACAGGTGTGAGGGAGGTGGGGGTGGGGGGTTGATGTCTGGGTGTCAGTGTGTGTGTGCCTTCCGGTACACAGGGGATCTGCTTTCAACGGCGGAAATCAAACTGTCTTTGTCAGCCAATATCAGCCGGAACATTGATTCTTTAACATCACAGGCTCCTGTAAAAAAAAAAAAAAAAAAAACGCACACACGCACAAAGAACTGAACAAGCCATTTGGAACCATCCTCTAGGCTCTATACATCCCATGGAGGGTAACCCTGTTACTCGCTTCCCTCCTTTGCCACAGCGTCGACATGGCGACAGTCACTTGTCACTCCAAAGGGAGAAAAGCGAAGGGGGTGTGTCCTCGGCAGGGGGCGGGGCCTCGGTCACCTCTGTCACCTCGCACGGGGAGGAGCCTAGCGACCTGGAAGAACTGGAACAGTTTGCCCGAACCTTCAAACAGAGACGCATCAAACTGGGGTTCACACAGGTGAGCGGAGTGTGTGTGTCTGTCTTTGTGTGTGTGTGTGTGTGTAACTCATCTTTATCGATCTCTCTCCTCCAGGGTGATGTGGGGATGGCCATGGGGAAGCTGTATGGGAATGACTTCAGCCAGACTACCATCTCCCGCTTCGAGGCCCTCAACCTGAGCTTCAAGAACATGTGCAAGCTCAAGCCGCTGCTGGAGAAGTGGCTCAGCGACGCTGGTGAGTGATTGGCTCGTAGACCGTCAGAACTCACATGATTGGCCAAAAGAGAACCCACTCTAATCTTCTTTCTCCTTATCCCTTCCTCTCTGCTTCCTCCTCTGCTATCAGAAACCATGGCGATAGACAGTATGCTGCCCAGCCCCAGTTCTCTCTCCTCTCCCATGATGGGCTTTGAGGGGTTGCCAGGGCGACGCCGAAAGAAACGTACCAGCATCGAGACCAACGTCCGAGTGGCCTTGGAACGCAACTTCCTCTCGGTGAGTCAGACTCTGGTTTGACTTGTGACCTGTCGGTTTGTGTCATGTTATGTTACGGGTCTAGGTGGACTTCCTTTAATGTTGTTTGAGCGTTGACTTTTGTGTTGTCCACCTCGCTAAATGGCGATGAAAGATGCAGTAAAGTCTCCGGGAACATTGCTGGAACATTCTGTCCAGAACCAAAAGTTTACCTCAGAGAAGAGCCTTTCATTATAGTAGCAGTACTGAAGGTTGTTTTAACGTTGTTCTTACTTGGAAGGGGAGTCATGTGGCTGAGCGGTTAGGCAGTTGGGCTAGTAATCAGAAGGTACCCTGTTCGAACCCCAGCTGTGCCAACATGGCATTGTGTCCTTGGGCAAGGCACTTCACCCTACTTGCCTCAGGGGGAATGTCCCTGTACTTGCTGTAAGTCGCTCTGGATGAGAACGTCTGCTGAATGACCCAATGGGAATGTTCTTCCAGAACCAGAAGCCTACCTCGGAGGAGATCTTACTGATGGCGGAGCAGCTGAACATGGAGAAGGAGGTGATCCGCGTCTGGTTCTGCAACCGAAGGCAGAAAGAGAAACGCATCAACCCCTCCAGCGCCACCCCCCCCCTGCCCAGCCAGCCCCCCCCTGTGACGCACAAACCCCCCTGCTACAGCCCGCACATGGTACGACCCCTGCACTCAACCCCACCCCCTCCTCTGCCCCACACCACCTCCACCCCTCACTATTGGACCCCACCCTGTGCCCAGCTCCCAATCAGATCCCTCAACAACCTCCCACCCCCAGCCCAAAATGTTGACGTAGCCCCCATGTGAATGACCCCTGTATGTCCTCTACCCATCCTGCATTGCTGTTAGCTTCCTGCATACAGTACTCAGTCGTGGTGATGTCACTGCCACCGTGTTGGACTGTTAGACTCCCGTCACTGGCGAATTCTAACCCTAACACTACTAGAGATCTGCCTGTCTCTCAGTCTCTCTCCTACTTATAGTCTCTGGCTGGCTTTCACCTGCTCGACCCCTCTCCATCTCTCCTTATCTGTTCCTCTCCCTCTCTCCCTCCAGATGTCCAGTCAGGGACACTCCCAGGTCATCACCACTCTCAGCACAACAGGTGAGAAGCCTCGAAATGCCATCGCCCTTTTGGTTTTGACCGGCAGTTTGTCTGTAACCGGTTTTGATTTGCAAAATGTCCCATTGCGCTCTCCGTCTCCTAGCTACCAGTCCGTCGCCATCCGTCACCTGCCCTCTGACCCCAAGTGGCTCTGCCGGCGGTAGCTCAGGCCCCTCCTCTGTGACCCCGCCCCCACACAGCACTGCTAGCCCCGCCCCTCCCGGCCTCAGCACCCAGGGCATGAACACTGGGTGAGTCTCTCCTTATTTGTTCTATATCATTTTCTCTCTCTCTCTCTCTCTCTCTCTCTCTCTCTCTCTCTCTCTCCCTCTCTCTCTCCCCCTCTCTCCCCTTTTCTCACACTCAGTGACAGTAAATATGGGGTATGTCTGACTGAACCAGCCTACACCAGTTGAGCAACACATTTGACTTTTTCAGCGTTCGCACTCAGACACGCACCAACACCCACACGCACACGCACACACACACACACACACACACTGGCATTAACGATGAACTCGCAAACCTGTAGAGACATGCGTGCATTTTTCAACAGATCATCCTTAAAACAGGCTTTCTATAGGCTTGTAAAACGTGGTGTGGTATTCATCTGCTTAAACTGAAACTTCTAACTCAACTGCTCCCTTTGTTTTTCTTCATGTATGAACCTGTGTGTGTGTGTGTGTGAATATGGATCCATACACACCACAGGAACACAATGATGGGAGTAAGCACAGTCATGAGCCAAGCTCTGCTCGGAAGCAGCCCCCTGGCCACGATGCAAGGTGCGTGTGTACGCATGTCCGCACACACGTGTGTAAGTGTGTATGCATGCGTGTAAGTACCTATGTGATGGACGCCTCCGGCGCCAGAAATGGATTTGGCAGCCATGGAGACAGAACCGACCCAAACCGTCTGCTTGACCGGAGAGATGTTCCACTGCCAGCTCGATTTCCAACACGCTACGTGATTAAGAAGGAATCAAAAGGATTGCGCGAACATTTCCTTTTGAAATCGACTGTCAGCTCAAGCAAGGGTTGAAACGTTGGCAGCCTTGGGTCATTTTGGAGTTGAAAACAGCCAATCGGAGAGGCAGACAGAAGCTTTGTGAACCGACAGACAGAGAGAGGTAGAGAAAGAGGGAGGTGGAGATAAAAAGCTGAGGTCAAGCCAGGTGGAAAGTTCTGGAGTAGCGTCTGGGTTGAAAGGAGCCAGCAGGGGTGAGGTGCTTGAGGGAGTGGGTGGGTGGAGTTATTGAGCGTGCTCATGCCATTGCTTTGAATCTATATAACAAAATAGAGCTGTGTGTGTGTGTGTGTGAGAGAGAGAGAGAGAGAGAGTGTGAACGTGTTTCTAAATCCTTCCTTTTATCCTCACACTTCATCTCAGTTACATCAGCTTTACCTTTTTATAATGATGTGTCTAATATGCACCTCTCACCTCTTCTTCTCCTCTCCTCTTTCCTTCGATTCTCTTCTTTCCTTTTATCTTCTCTGATCTCTTCTCATCTATTTTTCTGTCCTCTACTCCAGCCCTAGCTGCCAGTGGTGGTCAACTGTCCATTTCCAGTCTTGATACGAGTGGCCAGATGATTCTGGGCTCGGCCCCTGGGGGTCCTGGCAGTGGCAGCCTCCGTCCATCCCTCTTCCTCAACCGCCCCACCTTGCTGCCCATGGCAGCGGGTGCTGCAGGCATGGGATTGGTCAGCGGCCTCAGAGAGTCCCCGCCCCCCGGGGCCAGCGGAATGAGCCTTGGCGAATCCCTCTCCCCCTCTCCATGCTCTAGCCCCGCCTCCTTCTGCTCCTTCAGCGAAGCCTCCCCCCCTCCTCTGGACGGGGCCATGGCCGAGTGACGGAACCCCAAAAAGAACCTATCAGAGGAGGAAGGAGGAGTTTCAGGCGAAGTGCTTTACAGAAAACAAACCTCGCCTTTCAACCAAAGCCATCTCTCTCTCCCTCCATTTTTTTTCTCCCTTGCGCTCTCTCACCCCGAGTCTTTTGAAGCCAAAAAATACACAGATAGAAAGGGCAAGGAGAGAGCAAGGGATGATGGAGAGGAGGAGAGAACCGGAGAACGGGGGAGATTTAAACCAAAAAATACGATCGTATCCATCCAGTTGGAGGGATGTCATGATGGGACGTTTTGTCAACAGTGTTTATAACGAACTTTTGAGGAAGAGTGAGAGGGAAAAATGGAGGGAAACTAGAGCAGGGAGGAAACACAACACGACTGTGTGAGAGATGGGTGACATGGCGAGGAAATGAGATGAAAAGACAAAGATGGATGAAGAGTTGAAAACCAAAATGTAAAAACAAGTCATCTAGAAAGGAAGACACACAAAGAAATGAAAAAAAGAATATGACAAACATGCCAAAATCTCCAAAAACCAAAATACCAAAAACTGAAACCAAAAAAAAAACTGACATTAAACAGATAAACTAACGGAAAGAAAAGCTTTACTTACAGACTTCTGACACTGAACTGTCTAGGATCAGTCAACACTCACCAAAACTACATTTCACACCTCTCACACATCTCTTGGTTTTTATTCACGTTTTTCTCAACAATTATTTTGTATTTTTGTATCGATTGTGGTTTGATTTGAAGTGGGGGAGATTGTATTTCATGCCAAGTAATAATAATAGTTTGATAAATATATGTATCCATGTTTCCAAACGGTGTATCCACAGTCCACAGTACCTACCTCTCTTTAATACTAGCTTTATCCTTGAATTCTTAGAAAATGTCAACGCTGTTGTGGATTTAGAGCTATCTTTATCGATTACAATTAGACACTTAATGCGTCTGATCATTGTCACCATTCTCATGACCGTATCGATTTATTGTTGATTTCTCAAAAAGAGACCTGGATTTACAATGGCAGAAAAACCAAATATAATACAAATCCCCTACACACACACATACACAGCCGAACTAACTGAAACCAAAATAATCGAATCTCTCTGCTCATGTTTACGTTTTTTTTTTCATGCCAGCTCATCTCAGTATTATGGACAGACAGTCCTTCTTGGATACCAAAGCCTTGGGAGAGACACGTGTTCACAAGAGACCACAGCTGTGTCACTCACACACACACGTACACACCGTGAAAACACACCGTGAAAACCGAAGAGGATGACTCAAACCCTAATTATAATAATAACAAACGAGAGAAGACAAAGAATGATTCTAATGTGTACGTTCCTCCAGACATGCTGTGCCTCAGAATCCTGCCCCACACCTTTTCTTCACCTTCGGAAGAAAGAAGAAGAACCACCAAGAAAAGCTAGAAGATGGATGGATGAGAAGCAGAAGGTGGATAGAACCAGACAGGTGTCAGGTGAGCAGGACCTGGATCAGGTGAGCAGGACCTGGATCAGGTGAGCAGGACCTGGATCAGGTGAGCAGGACCTGGATCAGCCAGCGGGGGTGAACCGGGCTGGAGAGTCATAGCAACAAGGGACCAAAACCAAAAATAAACAAGCAAACCAAAACCTAGAGGTGACTTGAACAGAACCCAAACCAAATACAGCACCAGACCAGAGAGGAAGAGGAGGAGGAGGAGAGAAGGGGAAGGAGGGGGGAGAGAGGGGTTGCGAGGCCTCCTGTTGTCTGCTGTGGTCCGTGCCACACACGCATGGCCCTTCCTCTCTCCACCACTCCTCTCCTCCCTCGCTCCCATCCTCCCTCCTTCTCTCTTGGTATTATCAATTTGTTTGTTTTCGCATCCTGGAGGAGCTCAGTTAACCTCAATGAACTGAATACCAGACATGTTTTTTAGAGGGGTGGGGGAGGTCTGGGATTGTTTTTGCTTTCCATGGTCTGTTTGTCTATAATGTATGACTGTCTCAGTTAAGCTTTTCTTATTCTAATGGGGGCGATAAAGGGGTGGCCAGCTGTATTAACAATTTTCATAGCTTGTTATCATTTTTCTCTTTCATTTCTCGCGTGGTTGAAATGTAACTGTGATGATGCAGATTCTTTATTTGATTGAGAATGTCGTGGAGAAAAAAAGAAGAAGCCAAAACTGAATAACCAAAAGCAAAACTTTACTGACAACAAACCAAATACCAAACCGATGCACAACAGTTTGAAATGCTCGTTAAGCAGCCCAGCGAGGGCCGATGGGGGGGGGGGGGGGGGGGGGGGGGCAGGTGGGTGGTGTCTCGACAGACAGACCAGCTGACCTTGTGTTTTAGAGGGAGGGTACCTGTTAGCGCTTCGTTAGTTTATTTTTAGGAAAAACAGATCTATGTTCTAATGCTGACGCGCTCATTCTTCTGTACAGAAAGGCTGTGAAATGATCCTTCTTGGTAAAAGAAAAAAAAAATGTTTGATGATAACGATGATTCGATTTTAGAACCAAAAGCTTTAGACTGTATGATCTTCGAAGATTTCGTATTTATTGTGTGAGGGTGTGTGGGTGTGTGTTTTTTATTGCAGAAATGATTTGTATTTTATGAACTCACTCATTTATTTATGGCTTGATTAATTTATGTATTTATTGATGTTCCTTCTATTTAATGATTGTTCTAAGGTTTTTAATAATGTGGGGACTGCAAGGTTGTGGGGGCGGGGGGGGGGGGGGGATAAGCTGTGGCCAAACTTTAATACTGAAAGACTAAAACCAAAATGAAAGGTTTCTTGCGTTCTCACAGACTGGGTATGCTGTGAGAGCCTGGATCATTGCTGTAATAACCAGAGAGAGAGGGAGAGAGAGAAAGAGAGAGAGACAATGAGATGGGCAGAAAGCTAGAATGAGAGCTGGAGAGAGACTAAAAGAAGGATGGATGTCCGAGGAAGTTCACTTGACAGGTGACGCTGGCCTCTGACGCACCTCCTCTCTTCTTTCTCTTCTGAAGCACCAATAATGGTAGAGCAGCTTCACCACTTGACTGTCCAGACTGACGGTCTTTCTATCCCTCCTCTCTCCCTCCGTGATCTCTCTCTCTCTCACTCTATTCTCCTTTCGTTGTTTCGAGGTGACAATGTCACCTAAATACCTCATATCCTCTGACGAAAAACCAAATAGACTGGAAGCTTTAATGGACAACATAGACGTGTCCTCGGGGTTGGGGGGGTGGGTTGGGGTGGGGGGGGGGTGCTGTGGGGGGCTGTGGGGGGCTGTGGGGGGGCTGTGCGATCACTCACGGTGGGAGAGCTTCTCCAAGTGCTTGGTGTGTGAGGAGCGCTGTGCTCTTTACTTTTTTTCCTGAGGTTCTGAGGTGACTGGGGGGGTGGGATGTTTCCGGAAGGCGTCTGTGTGTTGTGGAACCAGGATGATGCTTTACAGACTGCGTGCCTGTGGAGGTCTCGCCAGAAGTGGATCTAGAATGATACCAAAGTTAAACCACTATGGCAGGACCCTACACACACACACGTGCAGTTGGTCCATGTGTATATAATAATTCAGGAGTCTTCACAAGGACTGTAAATGCTACACACAGGTGTTCACCACCCGTCCATGACAACGTAAGACTGTCATCAGGAGCGTTACGCTGCGTCGCAGCCGAGCGACTCGACCCAAGACCGTTGATGTTTCTCATGTTGGTTATGCGCTTCTGACCTTATCTCAAGCCTGGATGTCTTCAGCTCTCCGTGGAACACAGGACATATCTCTGGCCTTGAGAACACACGTGTATCCGAGTGTCACATGATATTCACAACCCATGGCAGTTCAGTTAAAAGGAGACCGAGAGAGGGAGGGGGTGGGGCGGGGCAGGGCGGGGCGGGGGAGGAAGGTAGAGAGAGGATGCAGTGAGTCAATTAGGCCCTTTTTGCTTTCTTTATTTTGGAAAAACCTTTTCTCTATTTTTTCTACAATGCAGCTTAAATCCAAAGGTTAATTATGAGGATGGCAACGACAGATTTTACTAATGAAAAACCTCAATAGTGAAAACCAAAGAACTTTTTCCTGTCCCCCCCCTTTCCCCCTTTGTTCTCGCATTTTGCAATTCGTGCTTCTGTTTAGTTCCATTTCTATGGTTAAAAACTCTGCAAATTCCCTTTGCTATGGTGATGTTTGATATTGATACTTATGATGATGACTAAAATGTTAAAACACTGCTCTGTGTGACACACCTGTATCTGTTACAGCCTCTTCTGTTTGTGAGTGACCTGTTTCTTTTTTTCTTTTTCTTTTTTTTCTCTCTCTCTCTCTCTCTCTCAACGCTCGTTCTGAGCGTTCTTACTATACCTGTCCCTGACTCATCGCTATCTGTGTGCCTGGTGTTTGGGGAAGGGATGGGGAACAAACGAAACAGTAATTGTTAGGAATAAAGTGCGAATTTAGATCAATAGGTCCTTGTGTGTGTGTTTTTTTTTATAGTGTGGCTTGGATGACTTGCTCGTTTGACTGGCAACAAGTGGATGCGAATGGCTGCCGTTGCATATTTATGTCTCCCTGCTCACACGCAACACAATGACGTTAAACGTTAACTCATCTTTTGTACAGCTCCTCCATTCAGACTGTGGCAACGGCCGTGGCTGAAAGGGGAGGCTGCCCCTCACTGGAGATTGATGAGAGCACAGCTGCGGAACGTTAGCATGGAAGCCCCACCGAAGCGACACACCAGCCACTCTCGTCATCTTGTAACCAGACACAGGGCTCCCTGTGGAACCACTCTGACTAGAAATGACTTTTAGAACAGAGCAGAGACAGACGAGTGCTCCATTAAAACCAAGACCCACCCAAGACCACCACCCCCCACCCCCCCTGTTCTTTACGGTGGGTTACAATCTTGGAGGAACCATTTACCACAAGCTTTCATTCAAAGCGACCTAGCGTGTGAGTGCATACATTGTCAGTCCGGGTGGGCCTCAGTGTGCCCTGGGCCCCTGGTTCACTGCACCATGCTGGGCCAGCAGGGGAACTGGGTCTAGACCTGCCGTGGTGCGGCTCTGGGTGGGCCGCAGAGCGGAGGAGGTAGCAGGGTTGAGGGAGGGAAGGAGGGAGAGAGAGAAATATTTCCAGTCAGTCCTGGCACAGTTCTGTCTTTCCTTCTTTCTGGGAACTCTTGTTTATCCTTGGTTTGTCAAAGCGGAGATACAGCAGGGCCTTGAGAGGGAGACAGAGAGAGAGGGTGCGAATGAGTGTGTGCGTCCTAGAAAAAGGAAGAGGAGAAGGTGAGTTGAACAGATAAAGCGAGAGAGAGAGAGAGAGAGAGAGAGAGAGAGAGAGAGAGAGAGAGAGAGAGAGAGAAAGAAAGAGAGAGAGTGAGAGATGACAGGGTAGGTGTAGGCATTTGTGACACATAGATTCCACTGCAAAGGTTAAGAAAAGCAACGTCCACACACTTACACAGTCACACACTTACACGGTCACACACTTATACACTCCAACATTCACACTCATACACTCGCACACTCACACACTTGCACAATCGCTCAAAACTTCCTCAAACGCCCTGACTGACTCGCAAAAACGAGCACACACACGTACACACAACCACAGGCCCAAATCCATCCTCACCCTCTCATGTCCACAGACCATGAATACCTTTCTTTGTTCGTACCTTGGCCACCAGACTGGAATCACAGAAGGGCAATGTTTAGAACTATATTTGGAAAATTTGAAAGAGCATAAAATCATTCGTTCCAGCAACATTATGCACTGCTGGTTTGGTCAGTGTAGCGAATACGTTTTTAAAGCACATTGAGAATGTCACGTTTTATCCTTTCAGTAACTAGGAGCTTGTAACTCTTTTAAAATGTATTTTAAAGGCCAACAGTTGCAGCCTATTCCAACATGTTTGATGATGGATCTGGGCTAAAAGTTAGTCTGGTCGAAAAGAAGTAGTTGAAATGGTTCAGTGCAAATTGTTCAGGGCAAGCCGTTTTACAGTAATGGGTTGTGATGCCCAGTACTCCAGAGTCACCACTAGAGGGCGTCCTGCCCTACACAAGGAGCCAGTCTCCAGAGGAGGGAAAGTGGGCCCGTCAACCCACACAGCAGTCATGTTGATCACGTGCTGAGCGCCATGGTGTTCTTGCAGCTGTCATCCTGCACTCATCCTTTGTTAGAAAGAAGCTTTAGGATCACGCCACATAAATCGACAAAAGTTAATTCGCAGGCGCATAATGACGAGCGAAGTTTCAGTGAGGGGAAAGGGACGTTTGAAAGGTATAAACTATAGATTCAACTGAACATGTTAAAGCCTCAGAATGATTCAGATGGTAACTGAGCTTGATACAGTGCACAGTATGGGTCAGTTAGAGCTGGGTGAATAGACATTTGAATTTTGGGTAAGCATTTACATTTTACAGACGCTTTTATCCAAAGCAACTTACTGCAAGTACAGGGACACCCTGAGGCAAGTAGGGTGAAGTGCCTTGCCTAAGGACGCAACATTATGTAGCCACAGCTGGGAATCGAACTGAGCCACCACACCTTCCTCAGGTGAACACCTTCACACCACAGGGCAGATCCAGTGAGGGGTTGGTCTGGATGTTTTCCTAGTCAGACCTGGAGACCGCGTTCCCATCTACTGCTGGATCACCCAGCTGTATGGGAACTACATTACCCATAAAGCACTGGAGACCAGTTCCAGTGTTTTTCAGCAGTTCTCCATGAATAGATATGTTCCACACGTAACGCTGATTCAGATTTATTTTGGTCATTGCCGTTCCGGCGAGAGTTTGAACAGTAGAAGAGAAGGAGACGGCAGCGTTCAGCGGTTTGTTGCGACGTCTACTTCTGGTTCTGCTGTTGTCGTCAGACTCGTCTCCATGGTGACGCGCCTGCTCGTGGCGCCTCCACCCCGTGGTTGGCGGTTCAGGGATGCCTCGGCTCCCAGATCTAACCCCAGCCCAAGCCCCAGGCCAACACAGATACCAACCCCTGCCTGATCCCAGCCACCCTCCTGGGTTTGAGGCCAGGGTGGATCCAGCCACCAGCAATATTCCCAGGGCAAAGCAGACATCAATCCATCCCCAGTCTCCTGGCCTGGACTGGGGCAGACCCACCAGTTCTTGCTCCCTCTCCAGGTTTCCCCTGCTGTGTAAATAATGAGTGTGTTGGATCCGACTTAGGTTTCAGACTTGGTTTACAGTGGGAGAGACAGAGTGTGTAAAAGAGAGAGACAGAGGAAAGAGAGAGAGGGAGAGAGAGTGAGGGAGTACGTAAGCTGTGAGGAGGGGAAGGAGAGAGAATGCGAGGGAGAGAGGGAGTTTGTCGTAGAGCGTGAGGGAGAGATATACATAGGGTGGTGGAGGGGAAGTGTTGCATAGTGCCAATAGGGATAGGAAGAGAGTTCCCTGGTGAGTGTCTGGAGGTCCTGTCAACACATACAGACTGTGCTCAATATAGACTTGCACCGTTCCGCACATACCTCCCAACTCTGTCCTCCACCCCTTCCCCCATCTCTCTTTTCTCCCCCTTCCTTGCTCAGCCCGGCCCTCCCCAGTTCTCTTGCTCTCTCCTCAGCTCTCTTGCTCTCCCCAGCTCTCTCCTTTCTGATGCTCCCTTTTATTCTCCTTTACTCAAGTTTTCCTAGTTTGATGTTTCTCTCTCTCTTTCTCTCTCTGACCCTCTCCCACCACTCTCTTCCTCCCTCCCTTCTCACTTTACCAACTGTTTCCTCGTTGCTCATGTTTTCATAGTATGCTCCCTCCCTCTCTCTTTCTCTCTCTCTCTCCCTCGTTCTCTCTGACTTTGTACATTACAGATTTGGCATGAGGCCTGAAGTAGGTCAAATATAACTCCTGCATTCCTCTGTGCAAGCCTCCTTTCCTTAAGGACCAATGAGGCCTCTGCAAGACGTTTGTTACTTCCTCCAATTATGACCATTCTCTCCATCTGTCCCTAAGGATACAGAATACGAGTTCCTTTACTTTTCATAAAGTGCTGATATGACAGTTTGTACTAAGTTTCCACCAAAGCTTATTTTTCCTTTGTGTGTGCGCGCGCCCGCCGTTGTCAATGTAAATCTTTTATCCGCTGATGGGACTATATTCCCGTTTTCAAAACATTGAAGACAAAGCTTCTAGTGTCCTTGATGATCTCCATTCATTGTAATAAGGTACTAATTGAAGCCTCTCTCTGGCCTCTCACTCTCTTTCTCTACCATTGTCTTCCTCTTCATCGCCCCCCCCCCAACCCCCCAACCCCCCCTTCCCCTGTTTCATCCCCTCCTCTTCTCTTTTGGAGTTTTCTCTGCCACAGCACAGAAGCGTAGTAATCCTATTACACATGTGAATGCCAGCTGGGGGGGGGGGGGGGGGGGGGGGGGTACCAAGTGTGCTTATGTGCATGAGTGTGCAAGAGTGGTGTGTGTGTGTGTGTGTCTCTCTCTCTGTCTGCGTTGATTTGCTTTGGTATGGGCGTGTGCCCGCGTTTGGCATGGTCCTGGTGTGGGACCATGTGCCACAGAAGCCATGGCCAAGACCTTCACGTTAGGAGACAGAGGAGGCAAGGAAGGGAGGAAGCTAGGAGACTCCACAGCGCAGACAGACCCTGTGTGTTTCCTCAAGGGTTCAAGCGCCAAGAAAATAAACAAGCCTTTTGATCACAAAGAAGCCATTCACTTCTCTCCCTCTTCCTCCCCCCAACTCTCCTTCTCTCTCTCTCCCCCACCCCCTCTCTATTTCTCCCCCTCCCCCGCCTATTACCCTGCCCACTCTCAACATCAAATCTTTCTTCCTTGACCCCTCATTCTTAATCCCTTTCCTCCCCTACAACCCCCTCCCTCTCCCCCTTCTCCCTCCATTTTCAGCCCTGGTATACTCAGAAGATGGTCTCAGCTGTGCGTCTTCTCCTGGGGCCTGTGTGTCTAGGGTTTGTGTAGGCTAACCCAGGAGACTGCGTGGGGGGGTGTGGGGAAGAGGAGACCATGACATTGATAATGTCTTCATCCTTACATCACCGTGTCACACGCACACACATAGCGAGAATAACAAAGGCCGCTCTCACTTTCCCCTCTTTCTTCAACACCTCCTTAGCATGTGTGGTGGCTGAGTGTGTTTTCTTTAAGCAGATGTGTTGGTGTGAATTGGCCTCTCCCATTATCCATGTGTGTGTGTGTGTGTGTGTGTGTGTTCTGTGTGTTCAGATTTCAACAACTCTACCTTACTAGAGAGCCTTATTATGTAACTTACAGTAAATATACATTTGATATAGTTTAACCGTGTCTACGAAAAACCATTAATCATTGATAATGGATTAATCCCTTAATGAGCTGAATTGATCAGGGCACTGGAAGGACCTTTTCGCCTCGAGATGAATGAGTCTTGATCACCCTTCTTGAACACACCTACACCACAGGGTTTCCAAGCCACAGCTTTTGTTCTCACACCAGTGTCATGCAATGAGCCTTTCCTCTGGGGCAGTTTCCAGCTCATTCCAGGACTGCATGGAAATATACACCAAATACATTACTGTGGTTAGACAGTGACGGGGAGTCCTGTGGCTCAGCTTTAAAGGGCGTTGGGCTGGTTATCAGAAGGTTTTGAGTTTGATTCCCGACTGTGGCTACATGATGTTGTGTCCTTTGGCAAGGCACTTCACCCTACTTGCCCCAGGGGGAATGTCCCTGTACTTGCTGTAAGTCACTCTGGATAAGAGCGTCTGCTAAATGTAAATGTAGACAGGCAGACAGGCAGGCAGGCAGGCAGACTCTCTCTGTCTCTCTGGCTCACACAGTGCTGATAACAGCATCAACACACTGTGGAGCTCCCAGTCTGTCACAGACCAAGACGAGTCCAGACTTGTCTATTGATGCCTCAGGACCAATGAGATTTGAGAAGAAGATCACTTTGTAGCTGTAAACTGGCCACGCCTCTGTCTGGCATTGCCACTGTAAGTTACAGTCACAAGACCTAGGAGTCAGGTGGCTGAGTGGTTAGGGAGTCGGGGTAGTCATTTGAAGGTTCCTGGTTCGAATCCCAGCTGTGCCAACACAACGTTGTGTCCTTGGGCAAGGCAACTCACCCTACTTGCCTCAGGGGGAATTTCTCTGGATAAGAGTGTCGGCTAAATGACTAACCGTAAATCTGAATCAGAATTACTTTAAATGTAAGTCAATCAGACCCCAAGGAACCTGGCCAAGTGTGGGGGGATGATTATTGATGTCAATAAACATGAGATCAACTGTAAATGCATAGGGCCAGGTGTAATAGTGTTCACATGAAGGCAAAAGAAGGGGAGAGGAGAGCGAGGCGGTGGAGAGGTGGGAGAGATGAATCCTGGAATGACGAGAGGAGGAAGGCCAACGTGGAGGCGGTGTGGTGTTTCTGGAGGAGGGCTTCGTGCAGCGTTAGCACTACTGTGTCAATGTTACGCACGTGTGTGACAGTACATGAAATGTCATCTGCTGCCCTTCAGATTACACACGCAAGTACTGGGGGGGGGGGGAATGTGAGCGGAGGAGGCAGCGAGGGACGGAGAGAGGGAGTGGGAAGCAATGGGAGGGAGTGAGCTGAGAGTGTGTCGATGAAAAGTCCACCTACACCTGTGGTTCTCAAATCCGGTTACTTCCATTTGCTTTTTAACGTCTCCTGAATTCATCTACATATTTCATCCATCCCTCCTCATGTCCATTTGTAGGCCACCATCTTCAAAAATGTGCTATTTTACCATGGTCCCACAGGTGTGCTTTATATATTTCTTTCTCTCACTGTGAGATTGGAAGATGATCTCTGAATTCATATGGTGAATTCAGTTTGCTGTTTACAGTTTTTGCAGCAAACAGGATACATCACATTAACCGTCGGCATTAATGGGTCTCCACAGCAACGCTAGAGAACCGCAGTGACGCCAACCCGAGTGGGAAGTGGGGCGGAACCAGCAGCTCCCCTCCCAGGTCCGCCAGCGTGGGCGGCCCCGTGTGGCAGGGAGAGAGAAACACGACACCCCGACAGAGGAAGGAGGGGGGCAGCAGGTCTGAGCGGGGCTAAGAGAACTGGGAGTATGGAAAGGGGAAAAGTCTGTTGCTAGTGAGAGAGAAAAGAGAAAGGAGAAGAAAAAAACTGGCCCCATTTTTCTGGGTGAAAACTTTTTTTTCTTTGTTGATGATGTTTTGACTGCTGGTCTGGAAGGACGATGAGGAGGAAGGCGACACGGATCATCGGAACACGGATCAGTTTGCAGTTTAAGATCGCGGTTCTAACACGGGTTCTCAAGACATCCTCAAGTCTATCGGCACGACGCTCTCAAACTTCGCCATTCAGACTCGACTAGGGACAACTTTTAACTTTAACTTTTAACGTCGTCTATATGAATATATGACCCAAAAAAGACACGTAAGAGTTCAAAAGTAACTTAAGATAACAGAAGTTGTGGAGAATTTTCCGTTTCCGAGTTTCCCTACGACTTTGGGAAGCGCGAACTTAATTATCTTCATCCCGAGAAAGAACAACGAAGTGGGTGTCAGCGAGCTAGCCCAGCTAGCCACCAACTAGCTTAGCACAGTCTAGCCTAGCTAGTCACCAACTAGCTTAGCACAGGCTAGCCAAACTAGCCACCAACTAGCTTAGCACAGGCTAGCCAAACTAGCCACCAACTAGCTAGCACAGGCTAGCCCAGCTAGCCAGCTGAAGAGCCGCACACCGGGACCAGAACCACCATGAAGACCCCGGGGGACACGGGTAAGAGAAACTACTTTTACTCAGTTTTCGTCTACGACGTCAGTCGTTTATGTTAGCAAACCGCCGGACCGTTGTTCAAACTGGTAGCGGTGCTGAGCTGTGTGACGGTCCGGCAGCGCCTGTTGATCATCCCGCTGGGAAAGAGTGAAACTCTGGCGCTGGACTGGCGCTAAGCTAGCGGGGCTAAGGCACACTGACCTGGGGGGGGCTGGGGAGGGAGGCTAGTCTGGAGGAGCGAACATGCACGATGATCAAGTTTACACATGTAGACAAATCGTCCACATATCTTGTTTGTTAAGTTAGAGATCTCTCTTTGTTTCTAAAGTTTTCTAAAGTTCATCTCTTTAAGTTGCTAACCAAGCTAGCTCATTAGCAGAGTCAGCCTTTAACATTTCCTCCAACCTAGATCAGTACGATAAGCATGGAGGGGTTTGGAGTTTGTTGGGGTTTTCCAAAGTAAATGTGTCTCCTAAGTCTCTATCTACCTGGATGAGTTTGTCTTCAACTTTGGGGATCAGTTTCATGTGGCTGATCACTTGATCTTATCAATGCCTGCTTGTTTCTGTTACAGTTCAACTAAAAACGAGCTATTCACTTCGATAGTTTCTCGCACTTGAAACAACTTTTTGGGTGGATCTATTTCGTGATGTTAGATGTCTGAGAGCAGAAGCATCCCGAATGTTTTTATGTATTTACCTGTGTAGTACATATACAGCCAGTTAATAGGAGTAAGTTAATTTTAAACATCCACAAACTATAAACATGGATCAGCAAATACTGGTATATATTTATTTATTTTACATCGGTATTTGTTCAGCCGGACATTGATCGTTATTTGTCAAGACTGTGGACTCCTGATTTGCACTGATAGCCCAGATAGTGTCCTTATCTGTATTGATTAGTGAGTAAATCATACAGCCTAAGTGAGTTGGCAGTAAAGTCATGTTTCTTTCATTATTAAATGATGGTTACCTCTCTCTCTCTCCACCTACTCCACCACAAACGTGAAGTTGGTAGACTTCAGTTCGAGGCATGGAAAAACCTTCCACATTGGTCTGAAAAAGGAAACTGTTACCTTTCATACACAGTTTTGCATGTGCCTATGAGTGACGGAAGGGATTTGAGATGTGTTGGTCGAATGATGTTCATGGATGAAGATGCTGAAATGGAGATCCTTTGTTTGGCTGAGTTTTTTTTCTAGGGTTTCACTAGTGTATGTACAGCATAGCTATGCCCCCTGGGCCTTGTGGAACTCCACCCTGACACGGTTGAACCCAGCCCTCCACTTCCATGGTGGAAAAACAAACCTGGAGAGGAAGTGATGCGTGTTGTGCAAGAATTGATATTCTGTTCCTGAGTAGACAGCAGTCTGTGTCAAAGTTGGAAACGTTATCTCGATTGTTGTCCGCTTAGACTTCGCGTGGGTTCGTTTAGGACACACACAGCCTCTCTCTCTCTCTCTTTCTCTCTCTCTCTCTCTCTCTCTCTCTCTCTCTCTCTCTCTCTCTCTCTCTCTCTCTCTCACACACACACACACACACACACACACACACACACACACACACACACACACACACACACACACACACACACACACACACACACACTCCCACTGGCCCAGCCAGGTGAGAGAGCTCAGAGGTGTGTATGTGCCCTGCTCCACGGGTCAACTTCCATGTGCATCCCAGCAGGAAGAGCGCTGTCTGGCTCGCTAACTCCAAATTTCCACTTGTGTTACTCACTGTATCAACAAGCCGCTTCACAGCTGTGGCCAGGCACGTTCTCCTGGAGGCTGTGTGTGTATGTGTGTGTGTGGAGGGGTAATAAGGGGGTGGGGAGGGCAGAGAGTGAGGGTGTTGGTGTGTGACTGAACACAGGTTGTCTGATGGTCGGGACTGTGGGAGGGCATGAGGGCAGGCAGCCAGTCAGACACACTCACAGTTACTACCGCACTGTGGTGTGTGTGTGTGTCACCCTGGCTTCATGATCGGATTCCTCCGCAGTTCAGGGCAAGTCAAGTGGAACCAAAGTAGTTGGCCCAGTGACCAGATAAGGCTGTCAGGACCCCTATCTCTGTAGCACACTGACAGGATACAGGCGCTCCAGCTGACACACACACACACACACTTTAAGAGGTCTCTTTAAATAGAACGATTCCACACACACCCTATGTTGCTGTTGCATTTTTAAGAGTTAAAATTCGGACCGTTTGGCCAGACACCAAAATCAACATGTCATGTGAAGCCTGGTCAGGCCACAAGGCCATTTCTGTTCCCCAATGTCTAGCCAAGGTGTGTGTGTGCGTGCGTGTGTGAGAAGAGCAGGTTGTTGTGTCCTTTGGCTGTGATGGTTTACGGTAGTGTGTGTGTGTGTGGTGTGGCCTGGCCAGTGGGAACCCCAGAGGTTGGGTCTGGCTCAGGTCTGTCACAACTTGCTCTGGCTTCTGGATTTTCTACTGGAATTAGTGTTTGTGAGAAGGAGAATGTGTGTGAGCGAGAGGGGAAAACGGCGTTGGCGAGTAAAGTGTGTGTGCGGTTAGAGGGGGTTCGAGCGAGAGTACCCGAAGCGTGTGGGTGAATGAACGAGTGTGCGTGTGTGTGTGAGTAGTTGACCTTAAACTAATGTTTGTGTTGCTGGTGCGCTGGGAGGAGCAGCTTAAGCAGCAGACATCTGTGAAGGGAACTTTTTGGTTTCGGACGTTGTAAGGACACAAAGTATGTTAAGTTTGTTAGTTACAAATTTATTGAACCTTTAACATGAACAGAGTATTGCAATAGGAACACATGGAACATAAAACAGACAATACACACAAGACACACACATAAACAGAGCTCTGTGACCGGGCCTCACAGACACTTTTTAGTTCTGGAGGACACCGGCCCTGAACCCAGTCCAGGTTTTCCTTATATATCGTTGAACTCCCCCCCTCCCCGCCCCATGGTCCTGGTGAGGGGAGGGGTGGGAAGACCAAAAACCAAATGGCCTCTTCCAGACGTCACAATGGGTGTGGGTGCCGGTTTGGCCAGGTATCTCCATTTGCATTGATCAAATTAGCAAGTCCTGTTTGGCTTCATTGTCCTGTCTGGAGAGTGCATCATTTGCACTGGTAGAATTAGCAAGTCACCTGGCTTCATTGTCCTGTCTGGCCAGGTATCTCCATTTGCATTGATCAAATTAGCAAGTCCTGTTTTTCAAAACATCAACACAACTTATAACTATCTGATAGTACAACTATGGAACATCAAAATATTCCATCACAATCGGTAATTTTTTTTTTTTTTTTTTTAACCAACACCATAGAAATATTACACAGTCACCCTACATTACTAAAGGTAATTTCATTAAACAAAAATCGCAGGAAAAATTACAGTCATAATGCATCAATGAATGTTCTTGTGGAAGGCTGTTGTATGGACCTCCGCTTCAAAGCATGTCCTCCATGATCCTGTAAGACAATCTTTAAAACGCATACAGGCGCTAGCAAGTCATGAATTATATGAAAGTTGTAAGAGATCAGCATTAAACATTTCATCATTACTGTCTGGAGCATCTTCGTGCTGTAAAAGTGGAAAAAGCTGAGCTACTTTGTCTTCCATAGGAGAAATAGCTGTGTTAATCAGATGAGTAGTTAGAGAACGTAAGCAAGGAATACAACAACAAATTAAACTTAATATCCAGTTGTAGGTCAGGCGTCATGGCTCTGTGATCTCTGTCTCACGTCTCTGTCCTGTGAATCTCACAAAGCAGGCTACAAAGTTGCACAGTGAATCAATCTAACTTGTTAATGCTAAAAACAAAAATGTAAACTGGAAATAAAACATCACAGATATATCGTTCACAAATCCATCTCAGTTCTGGTTTGGCAACCCGCATGTTGTCAATTTGGTTAGGATTTTTAAAATTGACCACCAAGCTAAGAATTCATCACAATACACATATATCTCAGTAAAATAACAGCTAAATAAAAAGCGGTTAAAAATGAAATTCAACTCTTAAACATTAACTAGAAGTATACATCAGATATGTCGCTTTCAAACTCATATTAGTTCTGGTCGGTAACTACATTTACCATTTGGTTAGGATTTACAACAAACTTTTTAGCAATTTATCCACCACCAAACCAATGATTAGTCAAAATACACACACATCTCTCAGTTAAACTAAAAGCTAAGCAAAAAGTGGTTAGCAACTCTTACATTTGTACAAAATAAAAGTATTTATACAATATTTACACTCGAGTTATTTCAGTTTCGCTCCCACGCTGAAACTTTTTCTGCAACCTTGCAGAAGGCGTACGCTCAGACCCTCTAATAGCGCCCACGCATATTAGGAATATTAACCGGTATAAATCCTCTATTGGCGCCCACGCACAATAGGAACGTCTGCACCCACGCAAGACGTGGTTCAAATCTTCTAACAGCGCCCACGCTTATTAGGAATATTAAATCACAAATTCTTGGTAATAACCTCTCAACAAACTTCATCCTTTGTGACCTAACAACGTCGTCAATCCAAAAAAAAATCCTTGCTCACCTCAGATTCTAACCCGCCGTCGGCAGCTGAAGCGACCGAACGTGGATCCCCGGACTCGAGCCCCCAACTGTGAAGGGAACTTTTTGGTTTCGGACGTTGTAAGGACACAAAGTATGTTAAGTTTGTTAGTTACAAATTTATTGAACCTTTAACATGAACAGAGTATTGCAATAGGAACACATGGAACATAAAACAGACAATACACACAAGACACACACATAAACAGAGCTCTGTGACCGGGCCTCACAGACACTTTTTAGTTCTGGAGGACACCGGCCCTGAACCCAGTCCAGGTTTTCCTTATATATCGTTGAACTCCCCCCCTCCCCGCCCCATGGTCCTGGTGAGGGGAGGGGTGGGAAGACCAAAAACCAAATGGCCTCTTCCAGACGTCACAATGGGTGTGGGTGCCGGTTTGGCCAGGTATCTCCATTTGCATTGATCAAATTAGCAAGTCCTGTTTGGCTTCATTGTCCTGTCTGGAGAGTGCATCATTTGCACTGGTAGAATTAGCAAGTCACCTGGCTTCATTGTCCTGTCTGGCCAGGTATCTCCATTTGCATTGATCAAATTAGCAAGTCCTGTTTTTCAAAACATCAACACAACTTATAACTATCTGATAGTACAACTATGGAACATCAAAATATTCCATCACACATCTCTAACCTGGCTCCCGGAAAAAGCTGCAGCAACGAGGCGACCGGGAGGCAAAACTGCTGATTTCTCACGCCACTTCACACCAACCTGGCAACCCACAGCTCCAACCTGGCAACCGTGCCCAATCAAAGCGGGCTAGGTGTGAAGGGGAAGGGAGGTGTATGGGAACTTCAGGCTGTTTGTATTTATTTAGTTTTTAAAAGTTTTTGTTGTTGTTGTGGAAAATGGTGACCAAATGGGCCCATGGTCTCCTCCCATGGTGCCCCCTCCTCTCCCCCTCCTCTCCCCCTCCTCTCCCCCAGTCTCCACCCTGGTCTTTACAGTTCCAGACTAGACCACAGAAGAGCTGAGGTAATTAACCAGCGACACAGTTTTCCCTGACTAGGCACAGCCAACCCATACACACACACACACACACACCCGTCCTCGAGTGAGAGAGGGAGTGTGTCTGCATGCCACCCTATAGATCAGACGTGTTGAATCTACTGACAGACAGCTACCTACCTCCAGTAAGCTTGAGGTACAGCCGCTAACGTCATGTCAATAAGGCCTTTCTATCTCTCTCTCTCTCTCTCTCTCTCTCTCTATCTCTCTCTCTCCCTCTCTCTCCCTCTGTCTGTCTCTGTCTCTCTCCCTCTGTCTGTCTCTGTCTCTCTCCCTCTGTCTGTCTCTGTCTCTCTCCCTCTCTCTGTCTCTCTTTCCCTCTCTCTCTGTCTCTCACTCCCTCTCTGTCTCTCTCTGTCTCTCTCCCTCTGTCTGTCTCTCTCTCTCTGTCTCTCTGTCTCTCTTTCTCTCTGTCTCTCTCTCTCTGTCTTTCATTTTTCTTACCCGCTCATTTTATTAGAGCCCTTGGACCCCCCACACACCACATAATGGCTGATGTCTGTGTTGCATTACCCCCTCCCCACACACGCTCTCTGCTAATTCTGCCATGTCTGTGGTGCCGCCTTGGGGACTGCTCTCGTTTCACTGGTGTGCCTGGTCTTGATGACGAGCCGGGTTAGTGCAGTAAGACAGAGAGATTAGGCCCTGTCTGTCTGCCTGCCATTCATCCTCCCCCCTGTCTGTCTGTCTGTCTGCCTTTGTAGTTGCCTGTCTGTCTGACAGAGACCAGATCCCAAATTGACTGTGTTAATCACACAACTGTAGTCAACAAGTTGTCGCTGAATGTTTTGGTATGTGTGTGTGTGTGTGTGTGTGTGTGAGTGGGTGGGTTTGAAGGAAAATAGAAGTCGTCTGGAGCCCTAACCACAACACACACGCTGCAGATTTAGATTGGGAGACTTCTATCAGTTTGCCTCCCATTCTGTCTCTGTCACACATCCTCACGTCTGCGCTGCAGTCACACATCACACAGCAGGATTGGCTAAAACTCCCCCTGTCTTACCATGTAGGGCTGATGAGAATCCCACAGCAGACACACACACAAGCACACACACACTCCGAGGGTCTGGACTGTGTCAGGGGGCTGTGTGATCTCCAGCCTCAGGTCTGGAGACGCTGTCACTGTCTTCATCACACACATGTCCATTCAGGATTCCACTCGGGTCGCGCGCACGCACACACACACACACACACACACACACACACACACACACACACACACACACACACACACACACACACACACACACACACACACACACACACACACACACACTCACACACACCCTCACACACCCTCACACACACACCCTCACACACACACACAGCCATATGGCTCCACACAGCGGTCCTGGGTAGGTGAGGGCAGACCAGATTCACTCTGCACCTGAGGCCTGACCCTGCTGCCCAGCAGCTCTCTCCCTCCCTCACCTGGTCCTTCCTTTCCAGAGCCAAGGCAAGACTGTTCTATCGCTTCTGTGTGTGTTTGTGTGTGTAACAGTCCCCCTGTGTGACCAGCCAGCCAGAGGCAGGAAGACCTTTTCCTCCTTCTAAATATATAGAGACACAAAGAATAGGAGGAAGGGAGGAGGAGGAGAGAGAGAGAGGAGGGATTAATAGAGAGAACGGGACAGAAAGAGAAAAGGAGAGAGAGAGAGAGACTGTGTGTGAGAGAGAGACTGTGTGTGTGAGAGAGAGGGAGAGTGTTTAGTCTCAGGTCAGTGGGAGAGCAGTACGATGCCAGAGCGATGCCTATCTGGTGGTCCAGAGAGCTCTGACGTCAGCAGGGTCTGCTGGAACAGCCTGGCCCGCTGCAGACAGACAATAGCTGCTTCCTGAACCCCCCCCCCCCACACACACACACACCACCACCACCCCAGGCATTCTGGGATGGTGGTCCTGGAGTGCTGGGGCTGGACCCCCCCCCCCTCCCCTGCCGTAGAACCAAGTTAGCTGGGGAGGTTCTGATGTGAAAGAGAGAGGAAGGGTCTGTATGTCGTGCTGTTGTGCTGTTGTGTTTATGCTGTCTAACCTAGCTACAGCCTTGAGGGCTAATGTGTGGTCCCACCTGAAGCCACAGCAGATCACACACACACGCACGCACACAGGTTGCAACATCTGATGCCACATATGAGGTAGTATGTAGCCATCTAGAACATGGATGTGTGCCTGGGTTTGTACTTGCCTGCTCTTGTCCTTTGAGGGGTAGCGGTGCGTGATTCTGCAGGAGAAACCGTCAGGTTCACGGAGCCACACACACACACTCACACACACACACACACACACACACACACACACACACACAGTCACAATCCTGTCAGATGGATCATTTGAGGAACCTTTTCATTAAATGCGTTGGTTTCTGTTGTCCTGTTTCTACTGTTTATTTATAGAGCGAACAGGCCCAGTCGCTAGGCGACCACGTCTGAAAGGGTGCAAGGGAGGCGGAGGGAGAGAGAGAAAGAAAGGGATGGGAAGGAGAAGAGGGAGGGAGGGAGGTGGACTCTTATGTGAAAGCTGAATGACAAACAAGAGCAGGCCATGAGTCAGCACTGACGTACACACACACACACACACACGTTGGCTGTTGTTCCTGTGTGTGTCCTTGCCCATTGTGCGCCCACGCATGTACCCACTTATATAGATATGTTTGTTCGTCGGCTCCACTGTGGTGCTGGTGATGTTGGTGTGTGAGCGCTGGGCAGCCAGGGAAACGCAGGGCTCGATGCTTCCTCGGTGGGTTGACGGCTCCAGCACAGGGCCCCAGCACCTCTGGACGCGGCCCCCGGCCTCTACGGGTTGGCCCCCGAAACCCCCTGATGAAAACGAGTGCTGGTTGTGTCTGTATTTCTATATTCAGTCATTCAGCAGGCGCTCTTATCCAGAGCGACTTAGACCAAGTACAGGGACATTCCCCTCTGAGGCAAGTACGGTGAAGTGCCTTGCCCAAGGACACAACGCCATGTTGGCACAGCCAGGATTCGAACCAGGAAAATTCTGATTACATATCCCGACTCAGCCCTACCGCTCAGCCACCTGGCTCCCTGTCTGTGATATCTGAACAAGGCAGGTGTTCCCACAGCGTCTTCTGGGTGCTGTGCTGGATGGAGGAGCCTCCCTGGCCTTGCGTTGTTATGGGAAAGCAGCTGGGATGTTGAGGCTCCTGATTCTGCTTTTATCGTTGTTGGTGCGAAGGCCTTGCAGAGGTATGCTGTGGTGTCTGCTGTTAAGAATGGCCTTGTGTTCAAGGGGTGTTGAGACTTTAAAACCCATGCCGGTGGAACAGAGAGGTGTACCAGCGCGCACACACACACACACACACACACACACACACACACACACACACACACACACACACACACACACACACAGAGAGAGAGGGCTCTATCATGAGTGCCTGTCCTCCATTCCTAAGGCCAGTGACTGTTTACATGCTCAAAATATTTCAGTATTTGTCTTTATTCCCAGAATAGACCAACTCGCCTCAACATGGTAAACTAAAAGGAGGATCCCCCCCCCCCCCCCCCTTTCCCGTGTGTGTCTTCCCCAGGGTTTGCCTTCCCTGACTGGGCCTACAAGCCGGAGTCCAGCCCTGGCTCCCGGCAGATCCAGCTGTGGCACTTCATCCTGGAGCTGCTGAGGAAGGAGGAGTACCACGATGTCATCGCCTGGCAGGGCGACTACGGAGAGTTCGTCATCAAGGACCCCGACGAGGTGGCCCGCCTGTGGGGGGCGCGCAAGTGCAAGCCTCAGATGAACTACGACAAGCTGAGCCGGGCTCTGAGGTAAGTGTCTGTCTGACTGTTTGAGTGTCTCTCTATCTGTCTATCTGTCTGACTGTCTGAGTGTCTCTCAGGGTGTCTGTCTGAGTGTCTGTCTGCCTGTCTGACTGTCTGTCTGCCTGTCAGTCTGTGTCTGTCTGCCTGTCTGCCTGTCTTGTCTGTGTCTGTCTGAGTGTCTGTCTGCCTGCCTGCCTGTCTGTCTTGTCTGTGTCTGTCTGACTGTCTGCCTGCCTGTCTGTCTGCCTGTCTGTCTGTCTTGTCTCCTGTCTTTGTGTGTCTTTTCACCACAGAGTCAGATGGTGTCTTATTCGGTTAAAGAGGAGGACTCACAGAGACAGAGAAGAGGGATGTTGTTAATCAGCTCTCCTCTCAAATGAAACCATGGCTTCTCCTACTGTCACACACACACACACACACACACGGCTGTGCACACGTGCACACACACTTTTTCCCCCCGTGTGGAGCACATGTGGGATGTGCCGAACTTTTATTTAGCTCTCAGTCTGTTCTCACCCTCTGACACGCAGCATGACTGCCCCCCCCAAACACACACACACACACACACACACACAGCGGAAGACAGTAAGTCATCAGTGTCACCTCCGTGTCGTAGGTTGCTGTGGAGGAGTTGGTGAGAATGTCTCGTTTTTCTCCGTCATCCTGCCCTCCTGTCTGTCACCCTCCCTCCCTCTCTCTCTCTCTCGTGTGTGTGTGTGTGTGTGTGTGTGTGTGTGGGGGGGGTAAACTGTGTAAACTTGCACAGCCTGTCCTGACCGAAAGAAACAACTGAAGCTTCCCCTGTGAATCCACTGCCTCTCTGTCGAGTGTGTGTGTGTGTGTGTGTGTGTGTGCGTGCGTGCGTGCTTCCTGTATACTGTAAGTGTATGCATGCAGAAGGTCTTTTATTCTTCGTTTGATGTGAGTTCAAATGCTCTTCAAAGCACTCGAGCAACAAGCTCAAGCGCGCGCGCGTGTGTGTGTGGTATGTAGCTGGTCGTGTTTGTTCGTGTGCATAGTCTCACCCTACCCCCATCTGCTGTGTGTGTGTGTGTGTGTGTGTGTGTGTGTGTGTGTGTGTGTTGAAGGGCTCTCAATCCATCTGTGAACATGATGTCCTAACCTCCTGTGCCCACTTCACCTAACAGATATATCAAAGCAACACCCGCAGTGTGTGTCTGTGTGGTGTGTGTGTCAGTGTCATCATGGAGGAGGCTGAGCAGGTGGAGGCTAAGGAATTGACCACACCATTAGGCCCTGGCTGCAGTTCAAAATCAGCTGCCAACAGCCACCGCCATCCTTCTGTTTATGCCTCTTACAGTCCATCTCTCCCTCCCCCTCTCCCCCTCTCCCCCTCCCAGCTCGTTCCTCCTTTCTCTTTTCCATCAGACATCGCTCCCTCTTGCCCTCCGCTGCGGTCAGAATAAATGATGAAAGGTAGTGGGTGGATGGATGGAGGGAGGGAGGGAGGGAGGGAGGGAGGGAGGGAGGGAGGGAGGGAGGGAGGGAGGGAGGGAGGGAGGAAGGGGGGGGGAGTTTCTCATAGTATTTTGAAGCCCCCTCCCTTAGTCAGTGCCTCTTGAGCTCTGGTAGCTAAGCTACGGTGATTCACACAGCCTTCACCATGTTCACCACTCGACCACAGGGGGAAAACGCCTCTTTGTTGACTGAGAACATAGTGTGTAAAACCATATAGATTTACAGACAAATTACGTCAAGGCAAGTACTTAAGCGATTGGCCTGAGTTTATTGTCTTGCCAATAAAAGCCATTGAATCGTGGGAGGGAGACAGATCACAGCAGATTGTGTCTGTAAAAGCAGAGACATGAATGTAGGATGGGAGAATACCCCCCACACACACACACACACACACACACATTTCTTGAAAAACAAAAGATCTTTTGAGAGCCTTGCACATCAAACAGAGTTTGACAAACAGCGTGTTTGATGCTGTTCCCGAGCCTCTTGTCTAAGGTAAGTGGTTCGGAAGAGGCTGCTGGGGCCATCATCCATCATCCCGCCGATCCATTACCTTTATTAAGTCCTTCCCTCCTCTTCCCTTACTTCCCTACTCTCTTCTCCTTTCCGCATCGCTGCCACCCTGCCACCCTGCACCCCCCCCCACACACAAACACACACACACACACACCCTCTCCCTGATTCCCCCCAGCTGTGCTGCCCCTCCTTCCTTCGAGTCAAATCAGCATCTGACTTTCATTACTGTAATTAAGGAGCTATGCTTGATGACCTTAGAAGGGGAGACACACTGAGGGAAGGGGGAGGAGCAAAGAGAGAGAGAGGGAGAGAGAGAACTGAGAGAGAGAGAGAGAGAGACAGAGAGAGAGAGAGAGAGAGGGACAGAGAGAGAGGACAGAGAGAAGAGAGAGAGAAGAGAGACAGAGACAGAGAGAGAGAGAGAGAGAGAGAGAGAGAGAGAGAGAGAGAGAGAGAGACAGAGACAGGAGAGAGAGAGAGAGAGAGAGAGAGAGAGAGAGAGAGGAGAGAAGAGAGAGAGACAAGAGAAGAGAGACAGAGAGAGACAGAGAGAGAGAGAGACAGAGTGAGAGAGAGAGGGAGCGGAGAGAGACAGATGAGAGAGAGACAGAGACAGAGAGAGAGAGAGAGAGAGAGAGAGAGAGAGGGACAGAGAGAGAGACAGAGAGACAGAGTGAGAGAGAGAGGGAGCGAGAGAGCAGAGATCAGACACCTTGTAGAGTGCTCCATATGGCTCTAGGCTGGTGTGTGGATGGGTGCATATGCAGAAGCACAGGCATTGCTGCCTATGGTAGTAATGCAGATGGACTCTCTCTGATTCGCCGCTCTCACACACACTCCACGTTCACAAAAAGCACACACACAATTCTTGAATGCAGGCTGTTTTTTTTCAAACACACACACAGATGGTAGCATAGACCTGATTCATAGTTATTTGCACCGATGGGCATGACAATGCTAAAAACAGACACTCGCTACGCTAACAAGCTTACCTTAGCCAACAGGCTGTATTTAAAGCCTGGTTCATCAGGTCACATGGTTAGACCAGCCCTCTAAGGTTCTGACACACAAATCAAACACAACAGCGCAGCTGTGTGTGTTTAACTGTCCTACTGGCTGATGCCAAAGCAACCGGAGACCGGCATTCATGAAAGTTAATGAATCGGATCCCAGCCACATTACTACAGCTACGCACACACTCACATGGCAGTAAAACATGCGGTGAGGGTGTGTTTCTGGAGGGGGGGGTGTTTCTGGAGGCAGGCAGTGTTTCTGGAGGGAGGGTGTGTTTCTAGAGGGAGCGTGTGTTTCTAGAAGAAAGCTGTGTTTCTGGAGGGAGGGTGTGTTTCTGGAGGGAGCGTGTGTTTCTAGAAGGAAGCTGTGTTTCTCTGGAGGGAGGGTGTGTTTTCTAGAGGGAGCGTGTGTTTCTAGAAGGAAGCTGTGGTGTTTCTGGAGGGAGGGTGTGTTTCTAGAGGGAGTGTGTGTTTCTAGAAGAAAGCTGTGTTTCTGGAGGGAGGGTGTGTTTCTGCACTGCCTGTGTGGATGAGCACCTCTGTTCCCCATGAACCAACCATCCCTGCATGACAGTGGACTGAAAGACTGTCTTGGAGATGCTGCCTCTACTGCTGACTGATATTTGTCACAGTGCAGCTTGTTAAACAAACTATCACAGCTATTCTTAATGAATGAAGTGTTGTGCATTTAAGGATCATCTATCGGTGAATAATGCTTCACGGAATTAGATTGGGTTTGAGTAGATTCTATAATAGCATAAGCATTTAAATAACAATATCTCCTCTGAACTAGTTGAAGTCACTCATTTAAAGCCAGTACATCATAGCTTGGGCTGCCAGTCTAGCACATGCAGTGCAGCCCCCCCCCCCTCCCCCTCCCACTGAATGGGCTGCTGATGGATGAAGCGGGTAGGCTGACAGACTGGAGCTCACAGCACATTAGCCAGCCCCTAGGGGGGGTACTTGGGTGTGAAACAGTCAGTGTGAATATCTCTCTCTCTCTCTCTCTCGCTCTATCTCTCTTGCTCTCTCTCTCTTGCTCTCTCTCTCTCTATCACTGTATCTCTCTCTCTCTCTCTCCTCTCTCTCTTTCTCTCTCTCTCTCCTGTCTCTCTCTCTTGCTCTCTGTCTATCTCTCATGCTCTTGATCTATCTTTCCCTCCCTCCCTCCCTCCCTCCCTCCGTCTCTCTCGTCACACTGTGCTCCTCTGTGTTCGTCCTCTGTCTCTCATTCACACTCTCCTCAGATTCTCTGCCTGAGTGGGATATTTCGATGGCTAAAACAGATGGCAAGTTCATGTTGGCAAAGGACGCTTACACACACGCACACACACACACTACAAAGACAGAAAACAGCATCTCAAAAACAGATTACGCTTGACACACTGCACCATATAGGTATATGCTGTGTGTGTACGCATGACTACACCTGACCTTGATTCAAGGCAGGAACTTTGGGTGGAGTTTAGCCAATAAGGTACAGGTGTTCCCTCTGCTGTGCTGAGTCACTAGGTAGATCCTGGAAGTCCTAATACCCGTGAACCAAAGAACATTCTACATTTTTTACAATCCTTGCGTTGATGGTAGGTTGGTTTACATGTAGTTGTTTAGCAGACGCTCTTCTCCCCCTGAGGCAAGTAGATTGATTAATTGCTGGGATTCGAACCAGAGACCTTCTGATCACTAGCCCGACACCCCCACCGCTCAGCCCTCCCTATTTTAACAACTAAGCAGCGTAACTCGCTACCCGGCTGTGCCAGATGACCTGGGAGGTCTTAAAGGGGCCGAATGTGCAGACGGCTAAAAAAGGAGACCACTTTTATTAATCCTGTAAAAGCTTTGGCAGCAAGTCTCACCTGTATACCAGGCCAGGTTAGAACTTTTCTGGCTGATTAAAAGGAATTAAGGGCATACATTGGCAGCCAAATAGCATAGGCTGTATCTAGGCAACAACATATATGTGGTGAAAGGCAGACAACTCATACAGCTAGGTCAAACACAGGCAATGCCAGCCTGTCACGTTAGCATGTCAAAGATACAAGAGCGCCCTCTAGTGTGAAAACAGCAGTGGTTCCCAAGCCTGGGCCCTCGGGGGAACACCTATCCAGCATGTTTTACATGTTTTTCCGCTCTGAAACCAATAAAGGATTAGCGGGCTTCTGCAGAGCTGTATAATTACCAGTTCGTTAGAATCAGGTGTGTTGAAGCAGGGAAACATCTAAAACATGCAGGACAGGTGTTTCCTGAAGCCTAGGGTTGGGGACTGCTGTACTAGACAATATAACTTGTTTCAGCACTAAAAGACATGATATAGAGGACAAGTCACAATTCACAAGGTAAGAAGGCTTCTTATTTGTTGTTCACTGTTTGAAAAAACTGCACCATTAGTTTGTGTCTCCAAAGAGCAGGGGTGCCCAATCCCTCCGTCCTCGTGAGCCCCTATCCTGACCCTTTTAGATGTTTCCCTGCTCCAACACACCTGATTCTAATGAATTGGTCGTTAACAAGCTCTATGGAAGACTCATAATGATCATTCAATAGAGTCAGGTGTGCTTGAGCAGGGAAACATTCAAAATGTCAGGACTGGGGCTCTTGAGGAACAGGATTGGCCAAGAGCTTGAAGGAGCAGATGAAGCCGAACGGCTGGTCACATTAGAACAGCAGTGATCAGACATGGACAGGGACTGAGACGGACACAAGTCCATACATCCCCTACCTCCAAAGTTCATCCATGCACACCCTCCCCTGCCACCACCACAGCTGTCAGGCTCCCCAGCAGTAGAGTCAAACACGGACCCGCTCCAGAACCATACCGAAACTGCAAGAACACAGGCATCAGTATGTGGGCCTCCCACAGCATTAAACCAACACTCACCTGAAAAGCATCAATAAATCATAAAAAAGAAAGAAATCAACTATAAAACAGGGGTCTTAAACTCGTGCCAAGAGATTGCAGGTTTTCGTGTCGACCAACCATTCCACCAGCTGATTTCACTAACGAGGGTCTCTACTTAGTGAAAGCAGCTGGTGTAGTGCTTGGTTGAAGTGAAAACCTGGACCTTGGCCCGAGTTTGAGACCCCTGCTATAAAATAACAGAAACTATCAACATTTGAAAGTCGACTAACGTCACGAGCAACAGCTGTAGTATAGGTCATGGTAATTGCTCAATTACAGGTAGGCCAAATGATTCTAAGCATGTATTGAGTGGTCTGGTAAAAGTAACCACAGGTAAGGCTCATAAATGTGACACGTTCCTTATTTAAGTTAAAGGTACATTCAGTCAGTCCCCATTACCAAGAATCCTTCCTCCTGTATGTTGCACTGCAGGAAATGCATTCCAAATGCACACATGGACATTTTTCTCAGTATAATTATTAAGGAAGTGTTTTTCCTCAGTATAATTATTAAGGGAGTGTTTTTCTTTGTATAATTATAAAGGAAGTGTCCTCTGAAAGTGATTAAATAGATAAGCTCAGTAGAGAGGTGGAGGAGGAAGAGTAACAAGCTGTGCTACCAGCCTCTTCATCCAAGCTAGGAGGTCTTTAATTGTCCAATGAAACATCTTAAACGTTTAAAATTGGTGGTGTATTATATACATACGAATACTTGGTGCGTGTATAGCATGATCCACCCACATCAATCGCAGATCTCCTGTTCATCAAACACAAATTTGTTTTGTAAATTTATGTTTTGTGAATTTGTTTTGTTTAGAATCATCTGAAGAGGACTGCTGGGACGGTTTTCCTGTCAGAACTCGATGAATAAACCAATACATTGACAAAAAATAAAAAATAAATGGAGACACATCCTTGATGGCCTAATGAAAAGATCTAATCAAAAGCTGAATTTAGCTCTAGCTCTGCCATGTGGCTGTGACACCATGTCTTTTACTCTGGCATTGTCGCTGTAGGAGAAAATCAACAGAAGCAGAATCATGAGTTTACTAGGAACCATCCTGAATGTGTGCCGTATCCGAGTGAATGAGGGGAATATTCTCCGTGTGCCACTTGTTCTCCGTACACAAGACAGGCGACTCAACTTTGGTTGGTTTCGTCTCTTCATTGATTTTGGGTTTTAAAACCGTGAAAACCCACTCAACGGTGTAGATACGTGACGTGTGTGCCATATGGCAAAACTTGGTTATCTGCTGTTTGCGGATGATGTTGTCCTGTTTGCTTCCTCGAGCCGGGGCCTCCAGCATGCTCTGGAGCGATTTGATGCCGAGTGTGAAGCGGCTGGGATGAGTATCAGCACCTCCAAATCCGAGGCCATGGTACTCGACCGGAAAAAAGGTGGCTTGCCCCCTCTGGGTGGGTGGGGAGCCTTTGCCTCAAGTGGAGGAGTTCAAGTATCTCAGGGTCTTGTTCACGAGTGACGGAAGGACGGAACATGAGATTGACAGGCGGATCGGTGCAGCGTCTGCAGTGATGCAGTCTCTGTACCGGACTGTCCTGGTGAAGAAGGAGCTGAGCTGCAAGGCAAAGCTCTCGATTTAGATCTTTAGATTTAGATTTCGGGTGCCTCCTGGACGCCTCCTCTAAAATGGCTTCATCCTGGGTGGTGCAGTATGTTATACGTACACATGCACACACACCGATGCACGCAACACACCTTGTCTGGGTATTTAATTATCAAGGAAGTATCTCCAAAAACAACACCAGGATCAGTTCAGAGGCTCATGATACAGGAATAAATTGGATCTCTTTCAATGACACTTACCCATTTCCACGTTCCTTTAAAATGTATCATTACATAAATCAGTTTTTATGCTTGTGTCCTTTGTATTGCATATGAAAACAAACCACTGAGTGTTTATGAAGGTCTTTCTCATGACAGAGGAGGACGTCAAACCTTGAAAAGAATATTAGACCTTAAAAGGGTTTTGGAACCCGTCCATTGATTCATTGAGCAGCTTATAAAATAACGTTGCAACTAATGAACATGTGTGTTTTCATTTTTATTAGCGGTGCTGCTTATTCCCGTAAAGGGTCACAGGTGACTGGAGACTATCCTAGTTGCTCTCGGGCCTTAAGCGGGGTACACCCTGGACTGGGGCCAGCTAGTCGCAGGGCTATCACACTGACAACCCTCTATACACTCCTCTCACAATCATACACTAGGAACAATTCTACACCATGTCCAATTAACCTACCACATGCATGTCTTTGGATGGTGGGAGGAAGCCGGAGTGCCTGGAGAGAACCCACGGTAACACAGGGAGGACATGCAGACCCCACCCTGAGATCATGGTCGGGTCAAAGATTCGAACTCACGATCTCCTTGTTGGGAGATGAGAGCGCTAACCGCACTGCCACCGTGCACCCAACATGCTTGTTTCATAATGTAAATCTAGTCTGTAATTGCTATTTGAATGCTTCAGCATGAAATGCACAGAGAAAAGGGATATTGTCATCTATGTATATCATGACTTTCTGCCTAAATGGTAGCTCTCTACGTAGGTCAGTTGAATTTATTCAGGTATTTCTTCACCAAATCACTTTTGCATTCCGCAGATAAAGCAATGCTCAGTATTAATCCTTAGAATGGTAGTCAGTTGTGTGCGGTGGAAAGATTTAGTGCAACATTTAGTGCAAATCAAATAGCAGAAAGACCAAGATCATTCAGCCACATTTTTCTTTTAAACGTGAGATAAAGACAGGGAAGAAGTGAAAATACTGAGACACAAAGTCACCTGGGCCAGCATCTCAAACAAGGAAGCTTTTTCAGTGATCTACATGTCAATCACATTTTTTTTAGCCCCCGTAAAAAGTATTTTCTCATCGGTATTTCCTTGTCATTATAGTATATATACTGGGAACTCTCTCTGTGTTGGAACTGAAGCTTTTTTGACACCTCCAATTCTCACCTGAACAGGTACAGAGGCTGCCTCATCTGGATCAACATGAACTTGGCTGGATCGAATTCTGATAGCAACGACTCTGAATGTGCTGTGCTGTCTGTCTCTTTACAGGATCCCATCATCACCATGGCGATGTTGACCATCCCTTTTCTTCTGTGTGCTGTCTTCGTCTTGAGTGGTGCAGTAGGTGAGCCTCAAAACACAACAAAACACCATATGAATATAAACAGGAGAGAAACGTTCATCGTTTGAACTTGATGTTGCTGCTCACGACACACCTGTACCCACAGCAGTGCACAAGAGATCCACTAAAGCACCGCAGCAGGACCCTCCTCTGGGTAAGATGATGCACCTGGTCGTCCTTACATCCTTCCCATCTGTCCTTCACGGCTGTCACAGTTTAGGCCATGCGACACGTGTTGCTGCCCTTGTGCAGCTCTCAATGTCCTTGTATGAATTAACGTCCATTAACGACAGGTGCCTTTGAACGCTCCCTTTCTAGGAATTAACGATAAGGACGGAAACCCACCATCTCTTATCAGCGGAGAAGAGGAGCAGATGAGTGGGGCAAGGGACATAACAAGGCCTAATGAGCAAGGGTTAGAGAAAATGTTAGAGCAAGGGTTGGAGCCAGGGTTAGGGCAAGGTTTAGAGCAAGGGTTGGAGCAAGGGTTAGAGCAAGGGTTAGAGCAAGATTTAGAGCAAGGGTTAGAGGCGGAATTGGCGCAGTTGTGTCCGGTAGGATGGAGCTCGTACGGTGTACGCTGCTTCCTTTATGTGAAGAGTCCGCAACAATGGTATGATGCAGAGGTAAGTACACTGCTAGAACATTTGATTTCCTGGTTTCCTGTTACAGTGTTCAAAATGGTAGAATGTTTTATCAGAGAACGCATGAAAGTTATATGAACATTGTCGGTTCCCTGTAGCGGCACTGTTTGGCGTTGGGAGGGAATCTTGCCTCCGTGCACAGTATTGGGGAACATGTGTTCATCCGGGACTTGATCAGAAACCAGATTGGTGATTACCGACCAGCGTGGATTGGGGGGACAGATGCTGTTAGGGTAAGAAGGGCAGGGTGTGTAAAGACGGCTCACAGGCATCACAATGCTCATGTTCGATTCCAACAGTCAATTCTGGACATATGTTACCCTCCCAGAACCGAGGGTGGTTATGGAGCGACGGGACCCCGTTTGACTACTCAAACTGGGGCAGAGGGGAACCCAACAACGCCGGTCAACGGGAGCCGTGTATCAACACCAACTTTGGAAGTAAAGCACGTCGTCACACAAATTACACCATTTCTCACAAAGACAAACACATACCCAGTGATTAATGTGAATCTTTTTTTTCTTCTTAGGTACTTATGCATGGAATGATCTGTATTGCACTGCAAGTCTTACCTACGTCTGCTCCAGAAGACTGTAGACGAGTGGGGAAAGCTGCAGCACTATACGGAGCCAGGCTATATATCTTCCCTTTAATCCTCCTTCATTATTAATCCATTCTTAAATCGTGTTTGTTTTAATCGTAGAATTGATCATATAGTTGTGCAAGTCATCATAGTCATTAGCATATAAATCAGTAAAAACAGTTTGTTTCTTAAAATGTTGATTGATTAAAAAATTGATTTGGCAGTGTTTAAAAATGTTTGTAATTCAATAAACTCAGTGGGAGCTTATTATGTGTTCTGGGGTCTCATTTATAAACGTTGCGTACGCACACAACTGGGGTGAAAATGTGCACAGCATACGCCAGTTCCTACGCAAAGGCTGTGATTTTATTTTATTTACTTCTGAAGTTGATGTCATTACGATAAATATATAAATAAAGATGTGAGAGGTGTTGATTGACACTGAATTTCCCCTTTTTTGGACCTCCTGACTGCAGCTTCTGAATAAATGCATGTCTATACTTGTATTGCATCCACAACTGTATTAACATTATACTCTAACCATCTTAAATAAGCAAGAGTTTGAAAGACGTTTGCGTGAGTTGGTCTTCAACGATTGCTATGTCCGCTGACAGCAGGAAAACCCTCAGACCAGCACCTGTTTCATCACTTTATTAAATGAGCCCATATCATACACACACACAGACAGTGTTCTGTCTCTCCCTCCTCCTGGTTTATTGAACTGGTCTGCCCCCCTTTCAGCCCTCCAAACTTGTCTGACAGACCAACGACATCCAGCACAGCCTGGGGATCTCGAACAAGCGGCAAGAGGAGAGAGACCCAGGACACTGGGAGAACGGACCCAGGGGAGGGAGGTGGGGCAGGGGCAGGTGGAGGTGAAACGCATCCATTTAATTTGTCTGTACATCTTGGATCAGGACATGAAAGAAAAAAAACTAGTATTTACAGACAGATGAATGGAAAATGAACCTGGATGGTGGGTGATCTGCTCACATCCCATGACAGGTCAATCCGACAAACACTGGAATCCAAAATCAACACAAATGGGAGATATTTACACCGTGTGCAACGAGAGAACAACACGTTAGGGGGGAGGGGGACACATGGCTTCTGAGATCAATGGATGGTCAACATCAGGTGTGATGAATGGATGTGTTCCCCAAGCGCCACATGGGCAAGTTAAATCTTTTTCAGGATCCTAACTGGTGCTAATGCCCAAATCCTCCTTACAGGGGGCATGTGGGAAGCTTCAGAAAACATACCTACAGTACAGTGTTATTATACAGGGTTGTTGATCACATTGTAAGATGATAGGGCTTTACAATAGAAAAGGCTTTGCACTAGAAGCTTTCAAGTGGTCAGTACTGACCTACTGATCTAAACCTACAACACTGGCTTTTAACTGTGCGGTCTGGATTGAAGGGTACAGCTTACAAGGACAACACACACACGCACACTATTGTCGGACCCCAAACCCCAGCCATGCCCCTAAACCTTCCCACAGTCTCAGGTGAATTAGCTACACGATGTCAGAATGAATGGAAAAAGTCAGAATCCTCCCTACGACACTGGCAACAAGAGGAGACATTGTTACAAACTCACATTCACACACACTTCCAAACCCTATTTCACAGAACTGAAGGGCATGTGTCCTGTTCAAGCAGGAGTCCGTAGTTAATACTCTAGTCAAAGTGGCTTCTGCAAGCCTATATACTTTCTTTATATAGACAGCTGTACCAGTTGATGAATCCTTTCCCACTGCTGTCTTAATACAGCACATGGGTGTGTGTGTGTGTCTTAATTTCCATGGAAATCCATCTTGCAACCAACATTAAGACTTCCTCAGGGACATTTCCCGCCAAAGGAAAAGGGCTAACAAATTCAACTAGTAAATCGATCACTTGCATCCCCCCCCCCCCTTCTATCCCTCCCCAACCTTTTCAGAGAGAAGAAATTCCCTCTGAAAACCTATTTAAAATAATAAATACATTTACATTAAGTATGCAAAAAAAAAAAAAAAAAGCAGCTGTTGTCATCAGTTCTCATGGTAATTTAATAAAACGTATAAAAAACCCTACTGTGTCTGTCCACATCCATGTAGCACCCAGGCCTGAGCACGTGTTTCCACACCCACAAGATTCACTTCTAAAAAGTCCCTGTCCAGGTAGGGGGCTGCCTTCATGGCTTCCAGCTACCCAGACAGAGACCAAACACGACGGCCTCGTCTGCAAGCACGAGGACCGCCCTCCTCTCACTGGGGGTCTGACCCCGGATAAGGAAACCTGGACATGATTCTACTGCCGTCCACTGCCAGTGGTGCGGTGTGAGAATGGAGGTCAGCCCAGGTGAGCTTGGAGGGAGGTGCGTGTTGAAGCCCCTCTAAAGAGGAGCCCCTGGAGAAGAGAGAAGCTCTTCTCTAACATGATGTGGTTTAGAGGCCACGAGCCACTGTGCGCTCATCTGTCTCCAATAAATAAACTCCGGTTAAAAGAAAACAAATTCAACAACAAACCCCCCGAAAAAAGTATTGTTGAGTGAGGAGGGGCGGGCAGGCGGGGAAGCGGAAGGAATACGAAAAATACAAATAAGGGAGAAAAAAAAAAGTTACCATCCAGAGGACCCGCCCCTCCAACAGGACCTTCGACCAATCAGCAGCAGCATGAAGGTTCTAACCACACACACAGAACTGAGCTAATGGGTCAAAGTGGGGCGATGAAATAACACTGAGTGTCTCTCTCCGTGTCTCTCCGAGCGCTCGCTTCGTTGGAGTTGAACGTTAACAGAAGTTCCCACGGGTGTATGTACAGTACAAAAAGGAATGGCTCTAACCAATGGGGCGATAACAAGCAGCATGGAGAAAGCTGTCCAGGATGTAGGATGCGTGAGGGTGTGTTGAGTGTGTGTAAGAGTGTGTGTGTGTGTGCGAGAGTGTGTGCACGCAGGGTCGGGGGGCTGGCAGGTTGAGCTTCAGTTGGCTGACGGTTCAGGTGCTGTTGAGGGACCCGGGTACAGAGCTGTGTTGAGACGAGCCGTCAGAACCGATCCCATCTGAGGAGGAGACACAGGGAAGACTGGATAAAGACCATGGAATCCCCTACTCGTTTAAAAAGAAATACCCTGCATGAGATACACGAGGAGTGATATATATTTATCATATAGCAAGACATGACATGCAATTTCCACCAAGTGCTACCATTGAAACTATGACAGTAATACCAATAAGGTTCTGAGCTACTGTGGGGGGGGAACACCCCCTGCTGGGGGACTTTGAAACTGTAGAAATTTAGTTTTTTTGTTTTGTTTTTTATCAAATATTGTGAATTAACCCTAAAAGTAAGAATGGTGACACAATGTTGGAGTGTTTGTCATTATGTCTATGGACAATATGACTTGATGGTATTTCCTTTGGGAGAGGCAGAACTACTGTGGTGTTGGGGAGCGAGTCGTGGTACCGTGAGAAGAGGCGGAGGTCTGGACACGAACGTGAGGAGGGATGAGGGTGGAGTTGAGCTGGGGCTGGATGGAAAGCTCTGGAAGGACATGGACAGAAAGCCACACAGAGCGGTTAAAGCACCATGGGGATAGTGTGTGTTTGTGTGTGTGTGTGTGTGTGTGTGTGTGTGTGTGGTAGCGGTGTACCGGTGGTGCTGAAGTTGAAGAGCAGAGGCAGGTCGCGCCCGCTGGGCAGCCGGGCGTTGGGCTGGCGGAGTTCATCGAAGAAGGTGTGTGCGCAGGCTTCCAGGGGGGAGAAGCGGGTGGCGGGGGTGTACTCCAGGAGGCGGGAGCACAGGGCGATGGCCTCAGGAGGGGTGCGAGGCTTAAACACCTGGGGTGGGGGAGGAAGGAGGGCATAGCAGGGAGAGGGATTAAAGCAAGGATGAAAAGCGGGAAAATAGGGAGGAAAGGAGGGAGACAGATATGGAGAATAGAGGGATTTTCTTCAGGGATTACACAGTGAAACGGCAGTCTTGGCACATTTACATCCCTAATCCCAAATGTGTGTAGGCGGGCAGCAGCAGAGAGGAGACTGCCTCGTCTCCTGGGAGATCCGAGAGACCCACCTTGGTCCAGGGGTGGGCCTTGATCTGGGGGAACTTGAACTCTGTGTAGTTAGGGTTCATCTCTCGGATCTGCTCTCTGGTTGGGGTCCCCAGAACCTGAGAGATGGGAGAAGGCAGGCCGGTGAGCAGGTGGGTGGAGCCCAAGACAAGCTAAACCCCTTCCATACGCACACACGCATAATAACCGCCCCCCCCATAAACACCCCCAAACCTGCTCGGCCACCTACCTTGATGATCTCCACTAGCTGGTCCACACCGCTGTCTCCGGGGAAGATGGGCTGTCCCAGCAGCAGCTCGGCCAGCACGCAGCCCGCCGACCAGATGTCGATGTTGGCCGTGTAATCGGTGGCCCCAAAGATGAGCTCTGGGGCGCGGTAGTACCGCGAGCAGATGTAAGACACGTTGGGCTCCCCGCGGATCAGCTGCTTGGCACTGTGGGTAAAAAAAGAAAAAGAGGGGGGAGTGGGTAATGGAGGTGGAGCTGAAAACCCCCCTTGCCTCTTCCTGATACATCTCTCACATGGAGTCATTCATCTCAGTTCTTCATGCCACCACTCGCTGGTGCTCTACTCCTAACCAGCCCTGTTAAGCCTGAGAAGGGCTGCATGCACGACCAAAAGGGTCTGAGTGCGTACCTGCCAAAGTCACAAAGCTTGAGGATGGCTGTCTCTGGATCCACCAGCAGGTTCTGGGGCTTGATGTCTCGGTGACACACGCCCTGGGAGTGGATGTAGGCCAGGCTACGGAAGAGCTGGTACATGTACACCTGGGGGAGGGAGGGGGCGGGCAAGTCATGTACGTTAGAGTAAGGATTCTCTGAAAGTCAGTGAAGAGATAGAAAGGTCAATAGAGAGGTGGTGGAGGGAGTGTAAATAGCGGTATGCGAGTGTTACCTTGACGTAAATAATAGGAATGATGCTCTTGGCTTTGTTGAAGTGGCGGGCCACTCTGTACACAGTCTCTGGGACGAAGTCCAGCACCAGGTTAAGGTAGACCTCATCCTTCTACAGAGGAGAGAAAAAGGCTGCAGTCAAGGACCATGCTGAAGACTAGCGAGGCTTCTGAGAAAGGTCGGGGTGCAAACGAGAGCCGTACCTTTTCCCCGCTGGAATAGAAGAAGTAGCGCAGCCTGACGATGTTGCAGTGGTCCAGCTTCCTCATGATCTGGAGTTCTCGGTTCTGCAGGGGGAGAAAAACCCGTCAGTCCACCGGGTGGAACAAGAACAGCTCTGGACTGTAGGACACGACCCCTACCTTGAACCTCTTGTCCTGCAGGACCTTCTTGATGGCCACCATCTCCTGGCTGTCGATGAGCCGTGCCTGGTAGACCACACCAAACGAGCCGTTACCGATCACCTTGATGTCTGTGTACGATACCTCCTGGGGGCGATCCGGGCCCTGGCCGGGCGTGGCCACCACTGTCGTCACCTTTCCGCTGTCTCCTGGGAAACGGGAGAAAGGGAAAAGAGGGGAGGGAAGTGACGTCATTAGTGGAAATGAAATGAGTGCCAATGATCTAGGATCGCAAACTCATCCCCAAACGTAACTAACCAACTTAAGATCAATACTCCAGTTATTTCTGAAAACTAGCCCAGAAACCTCACACAAACAGGTAGGCCACTAGTTGTGGTTCATATCAGCCGAACTGAGAGTAGCCTAATGTCAAACAAAGAATACTCAAAGATATGCTTTTAAAATGATATATATTTAATCAGTGCAAGAGAACTTTGCGCCTTGGTGCGCCTGTATCCAGGTGAGTACGATCACCCATCTGATCTGTCCTAACCTGTTCCATCCTCAAGGGCCTTATAGGTTGAAGGGTCAACTGCAACTCAGGCCATGCTGCCCTCCAGACTAGCAGTAGGCACAGGCCTACCACATAGACTGCCTATGTTACCACTGAACCTGCCCATCTGGCAGAGGTTACCAACTAAGTCATAAAGGGCCCATCTTAACGTAAATACACACCAAACAAACTGCCTTGCTTTACGGAAAAAGTCAACAAGCCCACAAGGCCGAAACCAACCATGCGTTTTACTCGAATGATATCAATTTCAGTGAACGACAGTTGGCCTGTAGGATAATAGACATCCAATAGGCTTGTTGGTCATATCTGTTACACCTGAACCCTGCACACACACTACCCACTGCATGGTGACCTAGGTCACTGGGTTGGCATGTGTGTGGTGTGTGTGCGTGATTGTCTGTACAGGGATATAAGACTTGGAGTAGAATTCAACTGGCAGAGATGCCCAAAGCACTGTGAATGATCTCCTGTGGGTTCATATCACCTGCTCCCTCACACACCTTTTTCTACCATGTCAAAACCCTGTCAAACCTCTAAGATGATGAGTAGATGTCTTTGCTTAAACATATCAAAATACCAACACTCAATGTCTTACCAAGAAGGCATTCAAATGTTTGTTTTTTCCTCGAGTATCTACATCCAGACATCAGTATTGCGCCTCATGCAATTAGAACGTGGAGTCACAGCTCAGCTGTATGTAACCTTGTCAGCAGTCATCGTTAACCTTCGTACATGTACATATACTATCATTACACATTACTATGTGTAGTTAGATATCATTTTTGTCAGTACAGCTAACCTTACTGGCAGACAGTGGATCACTTGTGGCTGATCTCATTTCCACACACCCTTTTTACTGTGGTTACCCAGCCATCTGAATGGATCCCAGCGAGCTCACCTTTCTTGGTGTAGAACACTAAGTCAGTCAACTTAGCTCCTAAATAAAATCATATTAAACTACAATAATTGAACTACCACTCGAAACAACAGGCTTAGACCTTACAAGACACGCAACTCTCGCTGTAAAACCCTGCAGACGTTAGCTGAAGCTACTGTAGCTGACGTTAGCATAGCTAAGTCAAAAGCTAGCTTCTCTTGGCTAGCCTTGTCTTCAAACAGGCTTTTAAATCGAATATTAATACACATACAATAAATGTGAGGTTTAAATGTGGGAAAAGGCAACTTATGGAGTACGAAAATACATCAAATAAACGTACTGGTCAGCTTTAAATTCGAGCATCCCGACGAGCTGCTCCCCGAGGCCTGCGGGACCCCGGACTTTCCTGTGCTGCTCCCCACGGCAGCGGCTGATCCGGCGGATGCTGCTGCGGCGGCTCCCGGTGCACCTTGAGGCTCAGCAAACGAGCTGGTTCTGGGCCGCCCGCTGCCGCTCATATCTCTGGGCAGGGGTAGCGGGGCGGGAGGCTTGGTAATGCTCTACTTCTACCCAATTTGAATTTGAATGTATGCCTCTATTTTTAATAACAATAACCGTTGAAAGACCGACAGAATTGTCGCCGCACCGAGTATTCCTCCCTTTCGCAGGTTGTCTGGTGCTTGGAGACCTCAGGAACTGACAGACCGCATTGCCTCCTGGGATATGTAGTTCACGGTAGCTGCTGCCTTGGTCTGCCCGTCTGGTCTTCCAAGAAAGAAAACAACTACACCCGTCACAGTGTCACTTTTATATTAGTCCAGAGATGGCGCTCTCTCCCTGCTGTTATTTCTACCATGTTATAAATAGAATTCCTCACAAAGGGGTGCAGAGAAATGTAGCCTACAGTAAATTAGGTTAGAGATGGTAAATAGGTACAGAACATGGGCCTACCCTATCTAGTTTGACCCGTTTCGTCGATCTAGTACAGGGGTGGGCAGTCCTGGTCCTCGAGGGCCGCCATCCTGAAGGTTTTAGATGTTTCCCTGCTCCAGCACACCTGATTCTAATGAATGGGTTGTTATCAAGCTCTGTGAGGCCTGATGATTAGTATCAGGTGTGCTGGAGCAGGGAAACCTTCAGGACAGTGGCCCCCAAGGACCAGGATTGCCCACCCCTGATCTAGTACGTCAGCTGCACCTTTCAAAGTCATTTGGTAACCCATCCATGTCTTGACAATAGTGGAACTACAGACCTGTCTGCTTACACCCAGAAGCAAATGACTCACTGGGTGTCTATAGCCTGTTCCATGTGTCATCCCATTTTTATCCTTCTCTCATTCAACCTCCTAACAATAGACTGACAGAACACCAGAACATCACCATTAAGTTCAAAATAAAGCACAATCCACACCAACATATTGTGTTAGGTCTTTAATGTTTTCAATATTTTGTCTGTTTTTTGTTTGTTTAGAAATATTGCACATGGTCAACATGCCTGTTTATGAGCTTACACCCATCTCTCTCATTCTAAAATTCCTTCTCCAAAGTAAGGATCGTTTTTTTAAGCACAATCATACGGTGGACACGCATACATGTGTGTGTGTGTATTTATGTCTGTGCATGTGTGTGAGAGTGCGCACATGCATGTAGAATGCATATCAAGTAGACTTTCACCTGGTGGCATTTAAATGACTGGTACATTGTGTTTACTCCTGAACTTCCTGACACTATAACAGTCAAGGGACCATTCATTAGTCTTAGTGGGACCATGGAAACTAGATGTAATAAGGTTGATAATGTATTATTGTACGTTGTGTGACGGCACCAGAAGGGGTCAGTCAACATCCATACTGTGAATGCATGAGCCCAATCACACACACGAACACACACACCCTCTATAATATGCACATATTATGGAAATATATATTTTTCACACACATTCAACTGTTTACACAGAGAAATAAAGATATACCCATATAATAATTACCCCCATTCTTCGCCAAATGCGTGAAGAGGCAAAAGTGCTATTTGAATTTTTCTTTGACTTTTAGTAAGTTACATACTCGCCTTCTATAATCTCTTCAATAGTATATTATTTCTGAGGTTTTTCTCTTCTATACACCAGCGTTTTCTATAGCGGGTCCACTTTACTGTCAATATCTATGGCACAGACCCAAATAACTTATCACCCATTCAGAAAGTCCTATTGCACCATCACTGGGAGAGAAATAAAGTGACTAAGGGAGGAAGCAGGAAGGAGTGGGAGAGGAGGAGAAAGAGGTCTTGGAGGAGGAAAAGGGGGTTTTAGAGAACCCCCCCTTTTGCTGGTCTAGGATGTGTTGTCCCTGATGGAACCCTAACCAGAGCCATCCTGAGCTAAAGAACCATGCTCACCCTGGAAAACCAGGGCTGAAGGGCACTTTCTAACCACACTGGAGAAACAGAAAGAAAGAGAGGGAGGATGTGAAGAGGTGGAACAGGGGGGTGGAAAGGGAAGAAGAGGAAGAGGGGGAGCTGGATGAGGGAGGAAAGGAGAGAGAGGGCAAAGGGAAGGACGACACGAGGAGAAGCAAGCAGGATGAAGGACAGAGGGAGAGGACGAAGAGGAAGGAGGTGAAGAGGAAGGAGGGGTGGATATGGAGGAGAAGATAAGTAAAAGTATAAGGAGGTGGGAAGGGGTCTCCGAGTGGAAGAATGAGGGAGATAAGATTGTTAACACGACAGAACAAGGTTATAATTGTACTAAAAACAATCTCTTAAAAACAAATACTTTCCTGATTTTTAAATTGCAGTCGAGATGACCGCACGTTGTGCAAACACCTGATTTTTGACGTTTTAAAAACAAGCACTCCCTGCGCTCTCCTTGGTGAGCCTGGTGACGAGTCATGGGAGGAGAGAGAGGGGTGGAACGGCCAAAAAAGAAACTCCTCGTGAGAGGGACCCAACACGCTCCCTGGTCCCCCTTCGAAACAGTTTATGCTGGAGAAACACCAAGAGCAACAGGCCACATGAAACAAGTTATTTTCACGGCAGAACCACGAGAGAAAGCGACACATCCACTGGGTGAATGACGAAGAAAGGTTGTTTTAAAAATCGAGCTATCTCGCTTGTGTTTTGCTGTACGCCAGTTTATTCGCTGAGGGCTGGCCGAGTCTGTGGTTGCGCAAATCAATCGGGGCTGGCCAATCACGGTGGACGCACCTCCTTGTCGGGTCTTCCCTGTGCTCTGATAGGGTGGAGTCAGCGGGTGATGGTTTCCTTGCTCTGCTTCTTTAGACAGGATCGGTGGCCGTGAGGTTGAAACCCCAACACACTGCATCACCTCCAGCCATGGGGAGCTCACCATGTCAGTTGTCATGGAAATGAACAAGGTAACTGATTGGTCAGTAACACTGAGTTACATTTAATCTCGGCAGAGGAGGAAATTGAGGAGGTTGATCCATGTTCAAGTCTCTCTTTTTTTATACAGTCCCTAGAACTGTGCAGGCCATTGCAGTGGCTTGGTCAGGTGAAATTGGGTTCACTGACTGTGTGGGTGAAGTGTGTGCGGAGAGAGGTGTGTGTGTGTGTCCAGTTCAGTGCTGTCTTGTTTTTGCAGCATAGAGGGACTGTGGAATTATCATTGGAGGTCAGAGGTTATGAAATCCTGCCCTTCCCCCCACAGGGCTGAATGGGTGGGGGTGGGGGTGTGGGCGGAGGCGGAGGCGGGGGGGGGGGGGGGGGGGCAAATCAACGGCATCAGAGAGCTGGATCCTGCATACTGCCTCTGCGCAAGTGCCAAAGTGCCATGTGTGTGTGTGTGGTTCTGGTGACAGCTCGTGGGAATGCCATCCAGTAGTAACAGTCAGGTTTACTTGGTGGGAGGTGTGTGTATGTGTGTAGCTCAGCTTTGTACATGCCAGAGATGGCACCAAGCTGTGTGTGTCAATATTTGTGTGAATATATTGTGTGTGTTTGAGAGAGAAAGAGAAAGACAGAGAGAGAGAGAGGAGCCTCTGTGTTAAAATACAAACTACAAATGTGCTGAGTGTCGTGCCAGTGTGGAGCTGATAAGACAGGGAGTCCTGTTACCACACGTACAAGGACATGCTCGGGGTCGACACTCGTTCCTCACTTTTCTTTTTTTGACATCGTCTCTCTCTTTCGTCTCCCCTCCTCTCCGCACCTCCCTCTCTCGCGCGGCAGGACCCCTACGCCTCGCTCCTGGGTTCCTCGGGGCTCTGACGTCGCTCCTCTGGCTCCGCCCCGCTGTCCTCTCGGGCCTGAGGATTGGCTGAGCCCGGCGCGCCAGCGGAGGCAGGGTCGTTGCCGGCGGCCGCACCCCCTGGCGATCCCCCGAGGTCGGCGGAGCCGGGCGTGGCCGTCTGCATGATTTTCTGCCGCACCTCGCGGATCTTGAGCTGCAGACACACCTTGGTGGGGAAGGTGTCTGAGTAGCGCGCCTGGAAGGCTGCCGTGGCCTGAGCTGGGGTGGGAGGAGTCAACAACAACGTCATGTGACTGAGCGTGACTTTTAAAGCTGGAATGCACTGGTTTGAAAACCGTGACGGCTCGATGGGGAGGACAGGCTGTGTGTAAACACAGTGAACCGTGTGAGGTAAAGAGGGCGGGAGGAAGCGGGTGGGGTTACCTGAGGGGAAGAAGCCGTGCTCCTGGAAGAGCTGCATGACCAGGGCGCGACGCTGATCCAGGGTTCTCCTCAGGGAAGAGAAGGGGACGCGGTCCAACTCCCCCAGAACGTCCTCTGTTTCTGCCCCTGGATGGAGAGGAAGAGAGCAGAGGAAAGTGGGAGGAGGAAACAGGAAGGACAGAACGAGGTTCGCGTCGGCTGAACCACCCTTCCCGGAGGGTGGGGTGCGGTCGCCGTGGGTCCTGGCTGTGTCTACACACCGGCCCTGTCGAAGGTGAAGATCTCCCCCTCGCACTTGGCGGCGGCGCTTTTGGGAGTGCTGGGCTCGGAGCTGCAGCTGGACAGACGGCGCGTCTTCCTCCGGGGGGAGCTGGGGTCCTCTGCTGACGAGTCCAGGTCTGGGAAAAGGGCCAGGGGGGTGGGATGTCATCATTACAGGCTCATCTCCACCTATCTCTCCCTCCCTCTCTCCCTCCATCTCTGGCTTCCTATCCAGCCCTCTCACCGGTGGAGTTCTTCCTCTTGCGGCGGTAGCTCCCCAGGATGACGCGGGGCGAGGTGGCCAGGCTCTGCAGCGTGGGGGAAGGCAGCACCTCCTCGGGCTTGAATTCAGGCAGCTCAGCGAAGCGCTCCTCAAAGTATGACCCCGAGAGCACCCTGGACGAGGAGGGGGGAGAGAGAGAGACACCAGGACCGTCGGTTTAGGCTGTGCACGCAGCTGGACAATAACGTTTTCCACTGTCAGCTAAACTGCTGCCTCTTTCATCAGTCCAAAAAAGCTAGTCGTGAGTCATGAGTAATAATGAATGAAATCTCTCCGCTCCTATTGGCTCGCTCCTCCTGTCACTCACTTGTCACTTGAGTCAGGGGTCCTCTTGAGGGGCGGTGGGCGGAACTTGATCCTCTTGGCAGAGGAGGCGGGGTCTCGGTCACTGGGAGGTGGCGGCAGAGGAGTGTCCAGTCCTGAGGGAGGAGGCAGAGGGGAGCGAGGGAGGGAGTCCCTGGGACCAGTCTGAAAAAAGAGAGAGAGAGATGAGAGATAGAGAGAGAGACAGCAAAAAAAGAAAGAGTGAGCAAAAGAGAGAGCACTCCCTGAAGCAAGTAGGGTGAAGTGCCTTGCCCAAGGACACAACATCACATAGCTACAGCCGGGGCTCGATCTCAAAACCTTCCGATCACAAGGCCAACGCCTTAACCCGTTGAGCTATCTGACCTCCTTGCTGGTGCTTCCTCTCCCGTCCCCCTCAGGTGGGCCGCGTTCCTCCGTCTCTCCGGGTCTTTCCGCCTCCCAGCTGGCCCCGTCGCTCTCTTTCTTCACCTCCCTCTCCCAGCCTCCCTCTCTCTCTCGGGGGTAGTCGTAGTCCTCGTTGGTGCTCTCCTCTTTGATGTGTCGAGAGGCGCCTCTCTCTTCCTTTACACCTGCTAGTGGAGCGCGCGCACACACACAGAATGGTTAACAACCCAGAATGGATGACGTTTTTAACTAACACTAACTAAAACTCTGTTCCATACCACAAGATATGTTTCCAGGACAGGAGGGAAAGGAGTTACAGGACCAGGAACAGCCATGGAGGGACAGTTAGGACGGTGGGGTGTGACCTACCTGTGGCCTCCACATCAGGGTGACAGTCTGTCAGGTTCTCCTTCTTGATGTCTCTCTCCTTCCCTCTCTGCCTCTCTCCCTGTTCCTCCTGCGCTGGTTCCGCTTCCCCCAGCACGGTGTGCGGAATCAGCCCCTGCAGACAAACACTGGCCGGCTGTGCCAGCGCCCCCGGTACGCCGGCCAGAGCGGCGGCCGTGGCGACCACAGGCGCCGTCGCCACAGAAACGACTCCAGTTGCCAGAGTGACGTTCGGGGAGGGGTAAATGGCAGTGAGAAACTGGTGATTGGTTCCTGGACTGATAGAGGCGGAGCCTGGAGGTTTCGACGGACAGCTGCCGTTGGCTGGCCGGGGAGGGGCCGGAGCTAGCATGGGAGGCTGGCCTGCTACGATTGGCTGAACCAGTGTATGGCCTGCTGGGGCGATGGCAGTGAAGCCCAGCGTTGCCAGGGGGGATGGCAGGTAGGCGGGGTCTGGAGGGGGTGGGGCTTGGACGGTTGCCGTGGAGACCACCCCAGGGGGAGACTGAACATAGGTGATCCTACAGGAGGAGAAGGAGGGGGAGGAAAGGGAAGGGTTAGCCGGGTCACCATGTGGTGACATCAAACACCCCAAACATGGAAGGGTCCGGGGGGGGGGGAGGGGGGGTAACCTCCTTGTACCTCGTTGCGGGCGAGCTCAGCAGCACTGTCTGAGGTGGGGCGGAGCCTGACGCCATCACCGCCGTTGCCATGGAAACAGGGAAGGGGCTCCCGGTGTGCACTGTTCCAGCAGGATGGACGTTGGTCTGGACCACCGGCATGGGAGCTATCTGGATTATCTGCTGTAGGGGGGGCACACACACACCCACACACCCACACACCCACACACACACACACACACACACACACACGGGTATTTAGTCAAGGTATATATATAGCTGATTGAAATCCCATGGGATATCCTCAACTGAAGTGCCTACGCTTCCATGTTAGTATGTGACTGATAGTTGTCTACACCTTGTTTCCTGTCTGGATGCCATTCTGCACAGGAAGGGGCGGGGCCACCAGGGAAATAGGTTGAGGAGGAGAAGAACCTGTTCTCACTGTTGCCATGGGAACCAGCATCTTGCTCTGCAAGACTGGAGACTGTGCTTGGACTGGGAAAGGGTGAACGAGAGAAAGAGAGACAGAGAGAGAGAGAGAGAGAGAGGGAGGTATGGAGAGACGGTAAGGGAGAAAGAGATGGAGACATGTAAAGCTTTAACTGACCAGTGTAACCACAACACTCTGCATGTATTACAAACAGCTGTTTCACATTAATGTATGCCATTGTATGCCAGTCTATTACACAGTGCAAAAAGTATATATTCATATTTGCCTACACATGCATGCATACATATCTGCTATCAACCTCACTGATGAGAACAAAGATGTCCAGCGATCAAAACAGCACAGTCCCTATCCTCCAGCATGTTAGCCTACATTCCTCCATCATCTTCATCTTCATCCTCATTATCATTCTCATCCTCATCATCCTCATTCTCATCATCATCCTCATCATCCTCATCATCATCATCATCATCATCATCCTCATCATCATCATCATCCTCATCATCCTCATCATCCTCATCATCATCCTCATCATCCTCTTCATCATCATCCTCATCATCCTCATCATCCTCTTCATCATCATCCTCATCATCCTCATCATCATCATCTTCATCATCATCCTCATCATCTGCCCCGTCAGCTGGCCCTCCTTTCTGTCTCACCTCTTGCTGCAGGGCCGACCCCTCCCACTGCTGCCACCGCCCCCGAGTGCACTCCATTGGCCAGGGACACATGGGTGGGCGGGGAGAAGGGCAGGGCGAGGATGCTGGTTGGCTGCTGGGGTAGCTGGGGGGAGGGGCTCTTGGGGTTGCTGCTGGCGGAGAGGGTAGGCAAGATGTACTGGAGCTGCGTGATTGGCTGTTTGGCGCCAGGGGGCGTGAGCGAAGAGGCGGGGAGGAACTGTGGCTGCAGCAGGGGGAGGGGCAAGGTGGAGTGGGAGGGGCTTGGAGCAGTGCAGGACAGCGGGGGGGGCGGGGTTATCAGCTGAATGGCTGGCTGGGCGGGGAAAGCTCCTCCCAGAACAAGGCTGGTGACTAATCCCCCAGGCCCAACCCCGCCTCCACTGACCGAACTGGGGGAGGTAGAGGACAGGTACCCACCCCCTGCTGTGATCGTCCCGCCTCCTGCTCCCGCTCCTCCAATAAGAAGCGTGGCTTTCTCTTGGGGGAGGGCGCTGAGAGCCACGGGTCCTTCCATTGGCTTGCTGACGATCGGGATGGTCGTGCTGGTTATGGGTCGTACCACGTTGGTCACAATGGTGGGGGCCATGCAGACAGCACCCAGCACCTGGTTGATACCATGTCCCAGAGTAGGGGGGGTTAGCGTGCTCACGACCGACCCAGAGGAGGAGTCTGAAGGAATCTGCGCCCCTCCTGCTTTCCCTCCTCCTCCTCCTTCTGCTGCTTCTCCTCTTTTCGGTCCTCCGCTCGCTTCCTCCCCTCCCTCCATCCCTCTCTTCCGCTTCTTCTCGGAGCTGTCTGTGCTGCCGCCAGCAGCGCTCGCCTGGGTGGAGGTGGAGAAGGGGGGGGAGGGGTGGACCCCCATCTGGCTGCCACCCTGGAGGGGATGGGGGGGGGGATCAAAGACAAGATTTAGCTGAATGTCCTAGTGTGCCCTTTGCCAAGCACGCTCCTGCGCACACACACACACACACACACACACACACACAGGAGTTCTGTTACAGAACCGAAACTGGGAAAGAGGAAGTGATGTCAAGCAGAACACAGCGCCATACCTGCCCATCAGACTCATCCTCCTCGCTGTCAGTCACTCTCTCCTTGCACTTCAGGTCTATGGAATCCTCTGGAGGGGAGGGAGGAGGACACAGAGAGAACAGCCAGGTAAGGAGGGGGGACATCACAGCAGGGGGAGGGGGGATAGCACGGGAACAGCCAGGTCCTATGTTGACGGTGCCAGTGTCAGGGACTATCCCTATCTGACGCAGGAAGTGACCTCACCCATGACATCATCATCCCCTTCTTCTTCGCAGATGACCATGCGCTCCTCGTCGCTGGTTCCATCCTCACTAGTCCTGCGCTGCAGCAGAGACAGGGGAGGGAAACGGCTATGGAATGACCCCGCTCCTTCCTGACACAACTGAGGAAGAAGGGAGAAAGAGAGTGTGAGAGAGAGAGAGAGAGAGAGAGATGGAGAGAGAGAGAGAAAGGCGGGTGGAGAAATAGAAGGTCAGTTAATATTCGAAAACCCTTTAAATATCCTCCATCGCCAATGAATTCATGAGGACAGGACAGGAACCGTGTCATTTCCTGCGCGCAAACGTCAGCCATTGGAGGACAGCGGCGTCTGAGTCTACCTTCTCCAGGTCCGTCTCCGTCTCCCGGCGCTCCAGATTGTGAACCGCGCTCTGCGAGAACGCCCGGGGGCGTGGCAGCTGGCCTCCGTAGAGGCCGCCCACTTGCCGCTCAGCCCCGCCACCGGCCCAGCCCGAGGCCACGGCCTTTCCCTCTGACGCCTGGGGTACAGGAGGGGGTTCTGGTGAGAGGAAGAGGGCGGATGAAGGTGAAAAAACACGAATCGTACGACAATCTTTCCGAACATTGTGTGTACACAGAGAAGCGTCTGCTAAATGAATACATGAAATCGAAATGGAAATTGAGATGGAACACAAACACACACCTGTGCTTTCAGACATGCTCCTCTCGCGAGCCTCCTTGGCCCCCGGGGTGCCCCGCCCCTCAGACAGAGACTTCCTCCTGTCCTTATTACACCACTTCCAGTCTGGGTGGGCCCTAAAATGGGCCTCCTTCACCTGCGAGAGCCACATACAGAGAAAAAGAGAGAGCGAGATAGAGACAGAGTGATAGAGAGTGAGATTTAAACAGAGAAAAAGAGAGAGAGATTTAAACAGAGAAAAAGAGAGAGTGAGATAGAAACAGAGTGATACAGAGAGAGAGAGCGAGACAGAAAGCGTAGGTATTCAAGCGCACGTCCGCTGTACAGCCCGTGTGCGCTCAGCGAGAGGGGCGTGTCCTACCTGGAAGGCCAGGTCATGGTACTTCTGCTTCTCCTTGGGGCCCAGGGCGTACCACCACTCCCCCAGGATCTTGCTGACCGTGCGGTTGTCCTGGTTGGGGTGCCTCTGGTGGACCAGAGCGCGGTGGCGCTTGCTGAAGATCATGAAGGCGTTCATCGGCCGCCGAATGTGGTCCTTTTCCCTCTGAGGGGTGGAGAGAGAGAGAAAGGGGAGAGAGACAGAGAGACAAAGAGGCAGAAAGGCATTAGAACAAGGATCCAAAAGAGAGGGCTGGATCTAGGATGGAGTAACGTCTCTCTCGGGGAGGACCGACCTTCCTGTCTCCGTCTTTGGGCAGCGCACTCAGGGACTGGGTACGGCGCTTCATAGGCCCGGCAGAGGATGGAGGTTCGGACACACTTGGGAAGAACCTGCAGGGTCAGTTTGCCTTTCATGAATCAAGTCCCAGTCATAAATGATTTACTTGCAAGATTAATATGTGAATACAGTGAACCCTCGCTGTATCACGGTTCACTTTTCACGGTTTCGCTACTTCACGGATTTGCCTCGTGCATTGTGTTCTGCATTCTGATTGGCTAAACAGTCTCTCCAACACAAACCTGTGCATCAATAAGGTTGCGGTTTACAGTATACAGTACTTTTATTTGTTAAACAAATGCTTGGGCCTTGGTTTTAATATATAATAGATTATTTAATTGTATAATAATGAAAAAAAATTCTACTTCACGGATTTCACTTATCACAGGTTCTTTTTGGAACGTAACCCCCGTGAAAAACGAGGGTTCACTGTATACGTAACTCTAACCCTATGCTCTATTGAGTGAAGTTCAGTATGAACCTGTATCCAGACATCTATTATGACCTTTCACAATGCGTTCTGCAAGAAGATGCGTGTTTCTATTTGGGAAAAAAGAAAACCCTCCAATTCTGTACTCGATACTGCATTGTGGGTAGGCTGTCCTTGGGTGTCTAGAAAGTAGAGGCAGACAGATAAAGGCTGTCATCACGTTCACTCACGGGTCGTCCGCGTCGCTCTCCGTCTCGCTGTCAGCTACGCCCCTCTCTGCTGGTTGGCTGTCGCTTGCGGGAGGCGGGCACGAGGGAGATCCCCGCTCTGTGTCTGGTGGAGCTGCCTGCCCGTCACCCACCAGGGCCACTGCACACCGAGGCTCTGGAGAGGCAGAACACACACACCTCAGCTGCCTGAGTCAGCTAGGACTGCCACGGATAACTGTGGACTAGCAATACTCTTCCATTTGAGAGGAAATAAAGTAGCGAACAAGGGGAGGGACTCACCTTTGCTTTGATTGACGAGCTCTTGTCTATCAGTAGGTTGGGCAGACGCAGCTGATTGGCTGGGCTCCAGGAAAGGAACCAATGAATGCCAGGGGAACACGGGGACTGAGCGGGGCTCCACATTGGTCCAGACTGAGGGAGGAGTAGAAAAAGGGAGAAATGGGGAAGACTGCCATCAATGTGGAATAGATAAAAGACATTGATTTGTTTTCAGTTCCAGTTACACAAGAACAACCCCCCCCCCCCCCCCCCCCCCCCCCCCCAAAGTCTGAGCTGCTGGAGGAGAAGTGCTGGCAAGCTGGTTCTTAGACGTCTGGCTGGATGGCTGATCCAGGCACAGGCCAGACGAGACCGCACGTCTAGACAGACAGGAAGCCATAAACCCACTACCTCCACCTCTCTGTCTCTCTGCCTCCATCTCTTTCTTTCTCTCCCCTTTTCTGAGACCTAACCGCAGCATCACACCCTGTGGAGCACACAGGCGCGCTGGAGTCCTTCTGCAACAACCTGCAGGTGTTAACCGGCCGATGAATATTCATGAGTTCCTTTTCACCCTTCAAAGGAGTTCGCCTGAAGTGAGACGTGTTGGAAAGCGCTATGTTACAATATCAGCTTTAGATATAGCAGAACTCCGCACTTCACTTCACTCCCAGCCAAACGTATCTATGACAACGCTGCTAAGCATGTGACCCTGTGTTCTACAGTATCCTACAGTCTTACATGTCTAGACATGTCTATATATACTCCATTTAAGGTTTCGGTGAAACTCTTAACGAGCGCATTGACCAACAACTTGCACTCTAGAAGGCTACCCAGCACACACACGGCAACATCACACTTCCAGCTCCATTTTATTCTCCTCTACATGTCTACTTAACTTACTCATTTTTTTGCAATACTGTAATTCTGTCATTCTCCTCAAGTGCAATATCTGTCTATATGTCTATATGTCTACTTAACTTACTTATTTTTTATACTGGACTACTTAACTGGACTACTTAATTTACTTATTTTCTTATTTTTTATATTGGACTTTATCGTGCCCGCCTATTGTTATTGTTATTATTGTTATATTAACCTGCAACTCTGTGTGCTGTACTTTACCCTGCTGCTGTTGTGAACTGCAATTTCCACCCCCTGGAGGACAAATAAAGGTTTATCTAATCTAATCTAAGTAAAATCCAGATATTTTGGTCGAGCATGACATTCCAGGACATGCTGGCGCAGCCGGGGTTCAAACCGGGAACCTTTGATTACTAACCAAAGGTAAACCGGGATTACTAACCCAACTCCCTCACCGCTCAGCCACTTCCTGTAGGGAGCGGCACTACCTAGCACAGGCAGCTTCCTGCTCAGATAGAGCTCATGATACCATCAACAATGCAGCATGAGGAACGTTGAGGAACGTCTTCTATCCATCATTTAACCAGTCAGCCATCTATGTATTCATAATCAAGAACGACATCACTGAATACATCCATCCATTCATTTAACCGTCCCTTTATCTACCTATCCATCCATCCACGCTCTCTCTCTCTGCTCTCACCTGTGCCCGGGCGTCCCATGATGATGTCCTTGCGAGGGGCGGGATGAGGTGACTCAGCGGGGAGGATGAGGGGCAGCAGAGCCGTGGGGGAAGGGTGGCACGCCACCGGCTGGGGTAGCACCCCTCCGATGCCATCCTGGTGCCCTCCAGACTTTCTGTCTCTCTCCCTGCCCCCGGTGCCGGAGCCTGAGAGGGCGGAGCCTGAGAGGGCGGAGCCTGAGAGGGCGGAGCCTGCCGCGGAGCCACCGGAGGCGGGGCTGGAGTAGGAGATCGCAGGCGTGAGCGACTGGGAGGAGGTGACGAGAACCAGAGTAGAGGTGGGGTTCCGGAGGAGCACGGCGCCATTGGTGGCCGCTCCGTTGATGGGGACGGGCGCCTGGAGGCCGGAGGACAAGTGGGGGGGCTGGCTGAGCTCACGGCTCCGTCTCTCCCTCCTCGCCAGGGGGCCGTCGGAGAACTTAGCCAGGGGGACGTCCGGGTTCCTGACGATGACAGGGGAATCCCGGAGGGGCACGAGGCGACGGGGGCTGGGCTCCTGGGGGAGGGGCGAGGGAGGAGTGGGGGACACCAGCATGGGAGGGGGGGTGGAGGCGGTGGAGGAGGGGGGGCGACTGGTGGCGCTGCGGGGACGGGGGAAGGAGAGGGCGGAAGGGGTGGTGGGCTGGCTCTGGGGGGAGAGGACGTGGAAGGCGTCGCTGCCCACCAGCGCCGCCAGCTGGTCTGGCTTGGCGTAGTCCTGGGACACGGGCAGGGGCGGAGGGGGGGCATCCAGCTTGCGCTTGCTGGGGCTCATGGGCACGGTGAAGGTGAGGTTGGTCTGGAAGGTGGGCACGATGCCCGACAGGTGGCGCTCGCGATCGGATCCGGGGGTGCCCATCTTGGTGCCGCTGAGGTGGCGGTGGCGCCTCGGGGTGAGGGACGTCGGAGTGGCGATGGGGCTGAAGGTGGCGGGGCGGAAGCCGAAAAGAGGGGAAGGGGAGGGCGAGGGGGTGGGGGAGAAGGGCGACTGGTTGGATATGGGGGAGAAGGGGGTCCCGGAGCGAGAGCTTCCCAGGGACACCAACATGGTCGCCGCCTCGCACTCGTCGAAGTCGAAGCGGGACAGGTCCTGGGGGAGGAGGGAGGGGAGGACGAGGCGGGGCCTGGAGTCTCCGCCCCTGCTGCTGGCCTCGCTGCTGTCCCTGGACGTCTCGTCCCAGTCGAACTCGGAGCTGGTCCTGCCCCCTCCGAGCCGCAAGTCGGAGGGGGTGAGGGTGCCCGTGCTGCTGGCCCCGCCCCGGTCGCGGACCCCCCCTCCGCTGGCCTCCATCTCCTTGGTCCTCATGGACAGGTGCCTGGAGCAGTAGCCCCGGCGCTGGGACTCCTTGGAGCAGCCCTCCCTGGAACACAGACGCCTCCACTGTTTGCCGTTGAACTTCTTGCGGATGCCGGTGGGCGTGCACACCACGTCGCCCTTCTTGTACTTCTGCTGGGCGGCCGTGAGAGGGGTCCGGGAGCGCGACGACGACCCCGACCCGGACCCTGACCCCCCGCCGCCGGAGGCCGAGGGAGTCTTTTCCTGGGAGGGTCTGGAGGAGGACGAGGAGGAGGAGATGGGAGGGAGAGGGGGGAGCTGGGGGGTGGAGATGACCCCCATTCCCACCGCGGCAGAATCCAGGCCTAGAAGCACCGGGGAGGGAGGGGGGTGTGGGTTGAGGGTCAGGTGGGGGCCAAGAGGAGTCCCTATGCCCCGCACCACGGAGAGGTGAGGGCTGAGGTAACCTGGAGGAGGCTTGGAGAGGATGGGTCGGTGTTGGGACACCCCCATGACCTTGGCGCTTGGTATGGTCGCCCCGATTGGCACCATGCTGAAGTGGGACACCTCCATGTCTTCTTCGGGGGTCAGAGGAAGGAAGGCGTGGTGTTTAGGCCTCTCTCTATCCCTCTCTCTTTCCCTCTCCTGTTTCCTTTGCATGTCCCTCTCTCTCTCCAGGTCCCTGTCCCAGTCCCTGGTGGGCCCCAGGCTGAGCACAGAGGCGGGGGTAACCGGGGAGCTCACGGTGGAGGAGGAGGAGGAAGGTGGAGCCGTGGCAGGGTAGGATAGCCCACCGCGCCCCAACACGGACCCCATACCTGGTGCCATCCCTCGACTCAGACAACACAGCTCCTGCTCCACGTCCATTTCCTCCCTGTCGTCCCTCTCCATCCCCCTCTCTCCGTCGCCCTCTGGCCCTGCCTCTCCCCCCACGGGCAGGTCCAGGTCCCAGGGTGGCACCAGAAGACGCAGGCTCTGTCGGGAGACCCACACGGCCTGCGTGGTGCCGCCGCTGGCCCTGCTGACCCCGTCCTCGCCACCGGAGGGCGCTCCCCTGTCCTCGCACAGCAGCACGCGGTAGGGGTACGCCACGGCGGGGTGGCTGTCCACCTGGGTGATCACGCCCTCCCTGTACCACTGCCTCTGGGGCTCCCCGAGGTCCTCGGCGGTCCCGCTTCCGAACGGGACGCACACGCGAGTGCCGATGGCGACGGGCTGGGAGCCCGGGGGCGGGGCGTCCAGGACGATGTCGACGGGCTCCTCTCGCGGGCCCTCGCAGAACGGGTAGCGACACAGACCCTTCTCGCCGTTCAGCTGGACCTCCAGGCTGCCGTGCTCGCCGCTCACCCTCCGCACCACGCCCGCTCGGAACACGAAGTCCATGGCAGCCTCGCCCTCCTCCCTCCGCCGCTCCGCGTCCTCGCCCGTCTCCCCTGCCCTCCCGCAGGCCTGCCGGGCCAAGACGCGTTGGTTCTTCAGCCCTTTGGCCAGGGTCTCGGCCAGGGCCTCCGGCAGACTCCGGGGGGCGTGCGTGAGCGCGTGAGCCCCGTGGGCAGGTCCTGGGGGTGTGTGCTGGGGACGTATGTCAGAGGGGCGGGGCCGAGGATCGCTGACCTCCAGGTCGGCCGAGTGCTCGCTGGCCGTGTCCGTGGAGGAGCATCGCACCACGGGGCTGGCGGGGGGCGCTTCTCGTTCCCTGTCTGCCCCTCTCTCCCTCTCCAGGGCTGGAGGGCCCGGTGCAAGGCCCTGAGGGACTCTGCTGAGGATGGGGTACTCCTCTCCGGCCCCCATGCTGTCTCTGCCCTGTACGCCACTCTCTCCTGCCATCGAACCTGAGGAGGAGGATGAGGATGAAGCCTGTCGGCCCACCATGCTGACGTGGACTCCACCCACAGTGCTGCTGGTGCTGTTCTGCTGCAGGGGTGGGGTGCTGGGGTTACCGACTGCGATGGCACAGTGTTCTGAGGTATACTTCTTCTTGGGAACGCGGGCCTTGAAGGTGGCGGTCTTGCGGCTGGAGGCGGGGTTAGGACTGTTGTTAGCGCTAGCCGTGCTGCTACCGCCACTGCTGCTGTCGTTGTGCGTTAGCAGGGTCCGAGGATGCTCCTCCGACACGTTCTCACAATCCTCTCGGTGGGCGTGGCCCAAGGTCTGCGACAGAACTGGCTCCTCCTGAGAGGAGTCCGGGGAGGCGTGGCCCCTGGGGGAGGGTGCCTGGCCTCTGTTTTCGTCCGAGTCTCTTTTCTCCCCGCCGTCCAGGCTGTCACCCCCCGCCCCTCTCCTCTTCCCGCCCTTGGCCCTGGTGGAAGGCGGGGAGCGCCTGCCTTGCTTCTTGATGGGCTTCATCTTGTCATCTGATTGGTCAGCCCGGTGGTAGGTTGTTTACCGGCACGCCGACGTCTCCTCCGTTCTTCTCTCTTTCGTTAGTTGTCTTCCCTCCTTGCCCTTCTCTTCTGTCTCATCCCGTACTGTGTTCTCATTCAGTTCTCTTCGCTCTCTCGTTTTCTGAACACACCCTGACAGAAGACGACAAAGAAAAGGATTAACACCCTCAAAACGACATCCATACTTAAGTTAACATCAACCCCCTAATCAGAGTATTTGTTCAAAATGAAAGATTTGCTGAGCAATTGGCTCATTCGATAATCTGAAATTATCGATAATTTCGATCTTAAATTCAATAAACTTAGTCCAAATGTTCACAATTTCAGAGTTCAAGGAATGGACTTTACCCCTTACAAAGTCATTACACCTCAGTAGAAACAAAACATGTCACAGTATGCCAGTCCAGTGCCATTAGTATTGTACATAGTAATAACACGACATAATCACAACATAATCACACAATCTATTTGTGTGAAAACCTCCAGCTGTATAGTAGAACATGGTAACACAGGAACACATAATGACTAGAATAGCAGCGTACACACATCGGGACACTTGCCCAGACTAGTCTAAGCACTTACACACACACACACACACACACACACACACACACACACACACACACACACACACACACACACACACACACACACACACACACACACACACACACACACACACACACGCTAGAAGGAGGAGGTGGGGGAATTCCTAGTTCACTGGCATTTCTAGAGCACACTCTCTCTCTCGCTTTTCCTCTCTCACTCACTCTCCTTCGATCTGTTCCCCTCCCACTACCACACCCCCACCCGTAGTGACCTTTATCTGTTTTATAGTTCAGCCAATCCGCCCCTACGATCAGCACGGCGATTTCCTGTTATGCGCTATTAGCTAACTTCCTGCTTCTCCGTGTCTCGCTTCTCATCCTCCCTGTTCCTCTCCTCTCGTCTTTGCCTCTAGAAAGCCACAGCCAGCCTTCCTCGTGAAAGAGGACGGTGAATGTTGCTGGCTTGCACACCAGTTGGTTCGTTTGTCTTGTTAGTAGGCAGTAGTAAGGGTAGGTCTGCTTCACTGAGTGGATGAGGTGGCTCGTGTCCTCTCAATGCCGAGTCTCCACCCTGCCTCGAGTGTCCGTGAGACGCCACAAACGCCACATCACGATTCACGACCCTGCAACATTGACTTGTCAGCAAATGAAGTGCCCACCTTCTCGAAAACAAACTAAACAGACACATGACCACGTAAGAAACAACCTCACATATATCAAACATCCGTATCTTATCGAAAGGTTCGACTCTGCCTGTTCATGCAAGTCGGTGTTTGACTGAAAGTGGCAGCCTTCGAATGCTGCTCGCATCACTACTGAATGGATGACATTCTTTTTCATGTGGGTTCTGAGCAGGCATCTCCATAACCGCTCTTCGCCACACCCACGCATATTCCCAACCTTGCTTGATAAGGAGGACCGTGTGCCTGTAGTCGGTATCTGAATGCTGCCTGTTCCTGTCGGCCTACATGTAAATGTTATTCAGGAGGTAGGCTATCGTGAGATTGCATTCACGGAACAGCCATCATAAAAAAATGACCTGACACACTTTCTCAAGCTGAAAAAGATCCCCAACTGTTGTCTAACAAGTGCACTGTGTTCCTCAGTCACTGAGGTTCAATACAATGCAGCTTTTCCTGCATAAACTGAATGAGATATAGTTCAGAAGAAGCATCAAAGAGTACAGAGTCTTTTTTATATCCCTGTTGCATATTCTGGAGGGGGTCTGAGCAGATGTGTTATAACATGGTAACATAACATGGTCCTTAAAGTACATGTGTGGCCCGTCTCTAGGCGCTGATCCTGGTGTGTAAAGCTACAGCAGCCTACAGTAGGACTGAATGATGTAGGCCTACGTTAACACACTTTAAGACTTCCTACAGCACATTGCATCGCTGTCAACGTCAACCGACTTATGAACAAACGCAAACAACCCATCCCCATGACAAGGACAAAACACTACGGGCCTAACAACAGTTATGTAGTAATAAGACACAAAAACAAGCCGTGAAAGCCGTGCGTGTGTGAGCTGAGCTGCATAGTACGGTGTGTGTTGCTGGGGATTGTTTTGGAGATGACGATCTGCTTACTACTACACAACTGGGCCCTCCGTGACGCAGGCCCCAACTAGAACTACTCCCAAGGCCGCTGGATGGAAAATATGTCATCAATAAACATGATCGGAGACAAATAATGCCTTTCTAGACGAGTTTTACAGCCCCGATCGCCCACTGTGAGCACATCTCGATCTGACACGTAGTCCATCTGAACTGAAAAGTAACGATCACGAACAGGCAACTTGAAGCAATCCGCACCGAGAACAGAGTAAAATAGTTTGGAAAATCGAAAGTGACAGTCCTCTTAACGTGGAGCGCGAGACCAGGCGCAACTTTAGAACGGTTCTCCAGGCTCGTGCGCATTCGTTCCATTATGACATAAAGTTCCAAAAAGTGAGGATCGTATCGTCAAAACAAGGCCCAGGCATGGGGAAGGGAGAGATCCAGCAACCTTACATCCCGAAATCACGAGAAGAATCGACTAGAAATGACAACTGGACGTAGGAGGGGAGGTGTGAAAAAAGCCTGTTGGCCTAAAAGCAACGATCCGGAAAAAAACACAGTTCTAGGAAGTCTTCTGCTTATGGCGATGAATATTTTCAAGGGAGGAAAAAAAAAAGTTTCTATGCTTACTAGTCCCCATAACCACTCGCTTTTCAATGAACCACAGTGTCCGATCGCTCTTTGCAGAATACTATGAACTAGTGAACATCACTATAATAACGTTTATTAATAGCTGACCTGTAAAGCAAACGATTGACAACGTAGCCAGGCTCCACAAAGCAGAAAGGTCTACTGCAGTAGGGCTGCTGCAGAACTGTTATAAGATGCAGGCTACTCACCCCCAACTGTTATTTTCTAATGTAGGTTAGACATCAGAGTCAGCAGGACAGAGTACAGAACAGGTTATTATCCGCTGATTAACGTGCTGTCATTGTCCTCGGCAATGCAACTTAAAAAGGAGGAAAAAAACTACTGCTTTTTCATTCTACACTACAGTCTCAAAATGGTGAATGAAGCACAGAAGCCTTGACAACTAGTCCGAGTAGCCAATCGGAGAACACGAACGGGTACAGTAGCCAATCACCTCCCTGAGACTAACTCCCTGGGCGGAGCTACACGCCAAAGTAAATTTGACGGACAGTGCACGCGGTCCAATCAGAGTGTGGGAAAACATGGAACAGCTGTTTAGGAGCTGCTCTGCGGTAGCCAATAGGAGCGCCTGGAACGAGAGGTAGGCGGGGCGATGAAAGAAAATGTATGTGCTCGTTTCTTAAGTACAAACTCGTAGAGATGGTGACAGATGGGGAAACTAATGCTTTCAGTCGGGGGAATTTGGGAAATACCGTGTCGTCAACCGTTGAGTTAGCGGTTGTTGTAACGTAGGGATATCTTTGGAGAGAACAACTGTGAACCTGTAGCTTACATCAAAGCTAAAACACAAAGACAATTCGCAAATCAGCAGGTGAACAGGGGAGGGTAGGATATTTTTTTTAACTAAATATGACTGTTGAGGTTGTATTGGCAGTTCATATGTTCATGCATAGGATCTAAAACTCGAGCCTTTTATTATAGCGTGTCATGTATCTCTGCTCTGTGTTAACTATCTTCATATGATTTATGCATATTCAATCAGGCAAGACACAGAGGTCCTCGAGTTGTGTTTGACGTCATCGCAGGCTAGAGCCCGCCTCCCCGTTCCAACCTGAGCAGACTTCTAAGCTGACGTCACCAAATCACCTCGTGATTGGCTAAGTGACGGAGGGTCTCTAGGCCAATGACCAAGTAGCGCGATGAGGTCATCGTGCTTGTTGCCATCAGCTGAGCCAAACAGGAAGGGTCGAAAGTGTTAACCTCGGATTACTGCTCCTGGGGGACTGACCCAGTTCTACACGCCCGTGTGTAACTTAGATAGGTAGCCCTGTCCGTCCCGCTCCGTGAGGGAGCGAGGAGGCTTTTTGTTGCAGTGCGACACACGTTCGCATGCCCAGGCTCACAGACGTGCAGCGTGCGCACAGATGGCGAGCGATCTCGGCTGCAGCACTGCAGGCTCCTAACGCAGGCACCACAGAGTCTGAACATGCCGCGGCGTTACGCAACACGTACGTGTGACTGCGCACACACATCCTGACAGGCGTCCTACCTAGCGTACGCACACCCCCCCCCCCCCCCTTCCCTCCTCCTCCCCTCCCTGACAGAGACACCCACCCACTCGATGTAGCTTCTCAGCGCTCCTCACACAAACGCAGATTGTCAACTGTGCGTACCGACGCAGACGTGGAGATTTGGCCCCCCCAGCTCCGCACCCGATTCCAGGCGTGCCGCAGCCTCCTAAGAGCCCTCCTTGTGGGGAGTCAGGCAGGCTCAGCAGGTTAAGGCGTCGGGCTCGTGATCGGAAAAGGTTGCGAGCTCGATTCCCGGCTGTGGCTACACGACGTTGTGTCCTTGGGCAAGGCACTTCACCCTACTTGCCTCAGGGGGGGGGAGTGTTCCTGTACTTGCTGTAAGTCGCTTTGGATGAGAGCGTCTGCTGAATGACTAAATGTTGTTCCTCATGCACCATGTCCAGCAAATGTAAAACGGGCAGGACGAGGAGAGACGCCGTGTTGACGAGAGGTTTCATCATCTGCACTCTGAACTAGAAGCTACTAGACTGAGCGCGCAGGCCAGCGGCTGCACTTACACTGTAGGACGCCGACATAACACAGCCGTGATCCCACAGCCTTGGATGTCTGTGAGAGAAAGATGAACCTGAATCATTCAAAACAAAACAAGAGTGCAGTCACGCAGTCTCGAGATCCAGGGATGCCTGGGAGACGCAGCTCAGCAACTCTCTTCACATGACACGCAGTAATGAATCCCAATTACTGGGATAAAGCTGGTACACATGTACAGCAGGCCAAGCTCTCTCCGCAAATACACACACACGCGCACACACACACACACACACTGTTACTTGGTTTGACTTAGCAACCCTCGCACGCTGGAAGAACATTGCACCACTGTACATGCGCACAGAGCGCCGTCTGTCAGATCGACATGTCACATTGACACACATGCACGCAAAAAGTGGCTTAAGGGCTTTAAACGCTCAGAGAAAGGTCACGGAGGTCTAACGGCTACGCCTCAGCGGCAGCCCTGTCTGCTGTCTGTACCTGCGCAGCAGAAAAACAACAACACACACCCAACCCTGGAACTTGTGTCTCTGCCTGGGAAGCTCAGAGTCTCCAGAGCAGTGTCACCCAGGCTAGTCTGCACGCTCGCCACAAGCAACGACAATTGCAGTCGTTGCGTAGCAACAACGGTGGCGGTTGATGCCAGTTCAATGACGTTTTAAGCATTGGTTGATGGTCTGTAGGGCCTTCCTCTCAGTTCTGGAGTGTTCCCCTGCTCAGTCTGAGTGTGTGTGTCCAGAAAGGCCAGGGTGGGAAGGGGCGTTCATTGTCATTCATCCTGTTCTCATCCAGGTCTTTCTCAACAATGCCCCCCCCCCCCCCCCCCCCCCCGATTAGCCATCTTTGTCATGGCCCCCTCCTCGGGTCAGCCCCCCCGGCTCCTCTCAAGCACCCTGCGCCTCCGTCAAGGCCTGCCCCCATCCACAATACCCCCCGCCCCCCCCTCCCCTCCACCCACCCACAGCAGGGACCTGAACCACCTGTCAATCAGCCTTTGTGGAGCGCACCTCCTGGTGAGCTTGGCTGAATACAATTGGCCGAGAGCAGATAGGAGAGCGCCGAGGGCGATCAGGTGATAGTGGGGCCAATGAGAGGTGACAGTGAGAACAAGTGATAGAAAACACAGACAATAAGGGAGCAGCACACAGGCTGGTATCTGGGAAGGCCCCTGAAGGAGGGACTGCTGCATTTGGGGCGGGGGGAGACAGGATGACTAGGCCATTAATAAGTCAGGCTGCCATTATAAGTTTCCTCATGCGAGCACAGATCAAGTGTGGTTATTTGACGGATTCGAAATCAAACAATATGATCGAGGCACCGAGAGAGGATGGAATAGATTATAACGTCAGATTGTTGAGGCGTCAGTTCTGTTAAATGTCCAGCAGGTGGCAGCAGTCTCTAAAACCAAGTCAAGACTTTCACAAGTACATGCAGTTCAAGCCGGAATGTGCTGAAATCTCAACAGGCTTTCAAGTCGTGTGAGGAGTAGCACACACACGAAAAGTGTAAACAATGTGAGGACTGGACAGTGTAGGAAGATCCAGGTCGGTGGATTGTAAAACAGGTTAAATCACAGGTCAACTTCGCATAACAACCTGTGGACTGAAGTTTCTAGAACACTGAATCCTTATTTCCACCTCCATGAATCATTAAGGACACAGACACACACAGACGTCCATTTAACCTGTTTTAATTAACCCTGATTACAATTTAATTACAAATAATAGAAGAAATACAAGAGAAACAAAAAGGCATGAATGCGTCCTCGTGATGTCATCTCAATCTCACTTGCCTACCGGAGTGTTACGTGACGTAAAGAGATCGAGGTGGACGACAAAGTTCAAATAATACACCAGTCCAACAAACAGAAAAAATACCAGTCTTCTTCTTAATGAGCGAGTCCCCCCGAAATGAAAAAGATATATACACAATATCAAAAAACGGGAATATTTAAAATATGATGGTAATGTGATATAATAATAATAATAATATGACCCTTCCTTATTTCCACGTTTCCATAACTACATAAACCACCCAGCACCGATGAGCTTGACTAGACAGCTACTGGTTAAGATGGAGGACGAGGCTGGAGAAGAAAAGTCAGAACGGTTACTTCAAGATGCACCAAATTCAATAAAGGCAATGGAATATAGAAGAAGCCAGAGAGAAGGGCTACGAACAATCAAATATGAAGAGTAATGTTAATGAGAATCATAATATTAATCGTAACAGCGGTAATAAATCGGAAAAAAAAATGCGAAAGAATATTAGAACAATACAAAATATTGAGGGAGACCGTTAAAATACAAGCTGGCAGGATCATGTCATAACCACCAAGCCACACAGCAGACTGTAGAACGTGAGTGTGTGTGTGTGTGTGTGTTCAGGCTGGTGGTTTACACACACACAGCCAAATGTCCTCCCCATCATGGGAAGTCCCTTTCCACTCAGTGTTTAGTGATGTCACATCCTGCGTGGGACCGGTGGTTTCTACGGTGACACATTTCTACGCCAGAGAGACGGCTGGCGTGGCGCGGGGTGGGGGGGGGGGGGGGGTGGGGGGGTGGGGGACGACATCAGACGTGATGTCACGTTCCACATTCTCCGGAAAACGAAACAGGAGGCTTGCTTGGGTGGGCCAGGCCCCAGGGTCCACACACACACGCACAGACACACACACTCACTCAGAGAGGTGCTGGAGTGTGATGAAGACGCTGGTGTAAGAGGCAGGGTCCAGTCCAGGCATGCAGGGCCAGGATGTGGCCCTCAGTGTCAGCCCGCCCCTCTGGTCCACGTGGACCATGATTCAACTTTTCTCCCCTAGAACGATGAGTTAACTTTCACTTCCACCCCTTCCATCCATCAGTTCCATACCCGCCAGGAACACAAACATTTGTTCTTAGAATAAAATACCTCTTTTTTTTTCTGATTCGGTTGACCTAAAACTAGGGCCTTTATCTGTGTCCGCCTTCACAGCTGAAGGTCTGGAGAGTTAGGCAGGCTGTCAATAAGAACTTCATAAATCTATCATTAAAAATAGTTCTCCTCATTTCGTATCAAACGATAGCTTTGTGAAATATAAGATTTGTATTGGAATATATATTCAAATAAAATATATATATATCTATATCTTTATATGTCGACTATGTATGTGTTGATTCTGTTTCGTTTTTTTCTTGTTCTGTAAAAAGAAGGCAAGATGGCAGTGCATGAGGTTTGGATCCACCACACTGTGGTGTGTGTGTGCGTGCGTGTGTGTGTGTGTGTGTGGGGGGTTCATGTCACATGTCAAAGGCACCATCTCATTCCATCGTCTTTGTTCGTTTCAGGCTCCGAAAATTCTCCAAAAACACAGAAGAAATGGAAAGTCATTTCAGGCGCAGAGAAGGCTTTTGTCGGCTGGGCTGGAGGTCACCCAGGGGTCACCCAGGGGGTCAAACACAGGCGTCAGGGGTTCACCTCCGCTGGTCTCAGGTTCCAGCATGTTCTGGACCAGAGCTCTGCCTCTCTCTCCACCACCAAATGCCCATAGAATCCTCCGGAAATACTGTCCCGCTCTCCAAGGCACTCTCTTGGGAGAAGAGAAAGATTTGAGAGCAAAGTGAAAAATAGGATGGGAGGATAGCTGGGGGGGGAAAAACTACCTGTCCATCCATCAGATTGTGGCCAGTCTGCCAGCCAGCCAGCCCCACCACTACTCAACAGGCTTAGTGAGGGATTAGACCATCACTGGTGGATGGGGAGGGGGGGGGGGGGGGCTGCACATGTGTGTCCAGAAGCACCCAGTCGGTCAGAGGCAGCTCTGCTGGTCTGTGGCAGGGGAGGGGGGGGGGGGGAGTACTGCATTAAGGCCGGCCGCTTCCTCTGCACACTTCTCCTGCAATCTCTTTTGCGTTTGTCAGTCACACCTGGCACCTCACAGGTGTGTGTGTATCTGAAATTTCCCCATTAGGGGACTAATAAGGGATAATTTGTGTGTGTGTGTGTGTGTGTGTGTGAAGGGGGGTAGAGGCAGACACCCCCGTATTGACTTAAGACTCGCACAGGGAGAAAGGCAACTTGTGACAGAGAGGAGGGATGATTGGAGAACTGAGGGGGGGGGGGGTCTGAGGGTTAGCTATGAGCTGGTGTGTGTGTGTTGGGAGGGGGAGGAGGGGGTGTCCGTCCTCCCATCTGCCCATCCTTAGTGTTGGACTCGCAGCCCAATGCTGCTTCCTGCTCAGTACTGACAAAGGCATGATTTGTGTGTGTGTGTTTCAACACAGTCTAAGGCTCTGTGTGTGTGTGTGTGCTCTCCCCAGGCCTCAGCAGTTCTCCAGGGACAGCTGTGCCGTGGCTCTCTGCAGCTCGGAGCTCGCTCTGCGCTGGGTGGGCGGGGGCGGGGCTCCCAGGCTCAGGGGCGGAGTCTCCCCTCTGCCGTTCTCCGCCCGGCTCGCCCCCCTCCTCTCTCTCCGCCCGCACTTTCTTGTCCTCGGCCTCCTCCCGCTCGCCGTCAGCCTCCATCTTCTGGTCCTCGCTCCAGCGGCGTTTGAAGCGCTGCTTGAGGGGGATGCAGAGCCCCCCGCCGGGGCTGGCCAGAGGCCCCGGGGTCAGTTCACTCTTCAGGCTGACCAGGGGCCCCGGACTGGGGAGGGGGCCGGGGCCTCCCGGGAGGGGGGCGGCCGGGGTCTTGAACACGTCCTCGTCCGGCTCCTCCTCGGGGTTGCCGTTGGCAACGTGGGGGGCGGTCCCGTTTGCGTGCGGCTGCGGGGGGGTGAAGACGTCTCCTTCGTCGTCGTCCTCTTCCTCGCTGATGTCGGTCACCTCCACCTCCTCCGACTCGTCCGATATGGGCTCCACCTTGAACACGGAACAGTCTGATCAGAAACAGCAGCACCTTCTAGAAAGTTCTTCAGCTGTATTTACATGCTATTCTAATGGTAAAACTGACTGTATTTACTTCCAGAAACGTGATTGGTCCAAGACCCCAGACTCACCTTGATCTTAGGAAGCCCCGCAGAGGAGGAGGAGCCAGACATCATCCCACAGCCGGGGTAGGAGGAGCCTAAGCTGGAGGTGGAGCTCCCGTCCGAGTGGGCGGAGCCGTCTCGCTGCTTGCGCCCAGGGGGCGGCGGCTGCAGCTTGAACTTGAAGGGGGATGGGTGCTGTAGCTCCTCCCCCCCCGCAGTTTGCTGATGCAGCGGATGGGAGTGGGCCGGCCCTTGGTGGTGGGGGTGGTGGTGGTTGAGGCTGAGGCCGCTGGGCTTGCTGTCCGGGCCCACGGAGGGGCGGTGGGGCTGGGGGATGACGATGTTGGGGTAGTGCAGGAAGGCGCGGGGGCTCAGGTGGTAGTTGTACACGCTCTGGGTGTGAGCCTGCAGGTAGCTTTCTACACAGAAACAACACTGCAAAACCAAAAATACTATTTGTATCTTGTTTTATCTGGTACTGCTTTTTTCCTACCCAAATATCTCTTCTGCTTGGGCAATTTACCAACTGACTATGGTTCAATTTGTTAAACGTTCGATTTTTTGGATACCCCATTTCCTCCAAACACATTTTCCTTGACCAATCAGTTGTCTCGCTCCAATCCTCAGGCCTGCTGCGATTGGAGGAGCTGGTGCGTCGGTTCCTGATCTCGCGGGGAAACGCTGTCCGTCAGGATGCTGGACGAGAACCTCGACCCCACCCCCTGCTGAAGGAGATCAGAGACGACAAGGTGGCCACCATCATCATCGACGCCAACGCCTCCATATCCTACCTCATCCTCCGAAAGGTAACAAAGGACACCCCTGCAACCTGCCACACTCTGAACCCCGACCATATTACTCACCGATAACGCAGAAGGTTCCTCTTTGAATCCAATCCAACTTTCCTTCTATTCACTATTCTAAAACAACACGGTTGACCAAAATGCAGTACATATCAATATTAAAAAACGCAATAAATAGACACACACTATACACAGTAAAAACAACACAACAATTGGTAAAAACTCAACAAATAGAGACACACTGTACACGGTAAAAGTCAACACATTGAATGAAGAACAATCCATCGCAGAGAAGCACAGTTACCACCTCCCTTCTCTGATCCCCTCTCTTTCTCTTCCTCCGTTAGGCATCTGAACTCGGCATGACGTCAGCGTTTTACAAATACATCCTCACCACAATGGTAAGACCAGCGACCGATCCACCTCCCTACATCCCCCAGAACCCAAACTAGAACACCTGCTGGCTGTACCCACATGCCCCCCCCCCCCCGCGTAGTAACTCCTGCCATGACTGACGGGCTGAATGCGTGTGCGGTTCCTCATCTGAAATGCACGCTGATCCGCTGCAGTTTGTCATCATTATGTGGCAGCATGCGCTGTGCCCTTGCGTGAGGTGACATCCATAGTTAATAATATTTAGACGTCGGATCCCTGCTAACAGTCAGCTAGTATGCAGGGCCTTCTCTCTGCCTTTCTCCCGCAAGGGCAGACTCTTCAAGGGCAAAACAGCACTTATGCCAACTTTGGATAGGACCCAGAAATCTATAAATCATGACATCCCTCTCTCTATTTTCCCCTCCATCCCTCTCTCCATCTCTGTCTCTATTTTTCTCCCATCTTGATGAACTGCTTTATAAAATGCACGGCCAGCTGCTACCTGTCGAAGACCAGACTCGAGCCCTCGGCCTGGTGATGTCACCGAAGCGGCGCCTCCATAAAACAGACCTTCGCCTTGACCTTTGGCCTGACCCCCTCCCCTTTCTCGTTCCTCAGGACTTCCCCTTGCTCCGATTGGACGACGTTGTCGACGAGCAGTCCAACATCGTGGGGTTCTCCATGCTCAACAGCTCGCACCCCTTCTACCTGGAGTTCATCAGGAGCCTGAACCTATCATGGAGAGAGGGCTGCGACCTCAGCCCCTACCCCGGCCCGTCGGTAAGGACCCAGTACACATACACCCTGGTTTATACGAGCAACACTGTGTATTATAATGACCACATTCTCCTGTTTCCAGCCACTAGCTCTCAGCGCGCCCAAGGGCATTATTTATACTGTATCATTTGATATATTAGCGCTTGAAAAGAGAACATTCCTGTTTCAGCTGTTTCTGGCTACAAATACATCGTTTCTAGTGGAACCCTCCGGAACTATGAACATCTCGCAGGGTTTGTCCACATCGCTTGTTGGATCCGTTTTTTTGTGTGTCTTTTTCTGGTTCTCTTGAGTTCTGCTTGCTCATATTTCACTGATGCCATCCAGAATGTGTTTAGTACTGATAGGACCGGCTATATGACACGATCTGGCCCCGGCCATCACTCATGCACTCTGCTGGTGCACACACACACACATTCACGTTGCACCTGTGTATGCGCACGCCACACACACTCATTTTTTACACTATCAATTGTGGGCAGTTGCTCAGCTGCCACAAGCAATCAGTTTGATTCACGCGCTGTCACGCTGAGTGATGGCCGGACAGACCTGCCAAGCGCTCGCGTCTGATTGGCCAAACGAGGACAACGCTCGCGCCGATTGAGTAACGTGGACGTCCGACGCTCCTGTTGCTCTCTGCTTTACAATCAATGTTGCCTTCCTCTTTCTCATCCCTCGCTTTCGCGTCCTTCCACCCCCTCCCCTTTTCCTCGTCACACTCCCTCTTTCTCCCTCCCTCCTCTCCCCCCCACCCCCCCCCCCCCCCCCCCTCGCTCCCCCTGTCTGTTGCCTCATTCTATGCACCACACCCTTTGGGACTTTGTGAGCAATAAACAATTTAATCAATGTGTTTTTCTCTCCTCTCTCTCTCTCTCTCTCTCTCTCTCTCCCGCTCCTCCCTCCCCGCTATCCATCTCCACTCCCTTCCTACCCCCCCCACCCCCCCCCCCCCCCCTCACACCCCCCCTTCCCCGTGCCCTCCCCCAGCTGTCCTCTGCCCTCATGTTCGATGCGGTGCACGTGGTGGTGGGCGCCGTCCAGGAGCTGAACCGGAGTCAGGAGATCGGGGTCAAGCCCTCAGCTGCACCTCCCCCCTCATCTGGCAGCACGGAACCAGCCTGATGAACTACCTCCGCATGGTAACGCATAGCAACGCGCTAACTCCGCACGGGGGGAAACCCGCGGCGCCGCGTCGCGCTCGTCTCCGCGCTGTAACCTTTAGCAACGCGCTGCGGTGTGTGTGTACAGGGGCCAGAACTCACTTCATTACACAGCCTGGTGGAAAAAGCCAGCCTGCACTAGCCAATCAGATCCCTCTCTAGCTGCTGGGCGTCGAGGGATGAACTGAGATCACGTTCAAAGCCTCGGCATTATTCGTTGTTTTCCATTTCCATCGAGTCATTTAGCAGACGCTCTTATCCAGAGCGACTTACAGCAAGTACAGGGACATTCCCCCTCTGAGGCAAGTAGGGTGAAGTGCCTTGCCCAAGGACACAACGTCATGTTGCCAAAGCCGGGAATCGAACTGGTAACCTTCTGATCACCAGCTCAACGCCCTCACCTGACTCCCCCCTGTTTAACTGCCGGGGAATCATTTTCATTGGTGGCGTGTGGCAGTGCCAGTCTCTAGCTGTTGTTGTCGTTGTGTTGTTGTTGATGGCGGCAGTATTGTGTTGTTGCGGTTGGCTGCGGTGTCGTTGTTGTGGTTGCTGGTCAGTGTGTCTCTGTTTCCTCCAACATCCTCCTCCTCCTCTTCGATTTGTCTCCTCTTCAATTTGTGTCTGCCGCCTCCTATCTCTCTCCATCTGTCCCTCCGCTCGGCCCTCTCTCCCTCCCAGACATTGTTTTCTTGCACTCGGAGCCTCCTTCCATCATCCCCGCTCTCTCTCTCTTTGGCAGCAGTTCCCCTCCCCTTCTCCCCTACCCGGTGCCCACACCCCGCCTGGATTTCCCTCCATCTTGTCTAGGGTTCCCGCCTCCTGTTTTGCGGGCATCATTCATTTTTCCGTCCCTTTAGCTGACTCTCTCTCTCTCTCTCTCTCGCTCTCGCTCTCGCTCCCCCATGTGTCAGTTCTAGCAGCTTCCTGACATAAGGCTGTTTGTCTAGCATCAGCCGTGCTCATCCCTCCCCCCTCCCTCCCTCCCCTCCCCTCCCTTCCCCCTCCCTCCTCCTCCCCCCTCTCCCATTCCCAATGACCTCTTTGGCTCTGCTTTCTCTTCTCTTCGCCTGTTCACACGAATTCTGCTTCCCCTCTCTCTCTTCCTTGTAAATTCGCCCCCCCACCCTCTCCAATCTCTCCCTCAGGTGGAATACGATGGTTTGACGGGCAGGGTGGAGTTCAACAGTAAAGGCCAGAGGACCAACTACACCCTGAGGATCCTTGAGAAGCACCGCGGCGGTCATAAAGAGGTCAGGCTGTCACGGGGTCACGGGGTCGGGGGTTACTGCGTGGTCGTGGCTCAGGGGTCAAGGAGCCGGCTATGCTTTCTCGTTGATTGAGATGTTAATCAACTCTCTTATTTGCCTCTCTCTATTTCTCTTTTGCTTTCCCTCCTTTGTCACACTCATCCCTCACTCCACACTCTCTCTCTGTCTCTGTCTCTCTGTCTCTCTCTCTTTCTCTCTCTCTCTTTCTCTCTCTCTCTGTCTCTCTCTCTCTCTTCTCTCTCTCTCTCTCTCTCTCTCTCTCTCTCTCTCTCTCTCTCTCTCCTCCTCTCCTCCCCTCAGATTGGGGTTTGGTACTCCAACAACACTCTGGCGATGAACTCGACCTCCCTGGATATTAACATGGCGGAGACTTTGGCCAACAAGACTCTCATAGTGACCACCATCCTGGTTAGTCTGCTACTCACTCCCCTAAGGTTGCTATGCGTTACCATGCGGAGGTAGTTCATCAGGCTGGTTCCGTGCTGCCAGATGAGGGGGGAGGTGCAGCTGAGGGGCTTGACCCCGATCTCCTGACTCCGGTTCAGCTCCTGGACGGCGCCCACCACCACGTGCACCGCATCGAACATGAGGGCAGAGGACAGCTGGGGGAGGGCACGGGGAAGGGGGGTGTGAGGGGGGGGGGGGGGTGGGGGGGGTAGAGAAGGGAGTGGAGATGGATAGCGGGGAGGGAGGAAGCGGGAGAGAGAGAGAGAGAGAGAGGAAGAGAAAAACACATTGATTAAATTGTTTATTGGGGAGTCAGCTTTGGTACTCCAACAACACTCTGGCGATGAACTCGACCTCCCTGGATATTAACATGGCGGAGACTTTGGCCAACAAGACTCTCATAGTGACCACCATCCTGGTTAGTCTGCTACTCACTCCCCTCCCACGCCCTGCGATCCCGTGAAAGGCACCGTACCCTCACTAGCCACTATAACAGAACAGAGACCAGAAGCGTAGGTAAAGATGGAGGACTGAGGTAACAGACACAGTCCTGTCGATGCCGACTTGACCCAGGCAGGATTCCACAGTAGCGATGGTTCACAGACTCAGAATCAGGTTTAATCGCTATGCAAGATTAACAAACATAGAATTCACTGTGACAGAGAAGAGCAAACATAGAACATATATAGGAGTAAAAATAAACATGTACAAAGTGGAAAGTGGGCACTAGATGTACAGGGGGGGGGGGGGGGGGATATAACTATAATGAGTTAGTGCAAGAAGGATGGGTATATATAGTACAGGGGGGTGGGGGGGTGTATATACGCAGTAGTGCAAACAGTGGTGCAAAAGCACAGTAGTACGTTTGTCACACCAGTCCCTTCTGTCTATTGCAGGAGAACCCGTACGTGATGCGTAAGTCCAACTTCCAGGACTTCCACGGTAACGAGCAGTACGAGGGCTTCTGTGTGGACATGCTGAAGGAGCTGTCAGGAACCCTGAAGTTCTCCTTCAGGATCAAGCTGGTGGATGATGGGCTGTACGGGGCCCCGGAACCCAACGGATCCTGGACCGGCATGGTGGGGGAGCTCATCAACAGGGTGAGGACACGCCCAGTAGGGTGACACGCCCAGGTTTAAGACTCACTCACAGACAGACAGACAGACACACACTCACACACACACACGCATACACACATACACACATACAGTACATACATACATACACACACACATACACACATACAATACATACACACATACAGTACATACACACATACAGTACATGCATACATACACACATACAATACATACACACATACACACATACAGTACATACACATACATACATACACACATACAGTACATACACACATACACACATACACACATACAGTACACGCGTACATACATACATACACACATACATACATACACACATACATACATACATAAATACATAAACAAACCCACTCACACACACACATAAAAACACAGGCATATGCAGTTTATACACACACACAAACACACATGCAGACACACACAAACTCTCAAGCACACACACACACAGATTCCACTCCAGAAAGGGAAAAGAGGGTTTTCTGTTTTCCCGGTCCTTTTTGTTATCTTTGTCACAACCCGGGCCAAGCACCACAGCCGTTGCCATAACAACCCACTTCAAGAGCCGCATGTTGCCGCAACTAAAACGACACAGCAGCAATTACTGATGTTATCTACAGCAGAGCAGCTGCCTGCAGGAACGCTGCTGATAATGACCACGATAATGATGATAATGGAGATGGCCGGAGAAGTAATGACCTCAGTCTACCCCTGTGTATGCTGCTCCATAGAGAAAGGCTCTGTGTGCGTGCGTGTGTGTGTGTGTGTGTGTGACCTAGCAAAGCTGTTAAGAGGCTAATCACGTGTGTCTTTTTTTTCCAGGTAGGCCCCTGATCTTTAGCTGGGTCGACACTCACTCACACACACACACACACACACACACACAGCGTGCATGTGAACACACTTCCACACACACTTGGACTCAGGGATGGACAAGGGCCGCAGACACACACTCGAGTCCAATGAACACACTCCCTCGAGTGTACACTCGAGTGTACACGCTCTCAGTGGAGAAACCCGTACGTTCACACACATCCACCTGCCATGAGCCACACACACACTCGCTTTCTCGTCGAACCCATTATTCAGTCACAGCCACACACACACGCGCGCGCACACGACTCCTCTGCCAGTGTGTCTGTCTAATGAAAGTGGGTGAAATTAGCTAACGAGTACGTCCTCGTTAATCAATTAAGCAGTAATTAAGACACGGATGTGTTTGGGCCAGACTGCTTTCAGGGTTTGTCTTTGCGTATCTCTCCTTTTGTCCTCTACCAGTCGGTCTGCCCTTCTTTTCCTCCCTGGCCAATGTTTGGCCCTCCCTCCTTTCCTCCTTCCATCTCTTCCTCCCTCCTTTCTCTGTCTTTCTCTCCTTCCTGTCTAGCTGTGCTCCTGACTTCAGCGTGCTGCTGTTTTCTCCCAGTCATTTGACCCTCGTTCTGTCTTACCCCCCTTTCATTCTCCTCTTCTCCCTGTCTAACACTCTATTCTCTCTCTCTCTCTCTCTCTCTCTCTCTCTGTCTCTCTCTCTCTCTGTGTGTCTCTCTCTCTCTCTCTCTCTCTCTCTCTGTCTCTCTCTCTCTCTGTGTGTGTCTCTCTCTCTCTCTCTCTCTCTCTCTGTCTCTCTCTCTCTCTCTGTGTCTCTCTCTCTCTCTCTCTCTCTGTCTCTCTCTCTCTCTGTGTGTCTCTCTCTCTCGCTCTCATCTCTCTCCCCTCCCTTCCTCTCTCTTAACCTCTCCCCCCTCCCCATGTAGAAAGCAGACCTGGCTGTAGCAGGCTTCACCATCACCTCGGAGAGAGAGAAAGTGATTGACTTCTCCAAACCTTTCATGTCCCTGGGTATCAGCATCCTGTACAGGGTCCATCTGGTAAGCTGCCACACACACACACACACACACACACACAGACACATGTATGCACACATCACACACATCACACACATCACACACATCACACACACACACGCACATGTATGCACACATCACACACATCACCCACATCACACACATCACACACATCACACACACACACGTATGCACACATCACACACATCACACACATGTATGCACACATCACACACATCACACACACACACACACATGTATGCACACATCACACACACACACACATGTATGCACACATCACACACACACACACACACACATGTATGCACACATCACACACATCACACACACACACAGACATGTATGCACACATCACACACATCACACACACACAGACATGTATGCACACATCACACACACACAGCATGTTAAACCATCTCCGGTTTACTCCTCCATGTGAACCGCAGGTGTCTTGCACGTATGTGATGCTCAGTAAAGAGGCGTGACGTGGGTGAGCGCCCCCAGACAGACCCCCCCCTGCGAGTGTGTCTGTGCTGCAGTCATTATCCTGGCTCACTGGGTAATGGACAGACTAACAAGCCACTCCAGACTGCAGACCTGAGCTCATTTATTATGGGGTTATGGAGCTTACTGGCCTGGTCATGGACCGTCTGATGACTCAAGCTGTTTACTGTGTGTTTGTTCACCAGTAAACAAGGCGCATGCACGGCTCGACGCACGCACACGCTCACACGCAAACACGCCACTCAGCAGCGAAACACGGCGCCCCCTAGTGTCTGAAATGCAACTCGGTTTTCGGTCGTGGACCGCAAGTTTTCTTCGAAAGAGAAAAGCTTAGCCCGCTAAGCTCTCTAGCAGCCCCCCCCTCCCCTCCTCCCCTGTCTAACCTCTCTTCTCTGGATGCTTCCAGGGCAGGAAACCAGGATACTTCTCCTTCCTGGATCCCTTCTCTCCCGCCGTCTGGCTCTTCATGCTCCTGGCCTACCTGGCCGTGAGCTGTGTGCTTTTCCTGGCAGCCAGGTATGTGCAACACCCCCACCTGGTGGTGAGAGACCAGTACTGCACAGAGTGGACGAGAAACGACTAGATCAGGGGTGCGCCATTCCAGTCCCCGAGGCCCGCTGTCCTGAAGGTTTTAGAAGTTCCCCTGCTCCAGCACACCTAATTCTAATGAATGGTCATTATGAGGCTTCTACAGAGCTTGATAACGACCCATTCATTAGAATCAGGTGTGTTAGAGCAGGTAAACATCTAAAACCTTCAGGACCCGAGAACCAGAATTGGAGCTTAGAATCCCACAGTTGGGTCATCAATTATGTTGTCTATATGCCTTCCTGTATCTGTCAGTGAAAAAACAGTGTCTGGACAGACTATGGAATGGAAATCTGTTTTGACTAGATTTTCTTTTAGATGATTTGAGGAAACGAGGCTGAGGATGTAGTTCAATTGTTAACACAGCCTACACGAACTCACTAAACTCATATGGGTGACAGCTCACCTTGGGCTGTGCTTCAATTCTCTGACCTGGTTTCCTTCCTCCCCAGGCTGAGTCCGTACGAGTGGTACAACCCCCACCCGTGTCTGCGGGAGCGCAGGGACCTGCTGGAGAACCAGTACACCCTGGGGAACAGCCTGTGGTTCCCCATCGGAGGCTTCATGCAGCAGGGCTCCGAGATCATGCCCAGGGCCCTCTCCACACGCTGTGTCAGTGGGGTCTGGTGAGTGTGTGTGTGTGTGTGTGTGTGTATCTGTGTATGTGTTTATGTACCTCTGCTAGACTATGGTACTTCTGCCCAGAAGGGTCTGTAAACCTTTGGGAATATTCTGGAAATATTCCAATTTTCTCAGTAAATGTTTACATTTACACACTTGTGCCCCCCGTAAGCAAAACCATGCGGTTGAGCCACACTACAGCTGGTGTTTCTCGGGTGTTGCCCCCCCTCCAGGTGGGCGTTCACCCTCATCATCATCTCGTCCTACACGGCCAACCTGGCCGCCTTCCTGACCGTTCAGAGGATGGAGGTCCCCATCGAGTCACCTGACGACCTGGCGGACCAAACCAACATCCAGTACGGAACCATCCAGGGAGGGAGCACCATGACCTTCTTCATGGTAAGTGTGTGTGTGTGTGGTCCACTGACCTTATTTTTCAGCGCTTGCAGCTTCATTCAATCTCTCCTTCCCTCCCTCCCTCCCTCCCTCTCTCCCACCCCCGCCTCTCTCTCTCTTTCCTTTTCTCTCTCTTTGTCTTCTGCTCCTTGTCCAGAACTCGCGGTACCAGACCTACCAGCGCATGTGGAACTACATGCACTCCAAGCAGCCCAGCGTGTTCGTGAAGAGCACTGAGGAGGGCATCGCCCGCGTGCTCAACTCCAAGTACGCCTTCCTGATGGAGAGCACCATGAACGAGTACTACCGCCTCCTCAACTGCAACCTGACACAGATAGGGGGCCTGCTGGACACCAAGGGCTACGGCATCGGCATGCCCCTAGGTGAGGGAGGGAGGGAGGGAGGGAGGGAGGGAGGGAGGGAGGGAGGGAGGGAGGGAGGGAGGGAGGGAGGGAGGGAGGGAGGGATTGATAGACTACCAGAATCCTTTGGGTGAGAGCGAGCGATTACGAGAAGGAAAAGCAGCTGTTTGGAGACAGGATAAGACAGGCAGGGGAAGGAGGGAGGGAGAGAGAGAGAGAGGGAGGGAGGGAAGTGAAAAGAAGGATGAAGAGTTTCAAGAGTTCTAGGCGTTGTGGGGGTGCGTCTGCAGTTTTGAATGGGGAATAGGTGCAGGGGAAACACAGGTAGAATCCAGATCAAACGGAAACTGTAAAAGTTCCCTTGAAGAGTTTGGGTCTTTTGGGGGTTCTACACTCTTTAACTTCTGAAAGAGTATCACCTTGACATCTGCCTCTCCTCTTTTCTATGATCTGGTATTCCACCAGCCTCTGTCTATCTCTCTCTTATTCTCTCTCTTCTCTAACATCATTTGGGCTGCATGGCTTTTAAAACATCAGACTAGGAGGTTCTGATGAGTAAAAAAGAAGTATATTCAGGCTTGATGACTCATTTGGAGGAGGACAGATTCACCACCCCCTTCTTTCTCTTCTCTGCACACGCATGCACACGCACCCACACACGCTCTCTATCCATCAATATAACCAGATCCAAACCATTCAAACTTTCAAAATAGAATTTGCCATTGAAAAGCAACCGAGAAAGGAGAGGTCTTCGTCCTCAAGGGAGTCGAAGAAAGAAACGTTTTTCATTTTGTCCGAGTTGTGTTTGTTGCCCAACAGCTTTTTTGTGTGGAGAGTCTTTACTTCCTTAAGCACCAACAACATCCTTTATTTTCTCCGCAGAAAGAATCCATTAAGGGTTTGCATGTGATATTTCACACACATTTCAGAGAACAGAATATCAATAGTTGGCTGTTTCCCGGTGAAGAGAACAGAGAGCCCACAGGTGAAAAACAACACCAAGTGTCACGGTCGCAGACCCGTCTCCACGGACACGGTTGCCAAGTCCTTGACAACGGTGATGCGCTAGAGTCGAGGCTGCTAATTGGCCGCCACCTGTTCGCCAGCGACAGCATGAACGCTGCCTACAGAGGCGAGAGACAACGATCCCTCCCTTGATCTATGACAGTCCATCACTGTTCCCAGCCGCTCCCCTTTCTCGCTCTGCTCTTTTTGTTTCCTTTTCCTCCGCGCTCATTTCAATCGGAATCAATAGAGCATTATTGGCCCAGTCACTCAGGGCCTCACAGAACACCGTGCAGGGACAAATCAATAACAACAAACAACAAAACAACAACACAGCCTTGTAATCACTGCTAACAATGTCACTCACCCCCCCCCCCCCCCCCCCACCCACCCACCCACCCACCTTCCCACCCCCTTCCCCTCACTCCTCCTCACGCACACACCTCCGCGCCCTTCTGTCTCCCACCCCTCCCTTTCCTCTCCCTTCACCCCCCCCCCACACCCCCCTCCACTCCCCCACCCGCAACACGTCCCCACCCCTCTCCCTCCCCAGGCTCCCCGTTCAGAGATGAGATCACACTGGGGGTCTTGCAGCTGCAGGAGAACAACAGGCTGGAGATCCTGAAGAGGAGGTGGTGGGAGGGGGGGCAGTGCCCCAGAGAGGAGGACCACAGAGCAAAGGGTGGGTGTGTGGACATGTTCAGCCTCCATCATCCCTGCTCACAGAGATGCTCCAATCAGGCAGGCAGGCAGAGAGAGAGAGGGAGGAAGGAAGAAAGGAAAGAAAGAATGAAAGCAGACAGAGAGATAGGGAGGAAGGAAGGAAGGAAGGAAGGAAGGAAGGAAGGAAGGAAGGAAGGAAGGAAGGAAGGAAGGAAGGAAGGAAGGAAGGAAGGAAGGAAGGAAGAGATATAGGAGGGAAGGGAGAAAGGAAGGAAAGCAGACAGATAGAGAGAGATAGGGAGGAAGGAAGGAAAGCAGAGAGAGATAGGAAGGAAGGAAGGAAGGAAGGAAGGAAGGCAGAGAGAGAGATAGGAGGGAAGGGAGGAAGGAAGCAAAGCAGACAGAGAGAGAGATAGGAAGGAAGGAAGGAAGGAAGGAAGGAAGGAAGGAAGGAAGGAAGGAAGGAAGACAGAGAGATAGATAGATATGAAGGAAGGCAGACAGGCAGACTGAGCTCCACACTCCATAGCAGCATCTGTGTTTGTGTTCTGGCTGTGGCCCCTTCAGGCCCCTGCAGGCCCCTCAGGCGCTGGGTAAATGAGCAAGTCAGGGACTGCGTAAACAAACAAGGGAGTCTGATCTAAGAAACCAGTGCTCCTTCTGCTTCATAGCATCTTTGTAGATGATGTGGTGATATTGCTGCAGAATACAGTAATGAAGTTCAAGGGGAATATATGTGTGTGTCTGTGTGTGTGTGTGTGTGTGTGTGTGTGTGTGTCTGTGTGTGTGCCCCAGGTCTGGGCATGGAGAACATAGGAGGGATCTTCGTGGTCCTCATCTGCGGCCTCATTATTGCTGTGTTCGTGGCCATCATGGAGTTTGTGTGGTCGATGCGGCGCTCGGCGGAGACTGATGAGGTACGCCCTCACGCCTGCCTCGGGCCCGGCCGCAGCCACAGACACCCGCCAGTAGGTTCCCATGGCAACGCGCCAGCCAGCTTCTTGCTCGTTTGTCTGCATGCGTGTGTGTGTGTTTGTGTGCGCGCAGCAGTGTGACATGCTGTGGTGTCAACAGTACAAATGGAAGGCAGGATTTTTCAGGGCTCTGGTTTCTTTGTCTCTCTTCCGTCCTTTATTTCCCATTCCGTCTTGGGTCCATTCTCTCCCTTTTCTCTCCCCTTCGCTTTCTTTCTGCCTTCCGCTTGTTCTTCTCCCTCCCTCTCCATCCCCCTCCTTCCTTCTCTCCTTCTCCCTCTATCCATCTCCAACAGGCTCTCTCTCATTCTTTCTTTATCTCTCCCTAACTATGCTGCTCTTTCATTCACCGCTCCACAGTGGATGGTTTATATTATTCCATCTGAGTCGATGATAAGTCAGTTCCTAAGTCAGTTCCTGACTTTCATTTGTTCTATCTCTCTTTCCCCCTCTCTCTCTCTCTATCTCTGTTTGTTTGTATTGCTGCTGTTTTTCTGCCTCTGAGTCTCTATTTGTACCTGTGATGCTTCCAGATAAATGTGATGCGCTAGCTGGTTATCTTTGCTGAGAGAGGAGGCACATTCCATCTTGGGGCTCACAGCGTAATGCTGTTAGTTTCAGAGGAACACTATAGGATCTTCGGTTGCGCTCACGTAAACACTCAGACGAATCCCACAGACAGCCATGTAACACACGAACACGCGCTGCCAAGCACACACACACTGAAATCCCATTCAAACAGGAAACTCTCCCAACACTCCCACTGCAAATGCACAGGCAAATTTTGGTGTGGCTGTGGCTTGATGGGGTTCTACCTCCCCCCTTCTCTCCTCTACTCCCCCCCCCCCCCCGCTGTCCCCCCCCAGGTGTCGGTCTGCCAGGAGATGCTGACGGAATTCCGCAACGCCATCTCCTGTAAGAAGAGCTCGCGCTCGCGGCGGCGACGCCCCCTCACCAGCACAGGGGGCGGGGTCCTGCGCCACCCCTCCCGCCTTGCCCTGGGCGCCCCCCGGCCCATACGTCTGGTTCGAGACATGCGCCTCAGTAACGGCAAGCTGTACAGCGGCGCGGGGCCCCTCACTGGGGGCGGGGCAGGGGCCACGGGGGGCCCGTCTGACATGGGCCCCGGGCCCCAGCGCCTCCTGGAGGACCCCCTGGGGGCCAACACCACCCCGCCCCCTCCCCCGCCCCTGGCGGCATCCAACATGATGGCCCCGCCTCCCTCCCGCGCCGGCTGCACCCACGTCCGCATCTGCCAGGAGTGCCGTCGAATCCAGAGCATGAGGCCCGTCCCTTCCTGTCCGCGGGTCCCAGCTCCGCCCATGGGCCACTCCTCCATGTCGTTGCCCCGCCTACCCCCGCCCATGGCCCCGCCTTCCTCCACCAACACCGACAGCGAGGGAGCAGGCTCGTCCAGCCCGGCCAGAAGACCGAAACTGAAACCCGCCCCTCCCCCGCGGCCTATCCCCCCCACCAAAACACCAACAGACCTGTTAGGGACACAAAACTGAGGGAGGGGGATTTGAGGGGGGGGGGGTTGATGGGGTCAACGTTCAACATGGCTGGACGAAACTAACCACTAGGTCCTCTCCGTAGGGGTGTTACTGGGATGTATGCCCAGACTGAACCAGTAGACTAGTTCAAGATTCAGCCATGCCTGGAGAGAATAGAGGAGAGAGAGACACACACACACACAAATATACTGTATTAAAGAGAGACCCCCTATCTCTCTAGTGGAAAGAACCAACGATCTCCATGTTGTTATGCAACAGGCCCTGTCTGCAACATCACGAGGGACTTCCTTTCCGGAAACACACCTGAGCCTCTTTGTCTCTCCTGTCTCAGGATTCTAGAACTCTCTCTTTCTGCTTGACCTGATGAGGGACCTGAACGAACCCACAAAGTCCAGGAGGTTTAGAAAGTCCTACGCTACATGTATGAGACTCATCATGTAATGTTCTGTCTCGTGCTAACCGAAGCACCTGTGATCTTCTATCCTCAATACGAGGGTTCTCCCAGAAAGCCTGCACTGGATTTCTGGGTAAACTGAAGATATATAAAAAAAAAAACTTAAAAAAAAAAACTGTTTGTTGTTTATCTGCTTCTTCAAGTTACAGACTCTTTAAACATTTGATTTCTTTTCTACCTAGTTTTCTTTTGGTTTCTTTAATGAATTCTTTTTTGTGTTCCTGTCTCCATACATGTTGTGTCTTTGCCGTCATGGAAACGTCTGCTGCATTCATCAGACACAATCCTGATTGAGGTGGACTTTAAAAGAGACATGATGCAATTCCTGGGCGGGTATTACATCTAAAGCATCATCTGACTATATTGCTACATATGTGTTTATGAAAAGAAAAATGCACATGGACAGATTATATATATTACGTGTGTGTGCCTGTGTGTGTGTGCGTGTGTGTATGTGAGAGAGAGAGAAAGAGTGAAGACAGAGGGGAGGTTAAATTGATTTTTAACATATTTTGTGAGATTTCTTTCTTATTTTCCCCCTCAGATTTATATACCTGTTCTAAATGGATTACTGAGAAAATGATGACAAAGGGGGTAGTATTCCAATGATTATGTTGTTCTTATTAATACTATTGAAGTGTGGGATTCATTAGGAGGGGTGGTCCCCTCTTATGTTAAATATATAGACACACAAAGTTATTTGGAATAAAAAAAACTATATGTATAGTGTGTTGTCCAGCGTGTGTTGTCCAGCAATTAATCTACTGTATCCAAGAAAGTCAACCCCAGAAAGGGAAAGGGTGACCATTCAAGAACCACGTAATCTCCAACCACACCACCAGGGAGCGCCCTATCACAACACACAGAAAAGCACCGAAACTCTCTTTAGTTTTACCAAATATGAAACTGCTCTTAATGGATTAACTATGATAACCGTTCTTGGGGGACACAAGAAGTGATGCATTCATGAGTTTGTCAAATGAACATGACTAAAGATCCCCTCCGGTGAACATCAGAGGTCATTGCAGGAAGAGGCGTGTTCACTGCCTATTATAACACCTTCATCTGGGTGTGTGAGCGCTCATTCAGACGGTAAAAACAAATAAGACTTACCTGTCTAGGAAAAGGACTTAAAACAACCGTGATGGAGTTCTTAAATTTGGTAGTAATTTTGCTGACAGTTGCCGGTAAGATCCTTTTTCAGTGTTTATTGTGTTTTTAGCCTACTTTGAGAAAATCAAACAAAAAGGAATTTGTTTCATGTTCTAGTTCACGTTTTCTGGACCTGAGCGACTTCATAAATAACATTTTGGTTTGTGGTTCCCTAGAATAAAAAGTAGGGTTATCGTAATGACCTGATGCACAGTTGTAGTATAGAGTGTGTGTTTTAGGCTTAGATCCTTAACCCCTAATTATTTCCTCAAATCATTGAATTCTTAGAGAGTTGTAAACCTTTTTATGAAAAAGTAATATTGCTGGCTGTCGGTTCTGAGATCCCTTTTACCCTTGAAAGGACAGTGTGAATAAAATAATATATAATAACACCTGTTGCTTTATCCCAGGATGCTGCCTGGGTCAGAATGCATTGCCTAAAGATCAGATGGAAGGAGTTCTGGGGAGAAACGTGACGTTTACAACGGTCCTGAGTCCGGAAGATATAGGGAATTTCCTGACAATATCCTGGACTTTCAACGGCGGAAGCGGCCCGGCGCCCATGGTGACACACGCGCCTAGAGGGACCACCTATGGAACCGGGTACGATGAGAAGAGAGTGTCGCTGAACTCCACTAACGGGGGGTTACGACTTGGGCCTTTGACTGCGAAGGACAGCGGGGAATATTCCTTGAGCATGATCAATAACAACGGCGTCACCACCACTGGATTAACTAATCTGAAAGTCCTCGGTGAGTAACCTGCGAATAATTTGTTGTTTTGTTATTTAATTATTATTAATATTATAAATTATTATTCATTTATATTTAATTATTGATTGATAAGGAATTCATGTCAATCCTTGATTGGTAGTCAATTTAGTATCTCAACTTTTCCAAGTGGATATGGGAAGCCCAATTTCATGACTCAATCTCAAGAGCAGACTGTCAAAGAAGTTTCAAAGGGCGTGGCTCGTTGTTTGAAAGAAATAAATACCTGTCCAAGTCCCTAAACCTGATCTGTCTGCTATGACGTCTCATCACTTGAGACTTTTTGTCCTACAGGGTAAACAAATGACCTTGTCTAGTGGGGACTAAAATATTTCTTTATAGTTTGTATATAAGCAATTGCAAATGTTTGTTAATTGATGCCATCAAAGTCAGAGTTGACAGTTGACTTCTCTTTTAATGTCATCCTTTATCAGGTGTTTACTTAAATCTAATGTGTACCCCCTCATGTGAATTCATTCATCTGTTCATAGATTAATTCCTTAATTAATGACATGCATCATCTGTTTAGTCTGTGTTTATCTTCCGCAATACTGTTACTAAGCGACAACCAATGCGTTCCATCCTCCCCTGCTTGCATGACCTCCTCCCTCCCCACTGCCCTCCCACCCTCCTCCCTTTTTCCCACCCTCCATCCCTCCTGCCTCCCTCTCATCCTCCACCCCTCTTTCCTCCCTCCCATCCTCCACCCCTCTTGCCTTCCTTCCACCCTCCACCACTCCTGCCTTCTCCCTACCTTCCCACCCTCCTCCCTTCGTCGAACCCCCACCTTCGCCTTCCTCTCACACCCCCCCCCCCCAGAGCCCGTCGCTGCCGTGACCATCACATCCAGCCTGGCTGAAGCAGTGGAGATCAGCAGTACCGTGGTCCTCACCTGCTCCGCCAAGGGCTCCTTCCTCAAGTACACCTGGCTCAACGGCTCCACCCCTGTGGCCGTGGACGGCACGCGCGTCACCCTGAGCGCCGACTCCCGCAACCTGACCGTGCGCGGCGTCCTGAGGACCGACCTGGTGGGGCCCATCTACTGCTCCGTCTCCAACAGCCTGGAGGCGGCGAAGAGCGCCCCGTTCAACCTCAACGTCCACTGTAAGTACTGCTGGACAGTGCCCCTCCCCCTCCCCTATTCTGTGGTAGGTGTTGAGGTGTGTTGTTGTCACAACCAAATATTACCAAACCTTCGAAAGTCCATTGGTAGAAATGTACCACGTAGGAACAAATGGCATTGACCAGAAGACTCTGCCTGTTGAGGGTACTACAGTTCAGGCTTGTTCAGACCCAGTTAGTCCTTCCTACTTGATCTCCAGTCAGGCTGTGAAAAGCAGGTGACAGGAAATTAGATAAGATCTGCTGCTGTTCTGCATGAGGGCCTGGAACACAGCAGCTGGCTAGGAGAACTCCCAGGATATCACCTGCTACTGTTGTTCCCCACACAACCTGTCCACACATTCAATTTCACCATTTAAACAAATACCTATAAGATTCTTTAACTCAGGGGTGGGCAGTCCCGGTCCTCGAGGGCCGCTGTCCTGACGGTTTTAGATGTTTCCCTGCTCCAGCACACCTGATTCTAATGAATGGTCATTATCAGTCTTCCAGAGAGCTTGATAACGACCCGTTCTTTTGAATCAGGTGTGCTGGAGCAGGGAAACATCTAAAACCTTCAGGACGGCGGCCATCAAGGCCTGGACTTGCCCACCTCTGATTGAACTGATTTGCCAGCCAAGCTCAAATAAACACAGCATCATGTGTGTCAGGTTAGCACCGGTAGTTCTCATCAAGCTGCGTCCCTCATACAGATGGGCCTGAAAATATCGGCATGACCATCAACCCGGCTGGAGAGATCGTTAAGAAGGGGTCCAACCTCACCCTGACCTGCTCCGTAAGCTCCAGCCCAGCGGCGACAATCAGTTGGATCCACAACGGTGTGACGAAGGCGGAGGTGGGCACCAAGCTGAGTTTGGATAACGTGGATGAGAGCATGTCGGGGAACATCACCTGCAAGGCTTTCAACTCCAAGACCAACCTCAACGTGTCTGCCCCGGTGGTCAAGTTCACTGTCATTGGTGAGTTGGATTTTATTTTACATTTGTTTTGCTCTTTTGGGACCTCGAATAGCATTTGTGGGTGGTGGGGAATGGATGTTAAGACGCCTGCACTACATCATTGGTTTGACATCTGTTGTATGAAACTGGTTTAACTGACACTGACGTTATACTTGTCAAACTGTATCTAAACCTGTTTTAACGTGTCAGAGAAAATTTTAATTAGAACAATAGCCTTGATAAATTAGAATTCTAAAGACTTTACCTGTAGTCGCAACTTAAATGCCCATGTCTAAAATAAATAACTTAATTCTCCTTGAAAAGGTAACACCATCTGACCCCAAAAAACAGCCTTTCTCAGCCTTTGTCCTTGAGCTTAGGTTAGGGCAGGGGTCGGCAACCCTGGTCCTAGGGAGCCACTGTCCTGAAGATTTTAGATGTTTCCCTGCTTTAGCACACCTGATTCTAATGGAGGGTAATTATGAGGCTTCCACATAGCTTGATAACGACCCTTCATTAGAATCAGGTGTGCTGGAGCAGGGAAACAGCTAAAGTCTTCAGGACAGTGGCTCCCTAGGACCAGGGTTGCCCACCCTTGGGTTAGGGGTAGGAACTGTACAATTCTCAGCTGTACACCCGGACCCACTGAGGCGATTGGAAGTCTTTTGCTGTTCGTCAGACTAGCGTGTTCCCATCAGTTACTGTGGGTTGGGATGACACATCATTTTCAGATGTTTCAGTTCGTCCTATGTAGATCTCATGACCAGACTTGGCAGCGTTGTACCGTCCTGCCCTGTGACACATGCTGCTGTAACCTTTGTGTGCCAGCGTACGGCCTGGAGCAAGCTACCGTGTTTACACGTGACACAGGCGGCACTCTGGTCTCTGTGACTCACCTGCTGACCCCGGAGTGGGCGGTGACCTTTCAAGAGTTATTAGCCTTGGCTGTGTTTTTCAAAGAGACAGCGAGAGACACCGGGGGAGTTTGGGATCAGCCGGCATTCGAATTATTTCGTGAATTTAAGCATGTGTTTACAGCTACGATAGACACGGAGAGGGACTTGCTGGAACTTTAAGTATTGCTTCACCCCAAATCACACAGTGACACATTCTTGACAGCTTAGCGAGTGGTGATTGTCTTCTGAGATTTCCGGCGTGCCAGGGTGCCATTTGTGAAACTTTTGACAAACAGTGGTTAGCCGTTGCGTGTCGACAGTGACTCACCCTTGGAAGATGTTAGCGTGAACAAAATCTTATCTTCGCGCTTGCTTTTGTTTGTGGTTGAACAAGCGACCGTGGAGGAATATCCCCTCACCATGTTAGCCCCTTCCTTCCTGTCCCATGTGTGTGGGTTCCAATGTGTGCGGCTGTGTGTTTGTAGAGGCCATCTCCGGCGCTAAGATCACTGGCCCCACCGTCAACCTGGTCGCAGGCAACAGCACGGCCAGCCTTAAATGCTCGGCAACCACCGGTACGATAAAAACCCGAGGCTGGTCGAAGGACGGCAAGCCGCTGTTGTCTAGCAACAGAGTAAACGTGTCGGACGACCAGAGCGTGGTGACCATCAGCCCGGTGCTGAAGGAGGACAACGGGGAATACAAGTGTCTGCAGATCAACGCCGTCAATACCGAGGAGGCCAAATACAAGATGGTGGTCAACTGTGAGTAGGAAAGAACATCTTGTTTGAACCTCTTGAGTTGTCTGGAGGTTGGGAAGCATTAAGAGAGATCATTTCTACATGTTTGTGTGTGAGTGTGTCACTACATTTGTCGGTTCCAAAGTTTGAAATCTCGCTGGTCTGCTCCAGTCGTTGTCAGCTCACCGCCATCTCTTTCCCCTCCAGACGGCCCGGAGGAAGTGAAGGTGAACGGCGAGACGGCCGTGGAGGTCACCGAGCCCGTGGCGCTGAAGTGCGTGGCCGTCTCCCTCCCCCTCGCCACCTTCGCCTGGAAGTTCAACGGCACGTTGACGGAGGTGAAGTCCCCGGACTACGTCATCGAGGCCGCCGTGTACAAAAACACCGGCGTCTACACGTGCGAAGCCACCAACGCCGTGACCGGGCTCACCAGCGCCGCCGCGCACCTGCTGTCCGTCAAAGGTACGACGGGTTGCCACGGGTTGTGATCGAAACTTGACACTTGTTCCCTGTTTCAATTCCTCTTGTCTTGTCTGGAAGTGCTTGCCAGTCTGGGTTTTTCTGCTGTTGTGGTTAGGGTATTTGAACAACAGTATGAGGTATCAGGGAGTCAGATGGCTGAGCGGTAAGGCAATCAGGCTAGTAACCAGAAGGTTGCCGGTTCGAACCTTGGCTGTGCCAAATGACGTTGTGTCCTTGGGCAAGGCACTTCAGCCTACTCGCCTTCACTCTGGATAAGAGGGTCTGATTTCATGTGAACCGTGGTTGGTCTAACGGTCGACTGTCCCTGCAGAGGAGGGCGCTCTGGACGAGGGCCTTTCAGACGGGGCGATCGCCGGCATCATCATCGGCGTGCTCATCCTCATGGCGGCTGTCATCGCTGCAGTTGTCTACATGAGACGAAAACGGACGTGAGTCCCCACCCACCTTGCGCACACACACACGCGCGCACGCACACACACAGACGCTGTTAGATCGGTTGTGTTTCGCCACCCACCCAGTGCAAGGTGACCCCGTCCTGTGGCTGCAGTAACTTCCCCCTGCTTCTCTCTCGCACACAGTCAGACACACCTCACACGCACATTCCTGAGATAGGTAGCTGCCAGGTGTGTGGAGCTCCCGCCCTCCTCCCCCCTCCCGCCCTCCTCCTCCCCCCTCCCCCCTTCAGGGCGTTCTCAACCAGCAGGGAGAGAGCCGTTAAAGACACAATGAACGATAGCTTAGTCCCCGCCCTCTCAAACTAACACACACAGGTTTGCATTTGAATGGATATCCTGCAACCCTATCCTCCTCCCCTTATCTCACCTCTTTCACCCCCCCCCCCTCCCTCTCCACTCCGCCCCCTTCCTCCACCTCTCCACTTCGACCCTCCCCCCCCCCCCCTCTTTACTATGATACACCCCCGCCCCCCCGCCGACCCCACCCTGCGCCCGCAGACAGCATGCCATCATGGCGAGATAACACTGTGTGACTTGACAGGGGTCACCAAGGGTCAAATGTACCTAGAGAACCCACACAGACCACACACACACACACACACACACAAAGGCTGCTTTAGGGTTGGGCCTCCTCTGTTTTATCAGAAGCTTAGTCTGCCTCAACTGCACCTTATTTGTCCGCCTCAGTCACAGTCAACACAGCACCGGGTGAGGCCCTGACACAGGCTCTCTGTCTGAAGTTTCACACACTCACACACTGTCTCATGCAAGCCATTTGGAAAGAACCAGGTAAAGGAAACAACAGTAAATCTGATGCAAATACCCCCCCCCCCGGACACACGCATACTCTCGTTTCCGTCAGACAGGGACATTTGTGCGAGCAAAAACCAACCAGCCTGGCACACGGATTCACAGCTGAATTCGGCCACACCTGACGGTGGCTACAAGCTCTCGGTGCTGGCAGTTGCAAAGACTGTCACTGAGGATTCTTCCTGACCAACTGACTGGCTAAATAGATGAATGGATGGATGATTCAGTGGTCCAGAAAGAGATCAGAGAGGGAGGGTTTGGTGCAGCGTCGAAAGCTGTGTCGCAGCGGTTGGTGGGCTTTCGACCTCCCAGAGTGCACCTCAGCGTTCCTGCAGCTGCTGAGAGATGGAGTAAAGAGGAGGGGAGTGGTGGGCAGTAGAGGGTGAGAAGGCCTGGGAGAGAGGGAAAAAGAGGAGATGGGAAGAGAGCTCCCATTAAGTGATTGGACCTGGAAGAATGGTTACAGTGTGTGTGTGTGTGTGTGTGTGTGTGTGTGTGTGTGTGTGTGTGTGTGTGTGTGTGTGTGTGTGTGTGTGTGTGTGTGTGTGTGTGTGTGTGTGTGTGTGTGTGTACGTGTATAGAGATTACCTGTTAAGGGTACAGTCAAAACAGGTTAACAAGTCATTGTTCCAGAGGGTTTTTTTCACTCCTAGTCTCAGGGATTATGTCTCAGGGATTATGTCCACATATCATGGGGATTGTGGGCCATGTCCATCTCTGCAAGGGGTTACATGAAGACAGGCGTCAGTGAAACTACCACTGCTCTCCCTTCTTCTCTACTTCATTCATTCACTTCTGTTCTTCATCCATTTTCGGTCTCCTCCCCCCCTCTCTTGGCCCTCCCCAATCTCTACCCTGGATCTGTTGCCCTGGGTTAGACCTGGATGGCTTTAGTGTTTCCAAAACAGCGTTGGACCGCATTCCATCCCTCCCTCCCACCCTCTCTCTGCCCTTTGTCTCTCTCTCTCTCTCTCTCTCTCTCTCTCTCTCTCTCTCTCGCTCTCAGTTTTTCTTCAATTGTCCCCCTGCTTTGTCTCATACTTCTCTCTCCACCCCCCCCCCCCTGCCAAGTCTCCTTAAGATAACAAGGTACCAGGGTGTGGTGCCCCAGGGCTCACTGCCCCTGCCCCCTGGCCCTGGCCCTGCCCCAGCCACCACCTGCCCCCCCCCCCCCCCCCACACACACACACACACACACACACGCTCTTAAAATAACAGACGTTTGAATGGGGCCCATCATTTCACACCGAGATAGACATGTGGGGGGAGGGGGTGGAGGTGGGGGAAGAAAACCGTGGGGAGAAGGAAAGAAGAGAAGGGTGGAGGCGAAACTGTACAGCATGTGCCCCCCTGTCCCATGACATGGGGGAATCCCCTTCCCCCTGCGTCTCTCCCCCACCTCTGTAGCAGGAGGTATACGAGAAGGGAGAGGCAGGGTAGCGAGGCAGGGCAGAGAGGCAGAGGCTGGAATGTCCTCGTCATGTCTGCACAGGCTGCCGCCTCTTTCCGCCGGCTTGTCTTTTTCTCTCCGTCCATCTCTCTTCCTCCATCCCTCTCTCCTTCTCTTGTGTGTTCTCCACTGCGCTCTCTTTTGTACGGTTCTGCACGTTGCGTTTTCGTTTGTTTGCATTCATTTCATCTTTTTTACTCTGCCCATCCCCCCTCCTAGCAGTTGCCCCCTCTCCAGTGATTCGGTTTGGCCCTGGGGGTGATCCCACGCCCTTCTCTTTTTTCCCTATCTTTCCTTCTCTAACTCACTCTCCCTCTTAAACCGACCCCTAGCGCCTGAGCATCGTAACGCAGCAATGCTGCTGACACACCTGCAGGGTCAGAGGTCGCCCCCCTCCACCCACCAACTCCTCCGACGACCCGCCTGCTAATGTTTATATCCATCGACGGTGTTTCTGCTCACAACAGCTTCTCGTGTTGCTCTGTTGTTCCTCGGTGGCTCGGTCATTGTTCGGGTTTCGAGCCAACAAGATTATTATTTGGATGTTTACCTAGCAAAGCTACTCTATTGAAGCACCATGTTTGATCCTCCGACTCCCAGGATGCTGTTGTGGTCTGGGACACGGCAGTTAGGGAGGTCATGTAGCTACTTGAGGCAGTCGGCCATGACGTCATCAGCAGCGATAGGAGGAAGTCTGTTTCCCTAAAACACGATATCTGTCTTGTTGTGTGGATCTTATCGAGCCTTATCATTTTCAACGCCATTTCTGTCAACGTGCCACGGTGTTCAGAGAACTGCATGTCACTGCGTCATCTTTTTACCTCAGCTAAATTGCTGCTAGTCAGCTCACCCTATAGCAGTGATTCTGAACCTGGGTTCGATCGAACCCCAGGTGTGCAGTGAGTCAGTCTCAGGGGTTCACTCGTGAGACACTCGTGATTTGTGATGACACAACCAATTAAGAAGGGTTCGGTGAATGCGCATATGAAACTGGTGGGGTTCAGTACCTCCAACAAGGTTAAGAACCACTGCCCTATAGCCAACTGACAAACCTACACACTCACTTCACAGTCTATCTAGTGATCTGTCAAGTCAAAAATCCTGTTTATGAGAACATCTTCCCAGTTTCAGGAGAAAAGGGGGTCGTGATTTAACCCCTGACCTCCAACCCCTGACCTCCATTTTCCTGTGTTGTTGTGTTTCAGGATCGAGTCGCCTTACTAGAGAAGAGAGAGGCTGCATGGAGAGAAACAGGTGAAGTAACATTTTGAGAAAACTCCTTCCGTCAAATTGTTATCTCATATCAGTGATTTGCCTGTGTAGAACCTGTCTGTGCTAGCTGGAGCTAGACAGTTCGAGGGTGTCTGGAGAACACAGTTTTCACATACTGTTCGAGTCTTCTCTGCTGCCTCTTATCTCTGGTTCTGTGTACTGCCTCGTCAGGAGTTGCCAACAAGACGGCAGATAGGCACGCTAGCAGCTATACACACAGATTTACAGACATTCAGATTCAGAATACTTTATTAATCCCAGAGGGGAAACCTTTTAGCAACAACAGCATACAGTCTCGTCAAAGCACACAGGGGTAAGGGTGTGAGGTAAAAGACTAGAAGAGTGCACATAAGGGGTGAAGGAATGGGGGTAAAATAAGTAAGTAAATGCACACAAGGGGTAAAGGCTGGGATCAAATAGAGTGCGGGGATACAATATATACAGATCTTGAGATAAAAGACAGACAGACAGACATGCAGACAGGGTAGTGTGCAGTTTTTGCATTGTAAGCTTTGACTATCAATGTGCGTGTGTGTGCGTTACTGAGTTTGTGCGTCTGAAAACCTTCCGTTTCCAATGTGGAATTCAAACTGTGAGCTTCAATACGACTTTACTGATGGGGATTATGAGAGGATTAAAAAACGACGAGAGGATGCGAGAGATGTGTGGATATGATGTTGTGAGAGATGATATTCTGGGTGTCTGATGTTCTTCGTTCCTCTCTTAGGGGCTAGCTATCAACCCAAAACATCTACTGCTGTCTTTACCCAAGATCCTTCTCTGGGGTCTGGCAATGAGCTGTTACCAACCAACCAGACCCAGCCAAGCCCCCCACAAGTGGACTGACTGTTTCTCCTCCCTGACACGTCACTCAGAACACCCCCCCCCCCCCCCCCCCCCACCATCTTCTTCTCCATTCGTTGGAATGTCATCGAGGTCCTCGCCGACACAAATAAAGACTTCAGGCACTCGAAGGAGAACGATGAGGCCCCCACTCATCATGGCCACGGCCTGAGGAGAGGCAAGGAGTGTTCCACCATCTCCTGTAGTCTACAGGGGCTCGTTCTCTTTCAGTCTGGATGGAGAGGTCTTCTCCGTATGAAAGATGTGTAAGACTGAAGAAAAAGTCTTGGTGAAAGCAAGATTGAACATGCTTCAAGTCAGTAAACAGACAGGCAGGAGCATTTCTGTGGGCAGATGACATTCCTCTGGTCTTTGGAGGCAAAGTTGCTACTTCAAGGAGGTATGCTACAATCTACACAAAATCACTTATCCTGATCAGTTTAAACTCCGGATCTTTCTATGGTTACACTTTTGTTACTTTGCTGTTTGTCATTCCGTCTCTTGATGTTCAAAGTCGGACGTCGCTCAAAATACAAAACTCTTTCATTTCTTCTCCTGTAGTTGATTGGCCCGGACCTTTTTATATCTATCTTTGTTTCCAAAGCAAGCGTTTGTTTTGAAATGCATTGCGTTTATTCTCAGGACACTGAAAATGGTTGCCTACCTAACATTTGAAGTGTAGTTTGAGTGAATGATCTCTTTCTACCTTGTCTTCTTACTCCCTCGCAGTGTTTTAGAATAAGACTTTTGTTACCATGCCCAGGACTATTTTTCCCTGCTGTGTTTATTCAGAGATTATGTGACTGTTCTTTGCTTTAGCGCTGAGTGTTGGTGAGCTGTAAGCTGGGGTGGCTTTTCCTTGGGGGAGCTGAGATGTTTAAGGTGTTTTATGTCAACCTAGATCGTTACATGCACTGATCCACCAATGGAAAGCAATTTATCATGAAGATCACAGCTTGGGCCGCACATTGCTGAATCTCCCACAAACACACAAATCTATCTGCTGGTTGCTTTCTCCATCAATGTGTTTTGCGTGTTTTGACTAGAGTACAAATGAACATGATTACTGCCCATAACTGTAAATAATATCCAGATATATTGTCTTTTAATGTAAATGTGCATTGTTAGGTTTTTAACATTTTAAGTAGGGGGGGGGGGGGGGTTCTTGCTGATCTTTGGATACTTTTTCACAAATGTTCATGTGTTTACAGAGAGTGCATACCATCCAACTGACATTTATCACCACTTCTTTTTTTCGTGTTACCAGGGGAGTGTTTGAATACCTATCACATGCTTTCTGCCTTCCTCAAATTCACTGAACTAACCTAAAAAAAAAACTAAAAAAAATTTGGAAGACAGGATGCATTCTGTAAATAATGGAACGGGGCCCACGTATTTGTTTTAGTTTTATTTATTCTCCTCTTGCTGAAACATCCTTGTTTGTTTTCAAAGTGAATATTCAAATTGTTTCACCTGACGAATTTCGCCGAATTTCGCCTGACGAATCCTGTTTTCTGTTTCTCGGGAACCAATCACACAAATGTTCTCTCTTCATCTGTTACTAAGATTATGAATGACTGAACATAAAGGCGGAGCAACGGTTCCTGTTTTTACAAAGCTGTGTTGACTCTTTACTGCTCCGAGGGCCGGGGGGTGGGGGGTGGGGGGGGTAGGGGGGGGTAGGGGGGGTGGAGGGGTTCAATCTGAAGGAGAGCTGGCTCCTCACATCGCATCTCAGCTTGTATCCTTTCCTCTTCGTCTCTATCCACTTCTCTCTCTCCTCTAATGCCCTCCTTATCTCCTCTCTTTTTATGTCTTTTTTCTGCTTTCCTCTCTGCAGAGATAGAAACTCGGCCACGCCCTGAGTGTGAGAGGTACGGTATGCCCCAAGAGAAAAATGAGCTGACATGAAACCTGTTTGACACTGACAGCCTTAGGGAGGAGTGTTGTGAAAGGTTTGTGCCAGCATACAGGTTGTGAATGTAAACGTGTTTCTTAGCAGCTGTTGGTATGCAAGTTCAAAGGGACTTTGGTCCCCAAAACGTTGATTAAGGGGCCCAAGTTCTTTTGTGTTGTTGGTGTAGAGTAACTGCAACATTTGGTTTTTGGTTTTGTCTGAAGACACCTAATCCCGCCTCTTCCCCCATTCCCCTTTCAAACTCTCCTGTCTGAACCTGACGTACACCTTTCCCGCTTTTTCTCCTTGCGGCATTGGCTCCTCCCTGACACACTCCATGTCTCAGTCAAATCAACCCCTCGTACGAAGACCTTACACAGCACAAACTGGTTAACGCACACAAAGACTTCCATTTTAATTCCATTCACCACAGTGTAAGCCACAGTGCTTTTTGAAAGCCCCCAATATGAAATTCTAGAATAGACTGGAACTAGTTTCATTTTTGTCATAGTTTTCGGGGACTGTTTCAACTGGTTTGACTACAACCTTCTGCCAATAACCAGTCAATCCAGTTCATTTGTCTGAAGTCAACAACAATGCCTCACGTTATGTAAACTGTTAGTTAGGTAGGTCTGCTGGAAACATTGGCGCTACTGTGGCACTGTAGTGTACTTGAATGCAAAAACAAGCCAATCAAGTTGTAACCATTCAACCAGTCTCAGGGATTCAAAAGATGATGTCATTGTTTTCAAGAGCGTGGGGCACTTCCTGTAGTGTCAGGTGACCGAACTGGAAATCTGAGGCGGGAAGGTGTGAAATCTTATCTTCTCTATACCCCGTAAACTTCTCACTGATGACCAGGATAGGAGGAGGGGCTGTGTTGCTTTTCGATGGAAGATGATACCGTCTGTGTATCATATTTACATACTAACCTTTTACTGAGTACAACAGCCTTTCTGGCTTGTGATTGGCCAAAAGCATTGTTGTAAGTGTACATTTGCATGACGATAAACCTGACAGGAGATCCTTATTGTTAGATCTTCTGCACTGTGTGACAGTGGCATACAAGGATGTGCGTCTCTTAAGTAAACACTGGCAGGCTAGCCGGATGATGATGTCACATGCTCGCTTGGCAGAGGCCGACTTTGGGCGTCTCGTCCCTTTCGTACGGCGGTGAACACCAGCCAGCTCGGATCGCCTTGAGTCACAAATGAGGACTTTCCGGTTTTCTCTCGTGTGTCATTTGACTGGAAGAGTGAGCTCAGGATGGGACAGGGGGTTGGACGAGCAGAGCGGAGCGGATAGGGAGGCTGGGAAGGACAGCCTAGGAAGTTTCTGTCTTTCAAACCTGCTTTTCTGCAGACCGAGCCTGTTATTACCATACCCTGTAATCATGGACCTGTCTGTGAGTTTTGTGTGCGCTTTTGGAATTGTTAGATTAAAGAATGAGATAACCTGCTGGTACAGGCCCTGTACGTTCTCTATTGACACAGTTTGTAAGATATGAAATACAAGCGGGGCTCAACATATTAAGTGAACAACCTAACCTGTGTCTGCAATTGGTACGCGTGCAGACACTTTCTCAGTCAGGTTCAAGCAGGCAGACGTGTGTATAAGCTGCCACTAGGAACACTAAAGCACTGAACATTCATTCATTCAGGCTATTTGGCTTAGATAATCAAGCCACATAGGGATTCCTGGCATTATACTATGATGTGGTGACAGAAGTAGCCTCTAATCTTCATACACAACAGAGCCTATCTGACCACAAACACACACAGTTTAGCTAACCTAGTAACCATTTCATGCATGAAGTAAACAGGTAAAGTGGCCACAGGCATAGTCGTCGTCCTCTAACCCTAAACCAGCACTCTTCACCTGGTTAACTGGTGAGTCAGCACAATGCGATGCTGTCAAAAGGAATCAGAGAACAAGTCCTGTAATGGTGGTGTAAGGGGTGTGATTAAGACACTTTGAATTAGTCAACGGCTCTCCGGGAAATCTAGTGTGTAGGACAGATATGTTGTAATGGAGTAGGCGAGCGGTCATCAGTGATCGTTGCGTGAAAAAAAAAGTTGTTGTTCACGTTCAAACTAACATCCAGACATTGTGCGCGGGTGTGTTGCGATTCATGTGAGGAGTTAGTTATCTCTTCAGGAACGTAAGGTTAGGGTACAGGATTGGACTTGCAATGACAGCAATTACACAGGAATGTACTATGGGTTGTCTCTCTGTTTCTCTCTCTCTCTCTCACACACACACACACACACACACACGTGGTCTCAGTAGCTTGCTGCCAGGTATGTGGTCAGCCAGTGGTACCACCAGGAGGTCAGGTCCCATGCTGGGGGTAAGGTCAGAGGTCTAGACCCCCTAGGACAGAAGATAAAAGTTAACTTACAGTAACTTGACAACTCCAGCTGGGTCGCTCAGTCACTTACATTCCCAATAGTCACTTGTGAGAAGTGGAAAAAAAATCAGTCAGCAAAAAAAACGATGAAAAACAATTGTGACATACATTTGTACATTACAACGTACAATATATAATATGTTTACGTGTAATGTTTTTTATTACACAGAGCAGTGCAATGCAGACAAACCGCAAGAACTTAGAATTGTGTACTACATTACAGACAGGGGACTCTACACAGAGGATTTGCGTGTCGGCGATTTACATGCATGGAGCTGGAGTCTGAACCGGCTAAACTGGATGGGTCAGGTAAACCCAGGGGTGAAAGTAAGCCGGTACGGTCCGGTCCGGTACTGCGTACCACTTAAAGAGTCAGTGGCGGTACGCAGTACCAGGAAGAGGGGGAGAACGTCAGCCCTCAATCAGAACCAGTCACGGCTGCACTTTGGGTCATAAAATATATCTGCTAGCCATATGCAGTCTTGAACACTACTATGTCTGTTTATAAATTGCTTTTAACTCATTCCGATCTATCCGTGCTGAATTTTGGTCCATGCTGCACGGAGCCTTGGCTGGACATCTTCTCACGGCTCATGCCCTGCTTCTCTCCCCCTCACCTCGGAGAGAGCGCGGTGCCTTCGAAACGTGAACTACGTTTAATGTATTTCCGTTCGTTGTAAAATGTCCCGATTAAAATCAGTAGGAGAGTAAACAGTTGTGTTTCATGTTATTATATTCAATTTCAACGACACAGAACAACTTGGAAGAGTGCCACTGCAAGCCATTTCGGTGCCCTACGCAAACAATGGGAGTCCGTTATCGGCATATATTTAAGGTTTGGTTTTCGGTTTGGTTTTCATTATTTATTTCGGATTATTTTGGTGCCCCCCCTCACCGCTTTGGTGCCCCCCTGATCACTTGGTGCCCCCTGATCACTTGGTGCCCCATGGTCGCTGACCATGCATGCGATGAGAGCTCAGACCCCCCATACCAAAGCGAGGTATGGAGGGGAGGAGAGAGAGAGGAGATAATAGAGTGACACGAGCAGTTAGCAGTTACAGACAGTTTATTGTATGGTGCAGGGTGAGAGTGTGGTGAGGGAAAGTTAATGTGAGTGTGTGTGTGGGGTGGCATGAGGAGGTGGGGGAGGCATGAGGAGGTGGGGGAGGCATGAGGAGGTGGGGGAGGCATGAGGAGGTGGGGGAGGCATGAGGAGGTGGGGCATGAGGAAGAGTGTGTGGGAGGCAGGGTGGGGGTCTTAATCCTCTTCCTGCATCTTCCTCTCCATTCTTTTCTTTGCTCTTCTCACCAGAAACCTGCCCAGGCAGCCATCACTGATGGCCTGGATCTGAAAGACAGGAAGACCAGAATACGTTCACACTTCTATCCCAGTAGACACTGATCCATTTCCCCCCCCGACTGAAATCCCTTTGATACATACCTGGGACAGGGCAAGGTGAAGCTCTCTCTCCACCTGGTTCTTGTTCTCCTCCAGCAGTCTCATCTGGATTTGCACATCCTCCATCTTCATCCTCCAGTCCTGCTCCTTCAGCTCCTCATAGGACTCCTTCCACTGCTGGCACATGCTGTGAGTGGTTTTCTCCACCATGGCAAACTCTTTAAACATGTGGACCATCTGCGTGATCCAGCTCTTCTCAGATTTCAGGTGGCTCTGCTTCATCACCCTGAGAGACACGTGGGCCTGCTTCAAACATCTCTCAGCCCTCTCCTTGGCTGCCACAGCTTGGATCTTCTCCTCTTTGTAGTCCTTAATCTCTTGGTCTCTGCTTGTCACCATGTTGGTCAGCTGACCTGATAGTGACTCCACCTGAGCCCTCATGGTTATTAAGCTGGTCTGGGCGGCAGCCAGAGATTCCTCAGCCTGGGATTTTGCCTGGAGAGCCAGTCTGGCCTTGTCCTCCTCTTTGGACAATCTCTCCCAAAGAACTTGCTTCCCCTGAATGCTGTGTTGTACTATAACCTCCAGGTTGGCCTGGACCTGGGCCAGTTCCGTCTCCACCTGAACCCGATTGTTCAGAGCCTTCTCAACCATCTCGCATTCAGCTGTCTTCTGGTTCTGTTCCAGAAGCTGTATCTGCTTCAGATGGTCGCTTTCCATGGCCTCCATCCTGATGTGGCTCTGCTCGAGCTCCTGCTCCAGGTGGGAGCAGGTCTGTCTGGATGACCAGGCCTTCTCCTCTGCCACAGTCAGCAGTCTCTGAAGAGAGGCTATTTTCTGCCTCTCGATCTGAAGGCTCTCCTGCAGCTTCATATTGTCCTCAGAAAATGCTGCTGCTTCAGTCTGGGTGTCAGACAGCTGTTGGTGCAGGTTAGCAGATCTTTGCTTCTCCTGCTGCAGCTGGTTTGTTACTGAAAGCAGCCTTTCTTCTGACGCTCTGCGCTCTTCCTCCAGCATTTCTCTGAGGTGGCGCATCCTCCTCAAGCGAGCCATATTCCTTCCAGAAGTCTGTATGGGAAGACATGGGGACAGTTTACTAGTCAATATAGGACATTAAGGTTAGAGATCATTGTGGCAACTAGTTATTATTATTATTATTATTAATAACGTTTAGACTTATTTTAATAGCTACTTACAGAAGGAAGATCAGACATTGTAGAGCGTTAAGACACACTTAGCTCATATTCGTGGAAATTAAACTGAAAACTAGAAATGATGTCGCTAATTTGATGAAAAACTATTATAATGTTGTTACCTCTCCTGCCTGTCTTTCAAATATCCTTTTCACTTTGATCAAATTTCTGCAAAGAACAATTCACAGCATGATTTTCCCCAAGTAAATTAATACTTTTGTTGGATGAATTTTTAGATAAATGAATCAATCTTTCTCTAAGAATGTACACCGTTTTAACGGAGTAGGCCACTTTAAACAAGCAGTTATAACCTGGCCTAGCTTCGGTTTTACCTGTTACCGACGAGAACAAATCCACAAATGAACTCATTCTGCTCGATCCTGGTTTATATACATAAAAATCTGATTATGATGTCACAATGAATGGAACGTTATATTGTCACACTTTTCACACTCAAACTCATGGTTACTGTCACCCTGCTGCATTTATTTATTTATTTATTTATTTATTCATTAACACAACATTATGATAGGCCTAAACCTATCAGCTCCCTTCTCCTGTTCAATCTGTTGACCAGCAGGCCAGACAAGATACCCAGTAAGATGACCTTCTAAAGATCCTTATCTCCAGCTCAGCTCTCATACATGAAGGGGATACGGTGGTTGGATGTGGGGAGATTGCCTGGATAGATTATACTATTGAAAAGCCCATGCGCTTCATGACGTCCACCAGCTTCAGAAGATGCGTGTGGGAAACACCACTGAACGCTCATCTGGTTTGCCACAGCTGAGTCAGACGATTGGCTGGCTGGATCAGATCGTCATGGCAGCATTAAGATTTCCTGTCTGGCATGCTCCAAGAAGAAATCATGGAGCATAAAACAACAACAAGAGATAAAGCAGGAGAGGAGATCATAAAAAGATGGAGGGGGAGAGTAAACAACAACCACTTGTCCCATCACGTTTGCATTGAGGCTGAACCTAATTTTCCGCTGTTCCTCAGAAACTGAACTTTTTCGAGGAATGCTACTCCCGCCAAATTTGAATTGTTTCCCACGTTTCCCACGAATTTTGGAAAAATACCCGGTAAATGGTCGAGTGGGAGGAAAGAGGCTGTCCTTGCCTGCACACATGACTCTGAAAAGGAGTGTACTTCCACATAACCACCCATACACCTCCCTGCACCTTACAAAATGCTTCTGATTCATTTTTTACAACACCAACTGTTGCACATTTTTTAAATATCTCTTGTATCTCTCATTTCACACAAAAAGTGAGTGTTCTCTCTCACACACAAACTCACCCACATACACACACATGGGCAAACGCACTTAACCAGAAATAAGATAGGCTGGTCTCTATGTAGGAGCATTTTGTGGTTTCGACAGAACTTTGGAATGAATGAAGCAATGCAGTGGTGAGAAAGGGTGTGATCCAGTGAGCCCCAGGTTACAATGATACTAGAGCGCTCTCTAGTGGTTCACAGGCATTACACCCAGCAAATCTTTAAGCAGTCGTAGAGAGGATTTTAAGATGACTTTTATTACGAAATGTGTTCACATATGGGGTGTACTGGGACCAAAATTCAATGTGGGACGATGCCCGGTATGCCAGATGGCCAGTCCACCCCTGTGTGGAGGTGGTGGATGGTGAAAGACCTTAACAGATAAGCGAATGAAAGCAGGTGCAACTGCTTTCCAAGTGGATTCTTTTAAAGTTGCATAGTGTGTATTTCGAAATGCCATGGGCCCCATGAGACAGATGAAACATGAAGGGCATCTTCTGTATGTCAGGTCACACCTGAATCTTTGGCAATCACTTGGTAAATGTGTCAGACTTCTAAATTAAACTTTTTTCGATCTTGTCTAAACAAACAATATGTCCAAGTGCTTGTCTGTTCGTGTCTTTCACTATCGCTTTCAGCTGATTAATAGGCCACTGATTGTGGATGTCATGTTCAGAGGCTTCTTCTGTTGTGAATGCGGGTAATCTGACGTGCCAAAAGTACTTTGTTTAAGTAACAAAGAGTTTCCATCAAAAGTAAATAGACTGTTAAGAACACCCATATTCCATAATAACGATTTTAAATTTAGAAAAACATCAATTGATAGTCCATGATAACCGCTGATCAGTGTATTTAGTCATTAGTAATCAGATAATTAGTGTTGGCAGGTTTGTGTACTGATTATTTTGTGCTTGAGATCACATGCAGGAAATAGCCAGGACTGTGTAAAATACTGCAGGGGGTAAAAGACAATCCTTTTAAATAAGAAAAAAGAAAGCTGTTTCAGTATGTCTACAGCTTCCAACATACTGTTGGAGACTGTTATGGGTCATTGGCGACCCTTTGTGGCTGGTCAATGAACCGTAACTGTACATAATAATACCCTAACATTTAACAGGTCAGTCCTTTTCAGTCAGTAACTATTCATCAGGGAGTCGTGTGGATGAGGGGTTAGGGTGTGGGGCTGGTAATCAGAAGGTACCCTGTGTGAACCCTGGCTGTGCCAACATGACGTCCTTGGGCAAGACACTTCACCCTACTTGTCTCATGGGGAATGTCCCTGTACTTGCTGTAAATCGCTTTGGATAAAAGCGTCTGCTAAATGTAAATGTATCATGTCAACTGGACTTACTAGGATCATTATTTTAGGTGTAGGTGTACCTGCACAATAACCAAATTATTATTAAAAACGATGTGAAGAGGACCAGTACTTCATTTTATTATTCCCATTTCCATTATGTATGCCACTTACCCTGTCCCATCCCTTAATCCATTGTAATTGTTCTTATTTTGTGTGTTTTTATTTATTTTTATTGATTGATATTGATGTTTGTTGTTGATGTGTTCTTTTATCTCATTTGTGTACGGTGTTCTTGAGTGTCGAGAAAGGCGCCTTCCAAATAAAATGTATTATTATTATTATTATTATTATTATTATTATTATTATTATTTAACCGATCCAAAACTGCGTGTGATCATATTCTGCGTCCAATCTGGCATAGCCCGACCGATTAGCGTACCGTACCCTATAACCACACTCAGAAACTTTTATTTTTATTTTAAGAAGTTGACCTCAGTAGGAAATGTGCAGTATTCGACCACGTTTTAAATCAGTCTGTCTCCGTATAAAGGTCAAAGGTGATTTTCCTCATTCACCCAAATACGTTTTGAGTCCTCCCCTGTTTGTGCTTCTGCCAAAAGGTCGTCCAATAGTCTAACTTTCGTAACAGTTTAGGTTAAACAAAAATTTGCATCCACACAAGGAGGCACCTTTTTATTTTACATACTAAAATGTCGACTAATGCGGACTCAGCCGACGGAATGTACTCTAAACTTATTGATAAAGAACTTTCTTATCTAGACGAGTCTATTGCAACAGTTCCAGATGTTCAACCCAATTCAGGTAAGACGTTTTCACTACCAGTGTTGTTGATCGTTTCAAATATGATTTATCGCGACTGTATTTAAATACTGGATGTGAGGCAGAATCTTAGTGTTGACAAAGTATCAACTATGCAATATACACATTTTGCAAGAACAGATGTGCATCGCGATGCAGATGCGATTTACAACTGTGGGCTTTCAGAGTATAAATCAAAATGTTCCTTGTCAGCTGTTCGTTTTCTGAACTGGACTCGTTAGAAGTATTCGTTAGAATTGACACGTGAATGATGATGTTCTTTGCAGCAATTAAACTTCTCGCCCCCTGCTGAAACGCGATGCTTTGGAACATATTATATATGAGTTGTATACATAATATTTTCCATCGATTAGGGGATTTGTTTGGGCGAAACTGGCAACCCCTATATTGCATATGAGACTTTAGACTGGCCCACACCCCTTTTCTATAAAGCAGAAAAACCTTTCTTGGCTTATCTTTTTGAATCTTGATCCATTGTGCATAATCACATAAAAAACTATTTAAGTGTAGTTTGCAAAAAAGACCCATAGAATTAATATTTGGGAAAATAAAAAGTACCTTTCTGTATAGCAGCCACAAAAAGTGATGTGTGTTGTCTGAGTGTTGATATGACCTGCTATAACTTTGGCAGGGGCAGTCCCTGTGCTGCTTACTCTGACAGCAGTTATTTTTTGTCCTCATAGTGACCCAAAGATAATAGCATTTTTTTGTGTATATTTTAAGAAAACAGGAGGGTTAACTGATAGAGGACATGTAGCAAAGGTGTAGGATTGACTTATCCAGGTTTTTGATGGAAAAACCTGATAATCTTCTCTGTTACGCCTTCAAAATAAAAGTTCCAAATGTTTGTCTTTGCTGTATAGGCTCATTTTTGGCTGGGACAACTGCAGCATTTTTCAATATTGAGTGGGAACACATTCCCACTGTTTCCTTCTTGTCCACTTACATGCAGGGTGATTCTGTGCTTACCTTGCTGTAGACAAGATTGTATTGGTTTCCATATTTATCTTGTACTGTGTGTGGGAACAGTGTTGTCGGTGTCACAGTGGAGAGGGGCCCCCAAACAGGGGGGCCAGGGGCCCTACAGGCTGGCCTCCATGTGTCTGGCTGGGCTGTGTGTTGTCCTGCTGATCTCCCTCGTTGCGGTCAGTGCCCACTGTGAGTAGAACCTGTTGTCGATAAGTTAGTGTGTGTGTGTGGTCAAAGTGAGATATTATTGTGTGTGTGAGAGGTGCAAGGTGTTTGTGTGTGCATGTGAGTCAGTATTTTCTATTATGCACTAATTGCATGTTGCTTTGGACAAGATAGTCTGCTTAATATTCTGCTTTCTGCTTAAAACTACATGAATTACTTGGACCAATTCCCAATGTTCTGTCCTTCCCAGACAGAAAGCTGGTCCAGGGTCAGCCTGATCCAGAGACTGCTGCCCTGAACCAGTCTGAAGCCCAGACCCAGAAACAGACCCAGAATCTGCTTACAGAATCCCTGGCCAGGCTGCACCAAGAGAGAGATGACCTGCAGAAGGAGAGAGACGGCCTGCAGAAGGAGAGAGACGACCTGCAGAAGGAGAGAGACGACTTGCAGAAGGAGAAAGACCAGCTGCTGGCCCAGACTGGGACGCAAGTGGCGACACCTGGTGTGTGTGTGTGTATCTGCGCACTTAAGTGTGACAGTGTGTCGTGTTATGTCTGATTCAGAATCTGATTCACACATGCATGTTTCGTCTGTAGCCACCAGGACTGCTGCGCCCTCCGTCCCATGTGCTCATCCCTGGTTCCAGTTTAACAGCAGCTGCTACTATATCTCTACCTTCAGTGAAAGTTGGGACGATGCTCAGCAGTTCTGTCAGGAGATGGACGGACACCTAGCCATCATCCTCACCCCTGAGGAACAGGTAGGAGGGAGGGATGCAGGGAGGAGAGAAGGAGGCAGGGAAGGAAGGAGAGATAGGAGGGAAGAAAAAGATTGAGGAGAGTGTGGTGGTCATCACTGCTCAGTTCATCTCAGGCGAAGGGAGAGGGCAGAGAAAGGGTGGAGGAAGGGATGGATGGATGGAGGGTGGCGACAGTGTACTTGATCCATGGAACTTCTGTGTCTTGTGTCCAGACGTTTTTGTGGGAGCGGCTGCCTCGAGGTCACTGGAACGCCTACTGGTTTGGGATCAGTGACGAGTCCACCGAAGATGACTGGGTCTGGGTGGATGGGACCAAGCTGGTTGGAGGGTAAAGTTTGAATTAGATTCAATCAGATTGAATTAGAATATACAGATGTATTGTACACTTTTACTATATTTACAGTGTTGGTATGTACAGATTGATACTACAATTCCACTGTTGTTTAAGTATATAGAACATATGGTGGCTTCATTAGACCTTTTAGAATTATGATAGATTCTATGTCTAAACGAATGGATTTGCGAAAGGAGAGTCGGATGGTTTTGCTTTTCTCTCTCTCTCTCACTTTTCATCCCTCTCTTTCTCCCTCTCTCCGTTTCTCCCTCTATCTCTTTTGATCTTTAACGACGGGTGTTTGTGGAGGGTTTGCTGTTTGTGGACTGGGCACAGGAAGCTCTCCCCTTTGCTCCAGTTACTAATAGAGTTGAAGTAAACAGTGACAGCAGCAGCCTTGGGTGCTCTCCCCTGGTCACTCTGGCTCCTCCCCTTCGACTGTGTCAGCACACAGCTAATGTTCACATGATTTAACTTCCTGTTTCTGGGATTGTTTTTCCCTTTTGTGGTCTGTTGAATGGTTGTATATTTAGCATAGTTGGTTCTCCTTTAATTTGCTGATTTGGCTTCAGATTAATTATTTTCCTTCTCTTTCTTCTCTGTTCATCCTCATTTCCTTCCTTTTCACCCCTTTTCAAGCTGTTCTCATCTTCTTCTTTTTGTCCTTCTTGTTTTTCTATATTGTGTTCTTCCTACTTCAGTCTGGACATCCATCCGTACAACAAATGTCTGCGTGTGCGTGCGTGTAAAGTGTGTGCGGCGGTCGATCTGCTCTACATTGCAGAAGCAACCAGCCGATCTCATTCTGGGAACTATTTTCTCTCGCCTGCTTTGCAGTTTCTGGGAAGAGGGCGAGCCTAACAACCACATCAACGAGGACTGCGGTTACATTGTGAAGACAAAGGTGCTGGAGCGCCAGGCCATCCGGAGCTGGTACGACGCCCCCTGCTCCATGCACTGGCCTTTCATCTGCGAGAGAGAGATGGGAGCACCCCAGTAGACAAAACAAGTGCACCGTAAAATGAGATTGTAGGCTCCAGGAATAGATATTCAATTGGGCCTCTAAAAAATACACAAACCAATGATGGCTGTATACATTAGATATAGACCAAAGATTAGGGTTAGTGTTAGCGAATGTAGATTGTGTTACACTATGAAATGACTGATGCAGTCATAAGATAGTTTGATGACAAATTCCATAATATAGTGAGTTGTTTCAGGTACTTAGAGTGCTTTTAGTTGTTTTTGTACAATACCGCTACAGTGTTTTATTGTTTTTCTTGTGTTGTTTGTGCAGATTTTATGGTTTTTGTGTTGTGTGTGTGCTGGTCCTGTGGTTTTTGTGTAGTATGTGTGGGGCTGTAACCACTATCTATCTGAATGGGACATTTCTCTATTGGAGGTTTATGCATTCAGTAGGTTTGTGTGTTGTCACAATCTAAAAATGACTTTTAATCGTATCAAGTACAATAACTCTGTACTGTAACTTTGTAAAAATACACTTATCCCAAACAATTGTAACAAACCTTTCAATAACCCAACCATGTTATTTATCAGCCTCTAGGTGGCAGTGTTAGTTAATTCTGGCCTCCCAACACGCACACTACCATACTCTACTACAGGGGTAGGGAACCCTGGTCCTCGAGAGCCACAGTCCTGAATCTTTTAGATGATCCCCTGCTCCAGCACACCTGATTCTAATTATGAGGCTTCATTAGAATCAGCTGTGCTAGAGTTGGGAAACATAAAAAAACCTTCAGGACTATGGCTCTCGAGGACCAGGGTTCCCTACCCCTGCTCTACTACATGCCAGAAACTAATGTGTCTGTCAAATGCAGTATGCCAGAAATACCACAATGTCCTGCTGCATGCAGTTGCATTTTGCACTAAACAAGCTAGCATTATTTTAAAGTTATTTTTACCCAGAATCCTCAGATCTGTCACAGCAAGTGAACTAAAGACATCACAAAGTAACAACAGCAGAGCTCTGGTTGTCCTCCAACAGTACGTGCATCTCTGGGTGGCACATCCAGGAAATGGCACCAACCAATTTTCTACAAACTGCAACAGGTATGAGCAAGTGGTCAAAGTCCTTGCATAATGTGAAGGCCAATGTTGTGTGTACCAATGCAGCCCCCCCCCCCCCCCCCCCCAATCTCTTCTCCCTGCTTCCCATTTGCCCCCTCTTCCTCCAGGGTTAGGGTTACCTGATAGGCTTACAGAATCCAAGCGGTTTCTTCCAACGACCTTGACTGGGATGTCAGCCAGAAGAGGGCACACTGACCCAGCTGCGGCCTGGCGGCCACGTCAGGCCACGCCTCCTGAGCTGACAGAAAGACACCTCACCTGACAGGAAGTCACAGAGCTCTTCGGAGAAATGGGATTTGGTACAGAGAATGTATGGTGGTCACTGGTCCATATTTACAGTAAGCTACACAACTTTAGTTGAACTCGCTAGATATGTGACAACACAACAGGATAACATTCCACTATGACACAAAACACCAATTGTAAATTTCAGTCAGGTAAACACAAAACAATGACCTTATTGAGAATATTGAGAATCTAAGTTTAAAAAAACAACTAAGGAAATGCATCCTTTCAAGTGACAGAACACAACTCTTGTGTTAACTAATAACACGAAAACTGCCATACTCAAAGTATGTTACACAGGCTGGACACAGCAGACCAAGGTCATGTTCATCCTCCTGATTATTGTTAGGTCATGCATATGTAAGACTTGGGATTTGAACCACCATATTTTCATTGGGGAACCCACACATTTTCCAAAGATCTCTACCCTTTTGACAAGGAAGGACTGGTGGAGGTCTGGGTGCAGATCTTTCCTTCAAGTCACAAAGCTTGTTCTGCACACTTAACATGAATGTACCTTCAGGCTATAAGCCTGCAACCTACATCCGCTTGGTCAATCTTCCAGTCAGGGCTCCTGTTCTCACCACCGGACGTAGGTTTAAGTGGGATGGATCTCCCCCTGCAGCGAAAGCCTGCCTACTGTGGGGTCAAAGGTGAGGGGTTTGGGTGGCTCTGTGAGACTGCTGCCCTCCTCCCCCCCTGAGCCTGTTACAAGTGCCATCAGGAAGCTTGCTAGTCTGCTTCTGTCACTCTCAGTTAGTCAGGATTAGGGAAGGAAGGGGAGAGAAGGAGGGGAGTGTGGGGTGAGGAAGAGAGACAGCGACACCTACGGGAAGTGTGGAGAGAGGGAGGTATGTATGAGGGAGGTTGGTGAAGAGTATGAGGCCAGTAGAGAAACACTATACCACAGTATTTTTGCTTGGGAAATATTTGTATTTATTTATTTTTACACATTTTAAGAGAATTGTAAGAGGATAATTGTTGGACTCATAATTAATGGAGAGTAATTGTGGGACCGAAATTGTATTTTTGGGGGGGGGGGGTGTTTCTTCCAATAATTATAAGACAGCTCTCTATGCATAGTTCGGTGCTATGGAGTTTAAATCCCATATGCATTAGGCTATTCTCTTGTTATTCTGGTATTTTGTGTGCACAACACTGCAGTGGTTAAAGTGAAGGTGCAACAAGTGGCATCTTTTAGAGTGGCCCAGTGGCACTGGTGACAGCTTGGATGGTAAGAGGCCGAATCAGGTGTGTGTTTGTGTGTTTGTGTGTGTGCACGGTGTAAATCTGGATGTAATATCACTACGAGTTTCCAAACTAACAACTGCAAGCTGGTCATCTATCACCAAACTCACTATATGTAGCTGTAGTTCAGAAAGATTAACCTTTTTTTTACCCTAAAACAGGTGACCGCATACACTCGTAGTTGGAAGTAGAGAGGGCAGTATTAATGTCCTCAGCTCTGCAATGTTTGTGCTTTTTTGGGGGAGGGATTTAGAGATCTTGTCACAATGCCTTGGTCAATACCTCATGGACGGACTCATAGCTTTACCTAATCTTTCATCAAGTGTTTAGTTTAAGGGTTGTCATCAGGCACATGGGATATTAGGTGTCATTACTCGACCAGACGGCCCTCAGCATTCTCTGAAACCTCAAACTAATCTTCTTTAATGGCTAGACTTGCGCCCGTTCCACCAGGTGTTAATTGTAGTGACGTACCTACGCTGAGCTAACATCCCTCCCTCTCTGGACTAATGAACTGTCTGCATGTCTTCATTGCCGAAGGCAATTAACATACTATTAAGACCAACAGATGCGGTAACTGTAACCACACACACACGCCATCCATCCTGATCTTTAACCCCGCCCAGATCTGTCCCTCTCTCTCCCTCTCTCTCTCTCTGTCTCTCTGAGCATCAACCTAGCGGCTCTCTCAGAGAGAAGATGACCAGAGAGATGTGAACATGGCCAGTCTCCCCACCAGCGCGATGCCCCCTCTGTCCTCCCCTTCCTAGAGAGCCACATCTCCACCGTCAGATCTCGGAGCGTTCGTCTCTCTCCATGTCTATTTCCGTCTTTCCATTTTCCTGTGTTCTCTCCCTCTCTCTGCCATGACGCACATTCGGCCTGGTATGCTCTAATTCCATAACGAGATTGCAGATTCCCCGGACATCCCATCAGATCCTGATTAACTGGGCTCAACTCATTAGCTCTGACAAACTAATTCAGCACTCTCAACCTCAACCTCTCAGGCCCAGCTCATTAGTAGCCACACCCTGTGAAATTCACTGACCCCCTTTTCCCAACTTTCCCCTGCTCCCCTCCCTCACCCCCTGCCTCTCCCTACACCTCCTACCCCCTCCACCAGCCAACGAGTCAGCCTATACAAGCTAGGCCTTTAATTCTTTACATCAGAAAACAAAAATCTTGGCCTTTGGTCAAGTGGCAGATGTCCAGTAAGAAAGACTAATCTATAGATGACTGAAAGCAAAGAGCTGATGTCATGATACTAGCCATTAGAGGATTCTATTGCACTGGATAACTGAACACTGCCTGAACCCAGAGCATCGTGAGCACTGGTATTAGCAAACAAACAATGTAATAGAATGGTGGTTGGTTCACATTTCACCAAAGGATATTCTAGTGTTTTAAATGCACTGTTTTCTATGTTTGATACGAACACCTTCATATTTTCGGTTCCCTCCTGGTTTTCACCTCCACCTGTCCGTTGCTCCCGTGGTGCAAGTGAGTGTTTCACCTGCTCCTGTCTTTCAACCTCATAACCTGATTTTCTTTTCCAATCGGTTTACCTATCACCTCTCGCCCCACTCATTCCCATTGTCTCTCGCTCTCGCTCCCCTCTCTCTGTCCCTTTCTCTCTCTCTCTCTCTCTCTCTCTCCTTCCCAGTCTCTATTTCCATCTCCAGGCTTATCTCTTCATCCTTGATCTCCTTCATCCCCTCCAATCCTCATCTGTTGCTCACTAGAGGCAGGGAGAGAGAAAGAGAGAGTTTTTCACAGGTGAACTGCCACTAGTCTGTTGGAGTAAGCGTCAGATGAGAGCGAGAGAGAGAGAAGGATAGCAGAACAGAGTGGGACTGAGGAGAGGAACGCGAGCCTGACGGGAAGAAGCTGAAACTGAGTTTCGGAGGGAGCCACGAGCACCAAGGAGCAAAGCCGGACCACGTATTTTGTGGAAAGGTGAGTGATTTCGACACTATGGTCGGCCGCCCTCCCTCCAGCCTTTTCCCTCCTACAGGACGCCGCTGCAATGGAACTAAGGGATCACCGAGGAGGAAACAGCACCTGGGAGAACTTTGGAGAGACTCCACTGGGGATGGATACAAACATGGGGCAGCCCTCAGATCCCACATCATCGGCCCCTGGAGAGCCAGTATTTTGCCAGGAGGACAGTTTGTAGCAGTTAGTTGGTCAGAGAGGTAGAAAGAAAGCTTTTCACATCTAAGAGGTCATCTGTCCTCCACCAATGTGTAGGCTACAGCAGTGTGCTCTAAACTGGCAGTGAGACAACAGATTAGAAGTGTATTACTGTGGAATTCCCATTCTGAGGGTGACAGGCGTTGGGCCCCCTACTCTGCATTGTGCGTGCACCTGACATGCATCTGACCATGGTGCAGGCTGCAAAGCTTCTCCAGAGAGGATGTGAAAGAAGAGGGCTGTATTAGGGGAATGCCAGCAGAACAAGATGGCTTCTAAACTGAAATGCTCATCCCAAGCTGGTGTTCAATATTTATCGGGGCATCTTTTTAGTGACAGATCTGTTTTGTACTGACACACGATAATCTGTAGGCCATAAACGAATGAATCAAAACCACACTGGGTTAGAATGACTGTCCAACTGCTGCGCAGACACCAGAGGAATTGTGGGGGCGATGGTTCGTAAGTCGCAGAGAAATGAGAGAATGCCATCTGCAACCCAAATCAACCCAGTTATTTTACCCTCATGACTGCTCTAGTGGCATTCTTTGGGATTGTAAAGCTAGGCAACCAATGAGCTGTAGGCACAAGAACTTCCATTTGATGCCAATGGCAAGAACTGGTATCCAGTTTTTAAAAGTTTTGCCGAAAAGGAAGATTTAAATATCAGTGTGCTCCTGTACCTTACACAGCTCTCGAAGCTGCACATAAAATAACTCAGCCCTTAAAATGTTAAAGGGAGCCTCAATAATTCCCATTCAAAATGCATGTATTTGGTTTGTACAGTTATATCTTTTAGCAATGACTCCAAATTATGAACATACATTCTTACATTCTGGTCTTACTCCTGCGTTTCCCCCACCGCCCCCCCCCTCTCCCTTTACGTCCTTTCTGATCCTGAGGTAAAGAGTAGTCAGTAATCGGATGACGGGAGATTTGACTGGCAAAGCTTCCTTTAAGATGGCCTGCCGGGGCTTAGAAAAGGCCTTCGCCCTCTATTCCCAACCGCTCACTTTGTCTCTGGTCCGGCAGAGCAGAAGTCACACTCGTACCTCTGTTCCTAACGACTTGTCTTCCTCAGGCAGTGGAAAGGAAGTGTCATTCACTCCTTGTATAAGTCGATGAGTTGTTTTGCATTGAGTGACTCGTCCGTGTTCCTAGGTTCTCAACAAAGTCATGCTACACTGCTAATTAGTCTTCAATTAGTCAACATAAGGATCTTAGTTTGGGAGCATTAGGAACCTTCACGCACAGTTCAGACAGGACGTGGTAACGGTCGTCTTCATGGAGACCAGTTCAAATGTCGCAGTCTAACCCATTATGGGATTGGATTTGGTCTCCTGTTTCCAGTCCCTGAGCCTGTCTCTTGAGCAGGATGCAGCTTATTGGGCCTGTATAATACTAGTGGGTCAGGAGGCTGTGGGGATTATACCTGTGAGTTACCGCAGGCCCTGACCAAGGGAGGAGGCTGCTGATGGCCTAGTTTAGACATCAAGGCAGCAGACCCACAGATGTGTGATCCTGGCCTCGTCCCAGTCATGGGAATGTTCTTCGTAAGAAAGTATAACCTTACTGAACGATGCTACTAGCTGTAGGTTTGTTATAATCAGAAGATGCAAGAAGATTTGCATTCAAAAGCCCTCAATGACCGAACTTCTTTCTCTTTCTCTGCATCTCACTCTTTCCGTTTGCTAGTGTTCATATACGTTGGTAACCTCCCCTCTCAACCGTTGCCATGGGGGAAATGGAACAGATGAAAAAGGAGGCCGATGGCCTGAAGACACAGATTGCGGTGAGCACTTCCTGGTTCTGGCCACCTTTTCCTCTTCCCGCTTCCTGTCCCGGTTACTTCCTGTCAGTGTTTTTCCATCCTGACTACAAGTTAGAGGTTCCCATGTAATTACACTGATCCTCCATTTCAACACATCCCCACTCATCAGAGCCCTTAACAGGTTGTAACATGTCTGCTCACCTAGAACATTCTAAACGTGTTTGGAGTTTCATACCTGTGTTTCCCCCTCTCACCACTAGGCGGCCCGCAAGGCTGTGGCTGACACTGACATGGCCTCTGCAGCCTCTGGTGTAGCCGCTGCTCCCAGGGTCCAGCTGAAGACCAGAAAAACATTGAAAGGACACTTGGCCAAGATTTATGCCATGCACTGGCTGACTGACTCCAGGTGAGCTGGGTTCCTTTAAGAGGTGTTTAGTAAAGGGTGTGATGAGGGAGGTGAATCCATCATGGTCTCACAATGGACTGTCATTACATTCACATTGAACCCCTAAACTTTCATACACATTCGGTGAGATGAGCTTTCTGTTGTTTTGTTTCCTCTAGGCAAATGGTCAGTGCGTCACAGGATGGCAAATTGCTTATCTGGGATGCCTATACTGGAAATAAGGTAGGAACATTCTAGATGTTCTCCCCTTGGGTTGGTTTATTGGTTGTTTTGATTGTTTGGATGAAGTTCAAATGCCCAACAAATGTATTCCTTTGTGTTACCAGGTGAATGCAGTACCCCTCAAGTCCTCCTGGGTGATGACCTGTGCATTCGCCCCCTCTGGCAACCTAGTGGCCAGTGGAGGACTGGACAACATGTGCACCGTCTACAACATCAAGGCTGCCAGCCCAAAGACCCTCAGGGAACTGGACGCACACACAGGTAACACAACCTCGGAACAACCACAACCACAGCCTAGGTAACACAACCTAGAAAACACAGCCTAGGTAACACAGCCTAGCACAGCACAGGGCTTTCCAGTAGGATACGATATACAGCGTACACAGCCAACACAGGTTAGCACAGCACAAGAGCGGTTAGTCCAATATGCTGCAGTAGATTCGGTCATCGCATGTCATATTGTGGAATTGTCACTTTCCTGAAGCGGAAAATGTGATCTTGTGACAAAGTACAGTTGTCGATAACTTGGAAACCTTTTTGTGATCATGAAAGCCTGTATGTATGGAGGACAGATTGCTTAAAGTTCTGTTTTTCTCTGCTTCATTGTTTGTCATTTACATTTTCCCAGGATACCTTTCCTGCTGCCGCTTCCTGAGTGACACTGAGATCCTGACTGCCTCTGGAGACACAACCTGGTGAGACACTTAGACTGGACAGAACAGCTGCTGTTATTGGCTACAATAGTTAGTAGAGCAACTATATTCAGAATGACAAACAATCCTGATGCCACCTACAACATACAGACACAAAGAAAAGAATTCCAAAGCCAGCGTTTCTAAGCAAAAACATTCTATCAACCCACCACTTCTGTCCACCTCCCTTCCCTCTCCACTCTGTCCCCCCACCCCCCTCACCTCACTCTCCCTCCCCTCCTCCAGCTGTCTGTGGGATCTGGAGACCGGCAAGCAGAAGGTGATCTACATGAACCATGTGGGAGACTGCATGTCCCTGGCCTTGTCTCCTGACATGAACACCTTCATCTCTGGAGCTTGCGACTCTCAGGCCAAGCTGTGGGACGTCAGGGATGGCGGCTGCAAGCAGACGTTCATCGGGCACACCAGTGACATCAACGCCATCCAGGTGAGAGCCCAACTGGACTTGAAGGAACAACATTCGGACGTGAAACGGACAGAGTCAGTAGACCAAACCGCGCTCCTGTCTTCCGCTGTGGTAAAGCATCCATTTTCCTCTATTCTCTTCTTCTCCCTCCCCCCTCTTCTCCAGTTCTTCCCTAGTGGCAATGCCGTGATAACTGGCTCGGACGACTGCACCTGCAAGATGTTCGACCTTCGCTCAGACCAGGAGGTGATTGGTTACCAGGACAGCAGCCTGAATGCTGGTGTCACGTCATTGGCCCTCTCTCTGTCGGGACGTCTCATCTTTGCCGGCTATGATGACTTCAACTGCAACATCTGGGACTCGCTGAAGGGAGAGAAAGTTGGTGAGTAGGAGAGATGGAGAGAGAGATGAATGACAAAGAAAGAGAAGGAAGGAAAATAGTGGTTTGGTCATTGCCAGATGAAAGAAATAAAGGCTACAGAGGAATGGAACAGTGGAACGTTTGTACAGTAATGTACTATGTAATACTGTAGCGTTAACTGGGGTGAGCGTTAGCTTGAACTGAGATGTTACAGGTGTGATGGTATCATCACTGCACTCTCCCTGTTAGCTTGCACTGTGGCTGCTAAGTACAGAAAGATCCTTGACTCTGCAAAACACTTGCGATCCTTGATTCAAATACCAAATACGTCAACGTTCACGTCAACATAAAACATGGTGTCTCGCTTAGATCAGGGTCTAACCACTTTCTGTCTTTCTGCCCTTTTTTACCTTTTCAACTCGTGTCTTTCCTCCTTTTCTTCATCTTCTGTCTGTCTCTTCTCCCCTCTTCCTGTCCCCCCCTTCTCTTCAACCCTCTTCTTTTCCTGTTCCATGTCTTCAGGTGTTCTGTCTGGCCACGACAACAGAGTAAGCTGCACTGGGGTGCCTCCCGATGGCATGGGCGTCTGCACAGGCTCCTGGGACAGTTTCCTGAAGATCTGGAACTGAGCTGGACCCTCCAGCGGCCACGCCGGGAGAGGGGGAGGGGGAGACAGGGGAGGAAAGCAGAGGAGAGGAGGAGGCAGGAGGAAACATCAGTGGGAGAGATCTAAGGATGATGCAATTATTGGGTTTGGGGAGTTTTCCCAAGGACGTTTGTTTTACCATTGGTTGTGGTACTAAATCTTCCTCTCTCTCTCCCTCATCCTCATCATTGATTTCAAGTGTGACCAGAGACCGATGGGATGGGATAGAACTTACTGTATAAATGGAAGCTGTCAGAAATCATTGCATCCCCATTCATGTACAAAACAGTTTTCAGGTTATTGTTGAGACTATTGATATCAAGACCATGGCAAACACCAAAACATAGCATATTTGAGACGTTATGTAAAACGAATAATGTAAAAACGAGCTCTTATTGTATCTAAAGTGAGAATGACAATCGCAGGTATAGATTTTTGACAATACAAAAAACTTGTGAAATGAATACAGATAAATAAAGAACATGAAATAAGATTTAGAATGACAGAATTACAAATCTATTTTTTTGTCTTTATGAGATCTTTGACATTTAAATTCTGCCCTTATTAGTTTAATAAAGATGTGATATGTACATTTATTTGTATTTTAAAGGTAACATGGTAGAATGCAGAGTTAATGTACAGTGCTGTTTGGTCACATATATCCAGATGATGTGTACCACTGGAAAGTAACAACTGCCATTTTGGGCCTTGATGATTCTCAGCTAAACAGCAAAGCTGCCATGACTTGATCCAAAATGGCCACCATAACGTTCACCATACAAATACAATGTGTTTCTGAAACATGGCCCAATCATATAGTCTGTCACTCATGAGGTAGGCTGTCCACCCAACCACTAACTCTATGGTTCAGCAATGCTGAGTTGTATCAGGGGAAAATGCTGTTGAAGTGAACCAATATCTTCACCCTGGGCTGCATTTGGTAGTAGGCCTACATCTGCAGTAACCAATGTAAAAATCCAATGTGTGTTGAAACCCCCTCTAATAAACCTAGAATTCTGCATTAATACTGTGTTGGCGTGTGTGTGTGTGTGTGTGTGTGTGTGTGTGTGTGTGTGTGTGTGTGTGTGTGTGTGTGTGTGTGTGTGTGTGTGTGTGTGTGTGTGTGTGTGTGTGTGTGTGTGTGTGTGTGTGTGTGTGTGTGTGGGTGTGGGTGTGGGTGTGGGTGTGGGTGTGGGTGTGGGTGTGGGTGTGGGTGTGTGTGTGTGTGTGTGAGTCAGGGGTTTATTACACTGTCATGACATGGCGGTTTTGGCCGCATGATGTTCTGGAAAAAATCCCAGCATGCATAGAGGGATCCTTAATCACCATGTATTCCTCACCCTTGATATTTTGCATCATGCATATAAATATTCTTGCATGGAGAATAGCTAACTTTTAATGGAATAATAACATGACATGGCATGTGTTCTAGAATAACAGTTACACAACTCTCTCTCTGTGAGTATGTGTGTTAAAAAGTTCTGTTCTTCAGTGAAAACAAATAAACAACTACAAGTTTGGAAATATTTTAATGCATTAAACAGCTGAATCAAATCATATTCTTATCAAGTATACCCAAGCATGAAATTATAACGTTAGTTCACCTCTTTATGACTTTATGGGCTAAGTAACCAATGTCATGTGTCGTCCAATTAGAAACTTTTTCCTACGTCAATTAAATATCCAGGAAATCAACATGCATGAGTCAAACCATTGGCTGAAACAGAGGAAGACGTGAACCCACGTCAGTTTAATAATTGGCCGGAAGATTATTAGCCCCGCCTCCTAAAAACTGACAGACGAGGCTGCGAGCCAATGAGCAGCTGGAAGAGGCGCTGATTGACAGGCCACGCAGATACCGCACAGTGGCGTCCGTCTCTTTCAAGGTCTGCGGCGTCTGTTCTTCATTAGCACCGGTATCCATCATCATTCCATCATGGCGTCCAGAACGTTTTTCGTCGGTGGAAACTGGAAGATGAACGGCGACAAAAAGAGTCTCGGTGACTTAATAACAACCCTGAACACTGCCAGCCTCCACGACGAAACCGGTAAAGCGGTGCAGTATGATGCTATTATTGACGATTCAAATCTCTTTAAAGTCAGTCCAAATTTAGCTCCATGCGCTGTCACGCTGGTCTTCTTACCTATAATCTGCCTGTGCATCATTTACATTAAACCCAGAATAATCAACAAGCAGAAATACTAAAATATTGAAAAGGTTCAAGTAGAAATTATTCTGCACAAGCCCTGCGTCACTAACATGGACATTGAAGTCACCTGACCCCCACCCCCCCCCCCCTCTCTCGCTCTCTCTCTCCCTCTCCCCCTCCCTCCCTCCCCCCCCCCTTCCCAGAGGTGGTGTGCGGTGCCCCCACCATCTACCTGGACTATGTCCGCTCCAGTTTGGATGCCAGGATTGGTGTGGCAGCCCAGAACTGTTACAAGGTCTCCAAGGGAGCTTTCACTGGAGAGATAAGGTGGTTACACCCACTGCACTGTCCAAACACACTGTCACCCAACACCACATGTAAAAGAACAAGGACTCTGTCTCTCTCACTACTACTTTCTTCTCTCTATCTCATCATGTGCCTCTCTCTCTCCCGCCTCCTCCCCTCCCCAGCCCAGCCATGATAAAGGACTGCGGGGTAGAATGGGTGATCTTGGGGCACTCCGAGAGGCGCCATGTTTTCGGGGAGTGCGACGAGCTGATCGGTCAGAAGGTAGCTCACGCCCTGGAGAATGATCTTGGAGTTATCGCCTGCATCGGAGAGAAGCTGGAGGAGAGGGAGGCGGGGACCACAGAGGAGGTGGTGTACGCCCAGACTCAAGTCATCGCAGGTGAGCGTCACGGTCAGAATGTGGTCAGTATTGAACGACCTAAACTCTGGGGCAAAATGTGAAATGGCCACTGACCACTGGAACTAGACCACTGTTTCCTAGCTCGATTGGTAGTTCCTACCCTCTTACCACAAGTTCACCACTGGTCAATGCCTTGTTTAATGGTTCAGCCATTGAATCAGGCTTTCTTGGGAGTCATGTGGTGCAGTTGGTGAGGGTCTTGGGATCTTAATCAGAAGGTCTCTGGTTCGAACCTTGGCTGTGTCAACATGACGTTGTGTCCTTGGGCAAGGCACTTCACCCTACTTGCCTCAGGGGGGAATGTCCCTGTACTTGCTGTAAGTCTCTCTGGATGAGAGCGTCTGCTGAATGACTGAATGGAAATGCATCTTGTGACTCTACAGAGTCTTGTGCCTTTTTTGTGTTGGCTGTTGCTATGCAGTGATCGTTTGTGTAACCAGGCAGCCGTGGTTGTTTCAGACAATGTGAAGGACTGGGGCAAGGTGGTTCTGGCCTACGAGCCTGTTTGGGCCATTGGCACGGGCAAGACCGCAACACCAGAGCAGGTCAGCATTCGTGTGTGTGTGCGCGTGTGTGTCTGTGTGTGCGTGTTCGTGTGTGTGTAACCCTGCCCTCTGTCCTCTGTGCTAGGCCCAGGAGGTACATGAGCAGCTGAGGGCGTGGCTGAGGACCAACGTCTCTGAGGCTGTGGCCGACTCTGTCCGCATCATATACGGAGGTCAGTGAGGAACACAGTCTGCTGGCCTTTATCTAGCATTATCCAGCCTTTCTGTCAACGTTTCTGACATTTTTTATTTTCTTACTTTTTCCCCATTGACTGTCAGTTTACCTGAGGTCTATATGTCAGTCACGCTCAAACCCGCAGATTTGAAGGACATTCACGAAGTCTGTCTCCTTCCTCCACTCTCCCTCTCTTTTTCTCTCTCTTCCCTCTTTTACGTTCTTTTTCATCCCTTAATCCCCCTCTCTCTTTCTTTTCCCTCCTCTAATTCGTCCCCTTCGTTCACCCTCTCATCCCTCTCTCAGGCTCCGTCACCGGGGGCAACTGTAAAGAGCTTGCCTCCCAAGCTGACGTGGATGGCTTCCTGGTAGGCGGGGCCTCTCTCAAGCCCGAGTTTGTTGACATCATCAACGCTCGTGCCTAGACGCAGCCTGCTGATGCTTCTAGAACGTCACCTGACTCGGTCCTTGTTCCCAAAGTGTTTATGTGTGTTTTTGTGGAAGCTGCAACAGAGATTTGTGTGTGCACATACGTGTGTCATAAGTGCTGCACTAATGTTTGGTTTGGGCTTTTTCCACCTACCACACAATATACCATCGAAATTAACCAAATATTGTATGAACTAATGCACTGCTTGTGGTTATGCTCACTCTGTTTTGTGTGTTCACCACTGTGAAGAAGCCAGCATTCTCACAAGCACAGCTGTGATAGTAGGTTAGCTCCTGAAACTGCCCCTCCTTAACGTCCTCGCACTTACGACCATCTTACTGGTCTGTAACTCGTCAGCCAATATAGCAAGAAACCAAAACCTTCTACTTTACCTGAAAATGACTTGAATAAAAGGTTGACGTGCTACTGAAAGCTATTTAATTTATTTGTTGTAATGTACATAGCTTTGGCCATCTATCTGTGTGCTTGTGGAGGCAATCTGGTTTCTATAATGGTCTGGTCCCTGTGTGTGTGTGAACTGCGGTGTTGAGCTGTAACAATTGGACCCCCTAGTGGCTGAAGGTAGTGTCTTCATAAGAGGCAGTGGAAAGTCTGCAAGTCTGGGTCTGATACGCGACCAAAGGAACACTGTTCACACATTTCCTAAACATGATTAGTGTAGCAATGCATGTACGTAACACAGAGTAGGCCTTAAATTTGATGTAAACTAATACATGCTTTGTTATCCTTCACATGTACAGAGTGAGTGATAAAGATGAATAATATGTTAGTGGGAACTGGGTAACTCCATCATACAGTAGAAAACACAGATGTAGACCTGGCATGATTGAAACTGTCAGTATCCATCGCTTTATTTCACAAGTTTATTTTTCTGTGACAGACATTTATCGGACAGTTTGATACAGCTATTCTACAGATACAGGAACTCAAGGGTTGGGGGGGGGGGGGGGGGGGGGGGGGGGGGGGGGGGGGGGGCTTCAAGCATGGGGGTACCAGGCCAATCAGAGAGCCACACAAGGGGGCAGGAGTGAGGAAGTAACCATTAGCAACAACAGCGACACGAGGAGGGATGCAGAAGAGAGGGGAGGACAGTGCCTGGAGAGGGAGGGTGGGGGGGTGAGAGAGAGGGAGGAGAGGGGGATGGAGAGTGCAGTTTTCATGTCGTCATGGGTGAACGAGTGCATGACTGTGCAACGCAATGTCTTATGTATTTCTGTATTTCATCCAAGTGGGTATATACAGATATTTATGTTGTTTATCGTTATCATCTGTTCCAGTTGTGCTTCAAGCTTCTTATATTTAATTTACACAAATGTCTCCATCCACATCTATCAATCTGCCTGCATGTCATTCAGTCTGCCTGTCAAAAGATTTGTTGGTCTGTCTGACTGTCTGTCTGTCTGTCTGTAGTCCTGTTGGTCCTGTCTGTCTGTCTGTAGTCCTGTCGGTCCTGTGTGTGTGTCAGTGTTGGGTGTGTGGCTGGGTCACATGGGTCTCACAGTGGTCTAACAGAGGAGCGGTCTCACAGGGCGCTGGGATTTCTGAAGTTGTGCCCGGCGAAGCGAGCTTGATCGCCCAACTCCTCCTCAATCCTGGAATACAGAGAGAGAGAGAGAGAGAGAGCGAGAGAGGAACAGAGACAAATACAGACAGACAGCATGTATGAAACAGATTGTCCGAGGTTCGAATGACCGAAGACCCATGCTATCTGTCAGGCATACAAAAAGTGGTGCAGCGATTGGAATGTGGTCATGACATTATCCCAGTATATTGGCTCTTCATGGTCAAAGCTGTTGTGATTGGGTTAGCTGCCCCCACCCCCCTCCATCCGCATCGTCCCTTGTCCCCTAAGAGGCCAATGGGATTATCTGCTGAGCTGATCCCAAGCGCTCACCACGATGTGACTGGCTTGCACACATGGGGTGACATTGGCGTGGTTTACTATGTGTGACCAAACAGTGTATGAGTGTGTTAGTGTGTGTGTGTCCTTGGTGCAGAATGACCGAGGCTATTCTCTTCTGTGATATTTTCCCTGTAACATCATTCGTTGACATTTCTCAGTGATCCAGATAGGGAGAGAAATTCAGATTTGACATGAAAGCCAAACTTCATTGAAGTGGGCTCATGAATATTTGATCAGGAGTGAGAGTGATGACAGAGTGCGAGGGAACGAGATGGGGAACGATCAGAAAGGGGGAGGAGAGGGGAGAACACTGACCTCATGAGCTGGTTGTACTTTGCCAGTCTCTCAGATCTACAGGGAGCGCCAGTCTTAATCTGAGAGAGAGAGAGGGAGAGAGACAGAGAGAGACATAGACATAGGGAGAGAGAGAGTGGGGAAGCAGATAGATTTAAGATCAAAATTCAAACCATTAGAAAGGGAGTCAAGTGGCTAAGCGGGTGAGGGAATCAGAGGGTTGCGTGTTCGAACCCCAGCTGTGCCAACATGACGTTGTGCCCTTGGGCAAGGCACTTCACCCTAATTACAGGGGAATGTCCCTGTAATTGCTGTAAGTCGTCTTTGGAGCGTCTGCTAAATGACTAATGTGTAAAACGCAAAAAGTATGTGTGTAAATTGTGTGTTAGCGTTTGTGTTCTACCTGTCCAGTGCAGAGGCCCACCACCAAGTCAGCGATAAAGGTGTCCTCCGTCTCTCCTGAACGATGGCTGACCATCACCCCCCACCCATTAGCTTGGGCCAGTTTACACCTAGAGGAGGGTGGGGAGCCAGGTAGGAAGAGAGAGACAGGAGAGAATAGGGGAGAGATGGATGAGAGAGATAGAAGAGGGGGGGCGGCATGGGGGAGAGGGGTCATAAGGGGGGGCAGTAAAAGTGCATCCAGCAGCATGAGGTACAGTCGTTACAGTTAGAGTTGACACAGTTTAATTGATTCACGGCCCCAGATTGATGGCTGGATGGCGGTCACTTGAGAGCCTGTGACTGGTGATCGTATGTCTGATTGATGGCACCATTAGCAGGTGTGATGGATCGATGGAATAATGTCATACATGTATGACTCAGCATGCGCAGTGACAGCTGCCGGCTAGCTAGGTACACTCAAGCAGTTGAGCGGTGGGGGAGGGGGGCTTTTGAAAAGGTCAAAGGTGAAACTCACGCCTGTATGGCCTCGGTGACCGAGCCTATCTGGTTGACCTTGAGTAGGAGGCAGTTGCACGCTCTCTCCTCCGCAGCCTTCTCTATTCGCCTCGGATTGGTCACCGTCAGGTCGTCCCCGACGACCTGGATGCCAACCGAGGCGGTGAGACGGGACCACGCCTCCCAATCGTCCTGGTCGAACGGGTCCTCAATGGAGACCACTGGAGAAGGGGGAAAGAGAGGAAGGCTCGTTAACTCGTTAGTGTCAGCCAGTCCGTTCATCAGCAGTCTGTTCACCTGAGCGGTCAGCCGGTCAGCTCACCTGGGTAGTCGTTGACGAAGCTCTGGTAGATGTCGGACAGCTCCTCGCCGGTGATGTGTCTGTCGGAGTCCGGGGCGGACTTGAAGTCCAGGTCGTACTTTCCGTCGCGGTAGAACTCGGAGGCCGCCACGTCCATTCCGATCACCACCTTGTCCGTGAAGCCCGCCTTCTCGATGGCCGTCTTCAGCAGTTCCAGAGCTGAGATGGAAAGGTGTGTGTGGGGAAGAGGTGGGGGTTATTTCTACAACAATGGAGAGGAGGATCAGATCCAGCAGGGGTTTTGGATCTCCTCATCAGGGCTCCTGGTGCAGGTTCTGGACCCCCCCAGACACCCCTTCCCTCTCTTACCCTCACTGTTCTCCAGGATGTTGGGGGCGAACCCCCCCTCGTCGCCCACGTTGGTGGCGTCCTGTCCGTACTTCTCCTGGATCACCCCCCTCAGCGTGTGGTACAGCTCTGACCCCACCCTCAGCGCCTCGCGGAAAGACTCCGCCCCGACAGGGAGGACCATGAACTCCTGCATGGCCAGCTTGTTGCCGGCATGGGAGCCGCCGTTTATGACATTGAAGGCCTTAACGGGAGGGGGGGGGGGGTGATGGAGGAAGATAGAGGGTGAGAAGGAGGGAGGTAATGAGAAGAACAGGGAGAGTGGTGCAAAATGATGGGGAAGATGAAGAGAGGAGGAAGAGGCGGAGAAAGAGGACATGGGAGATGGGCAGAGAGACGGAAAAAGAGCAAGTTAGGAGGGAACGTGGATAGCTGTTGATGAATAACCCCCTTGTAGCGTTTCCCTGCATCTCTCTTGTATTAGCAGAAGAAGAGTGGCTCTTACTGGAACTGGGAGCACCAGCTCTGTGTTTCCAGCCAGATCAGCTATGTGACGGTACAGGGGGACGGATTTCTCTGCTGCACCAGCCTTGCAGATGGCCAGAGACACCCCCAGGATCGCATTAGCCCCGAACTGGGCTGTAAGGAGAGGACAGGGTATAACATTGTGTGTATGCGTGGGTGTATGTGTGTGAGCCTGTGTGCTTATGTGTGTGTGTGCATACGTGTGTGTGTGTGTGTGTGTGTGTGTGTGTGTGTGTGTGTGTGTGTGTGTGTGTGTGTGTGTGTGTGTGTGTGTGTGTGTGTGTGTGTGTGTGTGTGTGTGTGTGTGTGTGTGTGTGTGTGTGTGTGTGTGTGTGTGTGTGTGCATGTGTGTGTAGAGTATGGGTGACTCACACTTGTTCTCTGTGCCATCCATTTCGATCATTGTGTTGTCCAGCTGCTCCTGTTCCACCACACTGATGCCCTGCGACATAAACACACACACAAACACACACTCTATGATATACAACAGTTTGATACGATTTAATCACAACATTACAACATTTCCATTGCTTGCAGCAGTGCAAATCATGACGAAGCACATTGAAAATATCGATGATTCCCATCATATAAACACCAAGCAGTAAACATTTGTGTTGTAGTGTCTTAGAGCATTTTTTCAACGCCTGGCTGCACCCGATGATTAATTCTTACACAAACATCTACCCCTATAAATCTCTCTCTCTTCTGTTCTTCTTCCAGGTTTCTCTCTCTCCAGGTCCCTCTGCAGTGCAGCAGCACGTACACCCAAACATTCAGGCTGTAAATATTTCCCCTCCCCTTAGCTCCACACCTGAGAGGGCACAACGATCTTCTCCCAATCAACTCAAAACAACCCCCAGATCCTGCTCCCTCCTCTCAGTCCATTTCATTGATCTGCTGGTATCAGGAAGGGACTTCTTTAGTCACTCAGCTTTCAGCTCAACCATCCGGATGAGATGGCTATCTGCAGATCAATGCGCACTCACAAACCAAAAACACTGTCTCACGCATAGCACACACACACACACACACACACACACACACACACACACACACACACTGAACTAACCGAAGCGATGAGGGCTGGTCCCAGAGTGTCATTTATGTGGCCAACAGCCTTGAGTACTCCTGTAGAAGGGGAGGGGGAGGGGGGAGTCGATGAGACGAGGAAAATGGGTGGGGTGAGGAGAAGTACGAAGAGAGCGGTCTGCTGAGTACTGTAATTCTGTTGATTACACATTTAATAACATAACACATACATACACACACGCACACACACACCTTTGCCCTTGTAGCGACTCTTGTCTCCATCCCTCAGCTCCAGCGCCTCATAAATGCCTGTAGAGGCTCCACTAGGAACTGCTGCCCTGAACAGCCCTGAGGTAGATGGGGATGGGGGGGAGGAGAAGAAGAGCGAGACATGTGGAAGAGGAGGGCGGGGGAGGGGGGGGGAGCGAAGGAGGGAGGTGTAAGAGAAGGGAAAGGAATACGTTCAGCAATACATAAGGAAATGGAGGGGAGACGCGAAATGTGAACAAGCCAGAGAGATGAGGAAGGAAAATCACCCCTGGTGACTGAATGGGAAAAATTCTGGAAATGAAGTCATCCTAGACAAACATAGATACGGCTTGATGTAGCTGACCGGCTTCTGACCGATTGTTTTAAAATCTTTGTTCTTTTTGGTTTTGAGAGACTCTGGGAATCAAATAATCATTGGTTTTAAACAAAATATGTTTTTGTTTCAGAGGTTAAACTGTGGGCCTACAAAGGTCATATGAAGGTCATCGTTGTTTGGTTATACCGCACATGCAATCTTTGGTTGGTGTTGTGTTCACTGCAGTTTCGTCAGAGATTATTTTATTTTTTTACGCGTTGAACGTGTTATTTAAAGAGACCCGTTGTTTTGGAACTGTGAACGTTTGAGCGTGCGTGTGTGTGTTGTGTGTGTGGGATCTATTTAGACAGGCATGCGGCAAGTCACCTTTCTCTGTTCGCAGGTCCACCTCCACTGTGGGGTTTCCCCGAGAGTCCAGGATCTCCCTGGCAACGATGCTCACAATCGACATCCTGGGGGAGAGAGATGGAAAGAGATAGAGAGAAAGGCCGACAGGGAGAGGTCGACAGAGAGATTAGAATCGGCTCAAGGCTCGAGACGACATCTTTTTATGTTTGGACGTAGAGAATTGAGGTCGGTGTCAAAACAAAATTCCAGTTGACCCGTTCACAGCTGAGACGTCCGTCCTGCTGTTCGACGCAGAACGTCTTTCTCTAAACTGTCCCCAAATCTAGTCACAAGGAGTGGGGACACGCGTTCTTAATACCAATACAGTTGATGAAGCCGTTCTCCCAAAATGTCACAAATAGAGTGTTGTGAAGTTGTTAGATAGATAGATAGATAGATAGATAGATAGATAGATAGATGGATTCAGTTGATTCTGTGTCACTGTTGCCATGAGGTTGTATAAACGGCAGCCGCATCCACTCCCATCCCTGACTTACAGGAGGAAGAACCAGTTTTACATCTGCAGTGGCCAACTCTGTTCCCCTCATCTCAAATGCTACCACGGGTCTTCAAACACATATCTCAAACATGGTGAACAGACGCATCTACACAGCTTCTCGGGCCCCTGGATCTACGGATGACTTGTTTCCCGTGATGTCAGGTAGCATTTAGAAAAGGCAGCTATGCGTGTAATAGTATCTCCCCACGCACAGACAGACACACGCTCGCACGCGCAGCGAGCATCAGGACGTGCTTTGAGGACACCCGTGTTGCCGCCACACCTTTGGTAGACTGCAGCGCTCAGCACAAATAAGGAGCCAGCATGAGAGTGGAGGAGGGAGAGGGAGGGAGGGAGGGAGGGAGGGAGAGCGAGGGGGAGGAGAGAGGAGGGGTGGAGGTTGCAGAGCGAGCCATGATGGGGAGGAAAAAATAGATAAATAATTAAATGTTATCTTTTGGCTGAGGAAAAAGAGGAGGGTGAAAGATGAAGGGAGAGAAGGAGGAAAAATGGGAACGTTGGAGTGGAAAGGAGAGCAGGCACTCCAGGAGAGGAGAAGGAAGAGGGTACGTTTGAGCGGGACTGACACAGACCGGACACACACACACATACACAAGGAGAAGTTCCACAGACACCAACAGGCACACACACACGAAAACCGACAGACGAAAACACATTTGTGAAGCACCCACTTTCTCAACACACACACACAAACACCGTCCACCCACTTACTCAAAACACACAGCTCACACGTACTGCTCTACCAATGAAGGCACCAAAGTCCTGCCCTCCTCCTGTCTCTCTACTCACATTCTTTTCATCTCTCCTTTTTTACACGTCTGTCTCTGCTGCCTGTGTTGGATGCCTGTACTGAACGTGCATTACAGGGACATAGCCATACAGTAATATCCCCGCAAGCGCGCTCGTACACGCACACACAGCTGTGGCAGCATAAAAATACTCACACACTGGACACAACTGGATAGGATGGTGATACACCGTATACAGACAGCCACACATACCCACACACACTCACAATGTACCAATGGGCTTGCACTGACTAAAACAGGAAGCCTAAAAGCTCTGACACACCAATGTAACATCTCACACATGTACCATAGCATCGTCATTACACTTTCCCACAAACGCACACACACACACACAGTACACTGGAACAGCAGCATCTCCCCCACCCACACACATCAACCCCTAAGCATCCTTGTCCAAAATCAATAGCAGAGGCTTTGGACCAACCACACATAAGAGAAAATAAGACTGAGTTGTATGAATGAGAAAGGAGTGGGATGGGAGGAAGAGAGAGAGCATTTTCATCCTTACCTGCTGTCTGTGTGTTTCTACTACGGGGCGAGCGAGAAAATGCTGGCGATGGAGAGAGCGAGACGGGAGGGAGATGAACTGAGGGGGGGGGTGTTGAGAGAGAGAGAGAGGGAGAGGGAGAGGGAGAGCTGAGAGGAGGGAAACGGAGGGAGGGGGTGAAACGTATGACAGAAGGGGGAGGGGATGGAGACATGACTCACAGGAAGATGTGGAGAGAGGAAGGGAAAAAAGGAGGGATGGGAGGAGGAAAAGGAGGTTGGGGACTGATTAATTAGGAGGAACTATGGATGGAGGAGAAATGTTGGGGAGAAAACGATAGGGTGCTGCTTCTAAGCTGCACATTAGGGGTAAAAATAGACAGAAGAAAGGAGAAAAAGAGAGTCTGTCTGTTATATTCCTCCCTCAAATTCTACCCATTTTCCTCTCTCTGTCACTCTATCTTTTTCTTTCTTGTGGTACTATAGACGTAGACTTGCATGTAGACTTGCATGTATAGGGCAGGCTTGCGTGTACAGTTACATAATCTATGCTACAGAAAACTAGTACAGCAGCAGCAAATCAGTGTATATGATGAAGAACCACATAGACACAACACATTACAACGCGCACACACATCCATGTCGCCCTGTTCGGTCCAACATTCATCTGGGGTATCTCCGTCTTTCATGGACATTGACTTCAAATCTGTGTCCACACCAAATCAAAATAGGACTGCAGTCTGTTTTATTGTGTTTCTATTAATAAATCATTGAGCACTTTCGGTTCCTATGAAATTACATCAAATGTTGGCGCTCGCTGGGGGCACAGTGTTAAAGGCCCATATTGACGTACATACGCATGGACAGGATAGGTTATGTGACAGTGTGAGTGTTTGTTTGTGTGTTTGTGTTTGTGTGTGTGTGTGTGTGTGTGTGTGTGTGTGTGTGTGTGTGTGTGTGTGTGTGTGTGTGTGTGTGTGTGTGTGTGTGTGTGTGTGTGTGTGTGTGTGTGTGTGTGGTAAACAGGGCATGCCTGGATATAATAATTTGAAAGATAATCTATGATTACGTCTCATTATAATGGGATTATGTTTGGAATACGAATAATAACACATCATTGACATTCATTTTATAGTTTGCCATGTAAAAGAGGGCGGGTAAAGAGAGGAAGAAAGAGGGAGAGTGGAGGAAATGGAGATAAAGAGAGGGTGTTGCTTCGCAATTAGCTCATAGGTTACATCTGAAGGTCACTTGACATTTTATCAACAAGTCCCTCTCCAATACTTAAACCAATCTGGGCAGTTCCAACCAATCACGCAGACAGCCTTGACTGCCTAACAGCAATGATAACAGCAATGTCATTTGCCTGCTCTCAGACTCCGTCCAACCACTATTTTGAACATGTGAGATTGACAAGTGGCCCTCCTTCTAGCCACCAGTCTGCCTCCCCAGTCTCTGTTCTGGTCTGCACAGCTGCTCCTGCCTTCCCCTCCTGGCCTGGATGTGTGTGTGTGTGTGCACATGTGTGTGTGTGCTTGTGTGTGTGTACTCGTGTGTGTGTGCTTGTGTGTGTGTGCACATGCGTGTGTATATGTGTGTGTGTGCTTGCATACGTTTGATGCGTGTGTGTGCGCTTGCGTGCGTGTGTGTGTGTGCGTGTGTGTGTGTGCGCGTGCGTGCTTGTGTAGGCCACAGAGAGGCACAGTGACAGCTATAGAGTCTGCCCTCTTAGGGGTTGGACTTAAGAGACAAAGAGACAGAGAGAGAGAGGGGGGAGAGGGGGGGGAGAGAGGAGGAAGGGAGGGAGATGTGGAGAAAGAGAAAAGGAAAAAGACAGCTGAAGTAGGGAGACCAGAGTGCCACAAACAGGGAGATTTTTATAGATATTTAACAGCAGGAAGTTGGTCTCCTATCCTGCAGGGATGAATCAGAATCAGAACGACTTTATCACTGTTGGTATTTTCATCTTCGTAATCATCCCTGCTAAAATATACCATTGGTTAAAATAACACTAATTGTCGTTCATATCATGCCAAAGGCTTCGAGCTGTAGTATGGTTGGGTGTGTTTCGTAATTGCAGACCTACTGCTTGACATTTGCTTTCCTTCCACACCCCACATATCTCTGACAAACAAAGATTGCTCTGATTGTGACATTAATTATATGATTGGCTTGCAAAATGCAAAGCAGTTTTTGAGGTAGGCACCAGGAAAGAGCTTGCACTCTCTGTGCTCCAGTGCCATCTTGTGGCCGTGTTAATCATCCCTCAGTCTTGGCCATGTGAATTCGACGTCTTCCTGCAAAACAAGCAATATGTGACTGGTTACTGCGGAGTCAGGGGCCGCTGAGAAACAACATAATGTAACCACCGTTTAGGACCTGAAAGATAATTTCCTCTCACTAAACAAGCCAGGAGAATGAGTTCTACTCCACACACCAGGCCTGGACTTGCACTGAACAAACATCTCTGAATCTTCATGCTAAAACAGATTATTTCATCCCATAACTCCTCATCTGTGAGATACAGGCAAGTGTGCTCATTCTCTTGTGAAGTGTGACTCATCACAGCCAACATCTGTCTCTATGTCAAGACCCCCAACATGCATATACTCTGGATGGTGTCTGGACAATAACTGGTCTACTCCTCGTCCGATTAATAAAAACGAATTCATATATTTTATAAATAATTACAAAAAAATGGACACACAACTGAACAGGTTTATCATACATTTAATATGATCTAGTTCCATTTTATAAATTATTTCTTCTTTTTTTTACACACAAGTGAACAGGTTTATTATACATTTAATATGATCTAGTTGCATTTTATAAATTATTTGTATTTATTTTTAGACACACAACTGAACAGGTTTATTATACATTTAATATGATCTAGCTGTACGTGTTTCCTTAGTGTGTAAATATTTCCTGTGGCCCCTGGGGGCCTCAGCTCCGAGTGACGCCTCTTTCTGGGATCTGATCTCCAGTCTGTGTCGGCTCCGCCCGTGGAAACACTGTGACAAGGTAAGAACAAACTGACTGGGGGATTTTACTCCGTAAATACTGAAATACACGCCAGTAAAATATTCCATAGGTTACAATAATTTATTTAAAATATATTTGTAGTATATTGATCCAGTTTTATTTGTACAGAGAAAGAGTCTCTCCTCTCTCTCAGCTAGCTGGCTACATTACTATGTTTTTAATGTGAAACTTTTATGATGATTTTATTGTCTGTAAAGCGACTTTGAGTACCTTGAAAAGGGCTATATAAATAAAATGTATTATTATTATTATTACTATGTTGACAGGCTCATATCTCGTTAGCTAGTGGAGACACTATCTTCTCTTCTAGATGGATGTTTCTTTTATTGTTTTGTTTTTTTCCCACTTAATTGGATGGCCAAGATGTTCATGGGGGTTATAATTACAATTATAATATATCATATATTATCTAAATGATAATAAAAGTGGTTTTCATGTCATGTTTTATGGGACAAAACACACAGAGGCCTTCTGATGAGCGGCTAGCTGTTAGCCACATTAGCCAGCTGTACGTTATAGCTAACAAAGCTCAAGTATTATCAGCTTTCCAGCTGTTGAAGCGATGTTTTGCCATTTTGTTTTAATATACCAAAGAAAGGGAAATCATCCAGGTTTCACTGTGACTGATTACAGAAGTGTTCTTCAGTTTTACCTCATGTACTTTGATGCTCCTTGTTCACCACTTTAGCACTTGAACGCGGAAGTGGCTTGACAGCTTCCAGCCAACTTCTGAAAAACTTCATGAAAGCAGAACTTCAATTCAAATACTTTGAGTGCTGTTTTAAAACCTTGTTTTTTAGGGGTTTTGGACAGTATGTTGAAGTTTTAGGCCTTGTATATTCTGACATAGCCATGGTATTGGTGTTAGCTAATCAAATCAGGCATCATACAGATTACTTTGTCCCTAAGACCATTCATATCATAGTCCTATTTACCAATATACCAGGTATGTGTGTTGCTCATCGTTTCACTGTTCCCAGTGTTCTCCTGTGTTGTAAACACTGCCCTACACTCCCCCCCCTTGTTCGGACTGTCTGACAGCCTATTGTCCGCTCCTCGCAGACACACACCACACACACACACACACACACACACACACCAACGTCAAGCTACGAAGACGCACGGCATTCTTACCTCATGTGATTCACAGACCGGCCAGCGGGTCAACAGCCAGTGGTGGGGTCAAACACTGGCTACTGCTGTGGTTTGTGCCCCTTTCTCTCCCCCCCCACCCCAAGCACTGACGCAAGCACTCTCCACCAGGCTTTCTGTGAGGCCATTCTACCATGCGCAGCCCCACATGAAGCGACACAAGGGACTCCATGTCCCACGTGAAGCCTCGTCCAGGTATAAACACAGCTGCCTGCTCTAACCAGCCCCCCTCCCTTCTTCTCTGCCTGTGTTCTTTTCCAGATGCAGACCATCAAGTGTGTGGTGGTAGGTGATGGTGCCGTGGGGAAGACCTGCCTGCTGATCTCTTACACCACCAACAAGTTCCCTTCCGAATATGTCCCCACGGTGAGCGGCATGCTGGGATAGTAGCTTGGAGGGCCCAGAGGCCTGTTTGTGTTTGTGTGTTGTCTAATGTTTCCATACATCTTTCTTGATGAGTGAGGTGTACACAAGTGTTTTTTGCTAGGTTTTTGTGTGTGTGTTTGTGGTTTAGCCCCTAATAACCAACCAGTTACCCCATCATATTGGTCATGACCAGCCAAACAGACCCAGATACAGCCTGTAGCACAGTGTTCAGTCCTCTCTGTTCTGTGTCTTATACTGGTGTTCATACCAGGGAGGAGTTCTGACCCCATCTGTCCAAACACATGATCATCATTAGCTAACACCTGAAGTGTATGTGCATGCCCCTGCCTCGCCTTTCTCTCGTGCCCCAACCTGTCTCCATGTCTATGTCTGAACTTGAACTGCCCTCACCCCCACCCTTCCTGTCCTTTTAGCCAATCAGGAGCCCCTCTCTCTAGGTAGAAGCGATCCACTAGCATTAGTATTGTTAGAGACTTGGGGCCGTGTCCTGGCTTCTTTCCTTCAGCCCATCTTCTCCTGTTCTTCCACCCAGTCCGCTTTGTCCCTGTTCTGACAACGCAGCTGATTTGAGGGAGGAGGGAACAAGGCTGTCCGGTTATAAGACGTAGAAATGGAAGGAATCAGAGAAAGGAGACCCACTTCAGACAATTGAGATGCAGCCCAAATTTGTATTGATAGGGAGCAAGGGAGGAGTGTGTGTCCACTGTCCAGGGAGGGAAAGAGGGAGGGGGGGGGGGGGGGGGGGGGGTTTCTGACTGACGTGGTATGACCCAGGAATGCTGTCGGCAGGCTTCCACTCGGTCCCACACACAGCCGGACAGGAAGGGGCCGGAAAGGCTGGAGCTTCTTGGCAGAGGTGGACCTGAGTCAAATGCATTAGTCAGCTGGAAAAGGCTGCTAGCCTGTTTGAGAGTGAACCATTAAACCCATAGGTTAAAACACTGGCACGCATTTAGCACATTCAGTATGTCGAGTTCAGGTCTGGGAATGACCTATAAAAGCAGCTTATGTTTTTTGACCTAAATAGCCAAAGTTTGATGACCTAAATCAAGATGTTTCACCTCAAACTTTATCATATCGTCACCTACTGTTCTGTCAGGCATATTATACAACAGGGAGGAAGCTAACAGCAGTGACATTTCAACCTTCTGAATACATTCTATAGCTGTGACTTCAGCAGGTCATCCAGCTGAGTCAAGTGGGGGGGTGAGGCAGATTTAATGCTGTGTTAGAGATTCTGTCAGCAGGCTCATTTGTCCAAATGGCCCCCTGTGGCTTCCTGCCTCCCCATGCTGCCTGTGTCCTGCACCCCCTGCCCTGCCTCCAGGCTGATGGGGCCAGGGGGCCGTGTGGATGGGGCGAACAGGGACACAGCACTGGAGCGCCTTACGGGAATCGGAGAGCTTGGAGCGAAACTGGCCGTGGGAGTCGCTTAAAACAGTCCTTCCTCATTGTCTTACTTTCTCTTTCTCTCTCTCTCACCTTCTCTCTCTTTATCCCTCTCACCCTCTCTCCTCGCTCACCCCCCGTCTCTCTCTCTCTCTCTCTCTCTCTCATTCGACTCCCAGGTGTTTGATAACTATGCAGTGACGGTGATGATTGGAGGAGAGCCCTACACCCTGGGCCTGTTTGACACAGCAGGTAAAGATGGCCGCCGTACGGCACGCGTGTCTGCCCGTCGAGCCGAAACCGTCCTGAAAGATGGCGAACCCGGTATGATGTTGAGTATCGTTAAAGGCTCCTTGATGTCTGCTGCCTCCCTCAGGTCAGGAGGACTATGACAGGCTGCGTCCTCTCAGCTACCCCCAGACAGACGTCTTCCTGGTCTGCTTCTCTGTCGTGTCACCGTCCTCGTTCGAGAACGTCCGCGAGAAGGTGGGTGCGCCCCTCCTCATGGCTGGGGAACGCGTTCCGTCTCTGGTGCGCCATGTGTCGCTAACCATCCTCCTTTTCCTGGGCCTCCTCCTGTTCCACCCCGCTGCTCCCCCTTCTGCCGCTGCAGTGGGTCCCGGAGATCTCTCATCACTGTCCCCGCACCCCCTTCCTGCTGGTGGGCACCCAGATGGACCTGAGGGACGACAGCAACACGGTGGAGAAGCTGGCCAAGAACAAGCAGAGGCCCCTGGCCCCTGAGAGCGGGGACAAGCTGGCCAGGGACCTGCGTGCCGTCAAATACGTGGAGTGCTCCGCCCTCACCCAGGTAAAGGAGGGGAAATAAGGAGTGTGCGGGGGGAGGGGGGGTGCTACTGTATATGCTAGCTGTTTCCATTGTCTTAAACGTTTGAGGGAAATAGAACAAGATTATTAATGACATTTTCAGCAATTATGATATCGGTCTGTAAACCGCCCCCCCTCCCCCCCCTTTTTCAGAGAGGTCTGAAGAACGTGTTTGACGAGGCCATCCTGGCCGCCCTTGAACCTCCCGAGACCAAGCCCAAGAAGCGCTGCATGCTGTTATAGAGCCCAGGAGAGGGGGGAGGGCAGGCGGGCCGCATGGGGAGAGACCCCAACATCTGGGAGGAGGGAGGGAGGGAAGGTGGGGGCTGGAGAGGATGGGCGAGACACTCGCATAAATAGTGCCTTCAGTACATGACAGTGAGGAAATTGGGTTTAAGGTGTGTGAGGGGGGGCGGGGAGGGGGGGTTACAACAAGCAGTATGTAGATACAGACAGACCTGGTGTGCGTTCTCTGCATCTCTGGCTTCTGTAAAACAGCTGATCAAATCTCTACCAGTCCATAGAAGAGACTTTAGCAATAGTGATGAGATGTCAATATTCTCTGTTGCCTTAAAAGTGACACACACACACACGTGGGGAAAAAAAATCTTTCTGGAGATTGTGGGAGGAATAGCGCAGCGTAGTGTGCTTATTTTCTGTTTGATAAATCCTTAACTGACTAGAAAGAAATGTGCTTCAACCAACAGTCCAAACGCATACACACACCCCCCCCCCCCCTCGCACTTTCAGACTAGTGCTATTTCCGCAGCATATCTGCCTTGGTTGACGCCACCAACATTGCAGCCTCCAGAACCTTCTGAGAGGCAATCTAATATTTCTGCTGAGATCAACAGCTCTTCTTCTCCTGTCTGCCTTTGCCTTTACTCCACTGGAACCTCAAGTGCTTTTAACTTCCTCTCGGTTGACTGCTGCCCCCTTCAGACTTTAACATGAACTGAGTTTTCCACTTCTGGACTTTTTCCTTTTGGAGATTATGGTGTATTAATGATTATATTATGAGTATTATATTTTTCCTAACTCTTTATTTTGGAGGGGATGTTGCAGTGGTAAGCTGTTTTGGCATTTGAGGTTGTTTTTTTTTGTTTTGTTTTTTGTTTTTATATTTTATTATTATTTGATGGATGTGTGCCAATGGTTTTAGTGTCATTTGGTCCGATTTCATTTGACATAACAAATCATGAAATGCCTCATAATACCTACTACCATGCTGGTAGTGATCAGTAGTAATAACTGCAAAAGCAATAACGGTTGACAAATAACAAACATAGCTCTGGTGAAACTGCCTCGATTACGATTGTTGATGAATCGGGTGATTTGAAATAATAAAAAAAGTACTTGAACCTCTTGAACATGTTTTTGTGTGAATTTAAAGACTGTGAAAGTACTAGGTATGATTTATTATGATGAAGAGGGTGAGGAGGATGAGTTGTTGTTCTCAGTTAACTTGCATTCATATCTTACATTCAGTTTTTTATTTGCTAAATATCCTAAATTATGGAAATAATCAAATGTTGGTTACCATCCACATATTTTTACCTTGCAAATGAAATATACATTTTAGTAGTACCTTTGTGAATAAGGACATGGCAAATAGGTTAGACATTTGTCTTATTTTATATACACAATGTTGTACGTAACCATTAAAATAGATTTTCCTTTGGAAGACAGTGATGATTTTATATATATATATATTTATTTTACTACGTTAATTTTTTTTTTTAAAGCAACCAAGTTTTGTCCCTTGGGTCAGATGACATGAACACCATTGTTAGGTTCAACAGTTTTTCAGCAGACTGCTAGGGGGCAGTGTTACATATGTTTTGAAAGGACCCACGCAAGTGGCCCACATTGAGCTCCAAGGCCCATTTTGATTGGCAATCTAAAATGGATCTTGTCCCAGTGACATGTGGCTGTGAAAAAGCTAAACCCGCTGGCTTCCCTCCACGGTGCTGTGTGGCTCTCAGCTGACTGATGGACCTGACCAGGAAGGATGGGAACAGGGGCCTCTGTCTGGGCCCCAGGTGGCCCTGATAGAAACACTGTTCCTTTTTTTCCCGGTTCAACAGTGATTGTTTCCACCCTTACCATAATCTAACACTGATGAATTGTTTAGCTCATGGTCTGATAAGAGTGGCCTTGTTGCCCATGCACAGTTGTGTAGTCTGCATGGGAGACACCGTCTGCCACATTTACTCCATTTTTCAGAACATCCATTCTCATTGTCTTTGGCACGGCTCCCATTCATTGAAGTGCGGCAGGATAAAATGGTGGGGAAGAAACACAGCGAGGATTCCATTTCTATGCTTCATTTTAAACAGTCATTTACCAGGGCTTGACAACACAATAGCTAATGTTTTAGACCTCGAAAAACATGTGTTTCAAGCGCTAGTTGTGAGGCACAGGAGGAAGCTGTGATAGGTAGTGCAACAACAGCTACACAGCATAAGCAAGGTGTTTGAGAGGGGGGGAGAAAGTAGTCCCTGGAGATTCAAGCTGCTGGTCGTCCATCTTGTGTACATGCGTGTGTAGGTGGGCGTGTGTCGTAATCTAGTCAGTCACACGTCCTGTCTGTCCTAGTGGTGCCTGAGTCAGTTCGTGGTGGCGGCGGTGGTGTGCGAGTATTATGGGATGCCCATTTGACCTCATTATAAGTGCGTTGCTACTGGCAACCATGGGTTGGGAGGGGGAGGGAGGGAGGGGGGGGAGGGAGGGGAGGAGGGGGGGGGGAGAGGAGCATTATGGGATAGAAACCTGACCTCTCTTTCTTTTTTCTCTCTCTCGCTGTCTCAGAGGACACATGGTTTGCTTACAAAAGATACATAAGGAGACATTGTGGGAAGAAAGTGCCAGAATCCACTCTGGCAGAGTCAGCACCTTACCTGTTTACAGAGCTGGTATAAATAGTCACATCCACTCACATTCAGTAGAGAGAGAGACCACTACACTTACACAATGGACAATAGCATACAGTATATATACACATTTCAGCCTAGAGGATGTCTTCATTGTTTACGTGCGTTCGCAAAGCATGAATGTCTCAGGCCGCTGGAGTCGAAAAATCTGTCCGTCTCACTTCCTTGTTGCCCGATATGGCTGGTTACCATGCATACGGTGACGGCAAGGCAGCCTATAGCCTTATTATGGGATGCTCTTTGTTTTGTCACAACGTGTCCTGGTATGGGATGGGTGTGTGGGGGAGGGGGGTGAAAAAAGAGTGTGTGTGTGTGGTGAGGCGGGGTGGGGGGTGGGGGGTGGGGGAGTGGGGGGGGGGAGTGTTTGTGTTGGGGGGAGGGGCAGAGAAAGAGTGCACGTGCATGCATACGTGCATGCGTGTGTTAAGATGGGTGGGGGTGGGGGGGGGGGAGTGGGGGGGCGGTGGATATGTTGACGTGTATGTGTTATGAGCTAGGCACCATTAGTACAACTGGTATGTGAGAATAACCTTTCCTGGATTGTGTGGACTACATCCCAAAATTACTTACTGGCCACAAACCAATCCACTATTCGGCCGACAGTTCTAAAGCTATGCCAGTCTAACGAATGCAACTCTCAACCACACCATAAAATAACTGTAAGTAAATTCGTAAGAACACAGCCTAGGCCACCATGCTTATTTTGGGGCCTAAAGTTGCGTGTACGAAGCGTGTTTACCACTGCCTGCCTAGACAGAGAGAATGATTGGGAACCAAAACAGAGCACAAAATAAATGGTTAAAAATGGTTTTGGATAGGAACCTACAGCGCATGGTTAAGTCTGTTGCCTACGTCACTGCACGCAGTGTATTTTGAGAAGCCGGCCTCCTTGTGTGTGTGTGTGTGTGCGCTTACAGTTTGAAGACATACTGTACTCTAAGAGGAGGAGTGCGCGAGAGAGAGAGAGAGAGAGAGAGAGAGAATGAGAGAGACTGAAGAGAGCTGGGGAGTGAATTAGCACTCCGATTATTATGGAGTGGCAGAGGTGGGGGAGGAGGGGGGAGGGAGGGAGGGCAGCCGCTCTGCTTATTATGGGATGCTGGCGTTGTTAGGCGTGGGGGAGGGGTGGAGGCGTGGAAGTAAGGGGGGGGGGGGGGAGGGGGGTTAGCTGAAAGAGGGGGAGGAGGGGTGGCGGAATATTATGGTCTGGCCTAGGCCTGTTTTGTGTGCTAAGGCTCTTCCCTCCACCCTCCCTCCCCCCCTCACGCCCGTGCTTGAGAATGTGTGTGCGTTACTAAGGCAGCCCCGCGTGCGCACTGAGATCAAGGCAGGCTTGACGTGTGGCATATTATGGGATGTTTCTCCTCAGGTGCGCATTGAATGAAAGGACCGAGACAGACAGATGTAAGAGATGAAGGGAGTTTTTCTGTTGGTCTGTCTGGGGAGCTCACAGGAACCTCATTGTCTAACAGAATTTCTGAAACGCTGAAAGTGTCGTTGAATGTGTTGCTCTCTCCAAATCATCTTTACCAGCGGTGATCCCCCATTTTAATGAACTGAGGGTAGTTCACAGACAAGGAACTGCAACTAGAAGAAACATGTATTTGTTTTTGATGGCATGACACACACACACACACACACATAATGTGGCGACGCTGAGAACACACACACACATACACATGCATCCAGGAGTGTCCACTGAAGAATCCCATTCTCCATATTTCTTCCATCCACGCTGATCCTCCTCCAAGGACATCCAGGAGAGGTGGGGGCCGTATCAGCACTGCCCTGGGACCGTTCCTGGTGCTCATGCCCACGTCTTGGTCCGGGACAGCGATCTGGTTCAGCATAGATGCTTGATAATACTTGTGACTTTGACATCAGTCTTAGTTTTCAATTAGAGATCAGGTACAACCCAGCCCCCTCCCCAAAACAAAGGTATATCAACAGAGACGACTCCTTAGACTAGGCCCGATAGAGTTCAATTACACCCATATGTACATTTGGCTCAAATTGTTTGCAGAACCACTGATCCATGAAGGTCTGGAGAACGAGCGTCCTTCTGGTTTGAAACGATCTGTGGGATTCTAAGCACAGCTGCCCTCGATTCACGAAGACAGTCGCGAACGTGTTTCGCTTGAATGATGTGACATCCAGTCAAGCCAACACATGACGGAGCTAAGAAGACAAGAAGTCGTATTATCATCAGCAGCGGCAAAGGAACAGGGTTCTCCCCTCACCGGGGACCTGTGTCTTCACTGACAAGGGAAATGAGCTCACAATCCTTATTGTGTCAGCCAGGGGTCTCTCATTCTACCTGCCTGCCTGCCAGTCAGATAGCTGCTCTCTTATCTCTCTGTCCACAGTCCTCTGGTCTATCAGGGAGTCGATATGATTCCATCCATATGTTCTGTCTTGCCTGGTGACAGTGTTACATTAAAGGATGTCTGGAATGGAGAGGGTGTGGGGGTGTGCAGAAAGGAGGGGGGAAGGAGGAGGAGGAGGGGGGGGGGGTTGAAGGAGTATTATGGTCTGTATTTTGGCTTACATGGTAATCTGACCCCGCCTGTAACCCCCCACCCCCTCGCGAGCACTTATCTCCATGGCAACAACCGGTACAGGAAGATTATTATGGTCTGTAGTTTCTCTTTGCTCAAAAATGATATTATGGGATGTTGCTTGTCCGCCGCCTGTGTGGGGGAGGGGCAGCTGCGTGCTGGTCACCATGACAACCGCCCCCATATCCTTCTGATTGGCGATTATGGGATGTTACCCAACCCCCCCCCTCCCCCTTCCTCACCGCCCCCCCCCCCCGCCCCCCCCCCCACCCCCCACCCCTTCCCCCCATATGCACACATGAACACTGTGTTCACAGTGAAAGAGAGGAGGGGGGGAGGGGGGTAGAAAGAGAGAGAGAGAGAGAGATTGTGTGATAAAGAGACAGAACTTGGGAGTGTGCGTGTGCTCCATTTCCGTGGTTCTTTGTGACAGCGCTCTGCTACACCGTGTGATAGCAAGAAACCCAGGAAGAGACCAACCAGCCAGTCAGCAGTCAGTCAGTAAGACAAAGGGAGGGCTGGTGGGAGGAGACAGGAGAGAGGGACAGAGCAGTCACAAAATGAAGGTGTGCTGAGTCAGAGATATGTGACAGAGTGTCCTGGAAAAAAGGTATTGAAACCATACGGAGATCCAGCGAGAAGCGTCTGTCTAGAATCGTGCAGGCGATCTGTGACCCCGGAAGTGACAGCTTCTCTTATCTGAGCAGACTAGACAGAAACAGGACCTTCTGAGTTCATTGTCCCAAATCGACTACAGCAGTTCATTATGTGTGAGGCCTCACGCGCAAACAGACACAGAGAAAGACACAACAGACACACACACACACACACACAGTTAGTCAGCTGTTGGCTCCTGCTGTTAGCAACATTGAGAGATGGAGAAGAAGAACATTGCTGCGAATAAGGCCTTGATCCCACTCTGCTGTCTGGGCCCTTAGAAATGACCTCTGAACCCCTCTGATCTAAGACCTACCCCCTTTTCAATAATGCCACCTGCCCCCCCGAAGTGCTTGCTCATAGGACAGGGTGTTGTGTAGTCTACAATAACTTATGCAGTATGAATGACAATGTTTGGTACTACAGTAAGAGAATAAGGTAAGGTCTTTAATTGGTGACCTGTAAAACACAGAGCATGCTTTCTGCTAGAAGTGCTCGTCTAATAGATGGAAGAGGTGGTGTGACTGTCCATGGTTGGTTGTTACTGCTCTTCAATGTACAGTGCAGTGTCTCTGCATGCATATAGATGGTGAGACTCAAGTTAAATGCAGTCATGTGGCGCACAGTTGCCATGTGACGGCTCTCTTTTTTTTCTCCCATCCCTTTCTCTTTTTGGAGTTATGCTTATTGTGGGATGTCAGTGACTGTGCTGATTATTATTATGGGATGTCTGACTGGGGTGGGAGGGGGGGTGCGCGTTTCCATGGTAACGTCGGTTGCTAAGGGGGGGCACGGAGGAATGGGGAAGAGACTGCATGTGCGCGCGTGGGGGGGAGGGGGGGGAGGATTATTATGGTCTGTACGTTGCAAGGTAACTATGCAGAGTGGGGGAGGGGTGAGTGTGTGTGTGGGGGGGGTTATTATGGGATGTCTGCCCCCTGATCTCTTTGTGTGTATGCGCGCGGGGTGTAGTGAGAGCGAGACGGCGACGTCGTGTGCAGCTCAGGACAACATACGAAAAAAAAGATTAGAATATCGTTACAGAATTGATTCATTTATACATAGTTGTCCCAGTAATACACAAAACTATTGAAAGAAAATTTGACATAACGCTGTATTATACTGTTTTAATACAGTGGAATCAAGTTGTGAGTATTAATTCTTTTTTGGGGGGGCTTCATGTTTTCAGCTTAGTTGAGATTCTCTCCATGAAATGGAAGAAGTGGAAGGAGTGATAAAACATTTCAGAAGGTTTAAAATGGATTCAGGGAATCTTTTTTAGACATTATCTTACCTCGCCGGTAATGCTAGCTAGTAAAGCTAACGGGGTATGCTAGCTAATGGGACGGAAAAGTAGTTGGGAGATGTGTCAGATAGCTTCATGTCCGCATGAATTTAAAAGAGTTTAGTCAGATTAACCATCTTTTTAAATTAATTGTTAAACACGTATTCTGCATATGCCTTTATCATTTCTGACACAACGAGGTCTAAATATTCACGTTTTGTTTTTTCTTCTTTTTATTTCCACCTCTTTCTGAAACCTCCTCTCGCTCCACCTGGACGGATTTAAGACTGGGACATTTCCTCGCCAACTTTCTGTAAACTTTAATTTGGTTAAACTTGGAGTTTAACTAACTAAATTGAAAGTTTTGCAGTCATGTCTGGAAGCGAGGATGATAGAGATGATTTCGGAACTGAAGAGAGGTCCATTCTGCACGGTAGGAAACTGTCTTCATATCCTCTTAAATAAGTGAGCCATGGTTAAGCAGATAGTTCATTAAAAGACTTGAACGAATTTGTGAAATACCTTAAAAAAATGTGTGTTACTTGTTTTATATCTTCCACCAGTCTTTTGTGTGGTAACGCTAACTAGCTAACGTGAGTCTGACTTGTTAGTAATGCCGAAGAGGCAAAATCGGACGAAATGGTCATTATAGCCATCTTATCCAAGATTATAATCTTCGTGTTTCAGTCAAAATCCCGAGATATAACTTTTCAGTCTTCGTTCAATGGCTTAGATTTCGTTTTTTCCGCCGACCCACACCGGCATCTTGATGCGGCCTAGCTCAAGCTAAGCTGCCGGTTCCGTTCCTATGACAATATGGAGGCAGCAGCCAGTTAGCTGGAAGATGGAAGATGACGTCCGGCTGATCTCCACCTCTCTGCCGGGTGATCTCCACCTCTCTGCCGGGTGATCTCCACCTCTCTGCCGGGTGATCTCCACTTCTCTGCCGGCTGATCTCCACCTCTCTGCCGGCTGATCTCCACCTCTCTGCCGGCTGATCTCCACCTCTCTGCCGGGTGATCTCCACCTCTCTGCCGGGTGATCTCCACTTCTCTGCCGGCTGATCTCCACCTCTCTGCCGGCTGATCTCCACCTCTCTGCCGGGTGATCTCCACCTCTCTGCCTGCAGATCTCCACCTCTCTGCCTGCAGATCTCCACTACTCTGCCTGCAGATCTCCACCTCTCAGCCGGGTGTTTGGTGGAAATCAAAAGCACTTTTGGCACCTAACCGCAGCTAGGATTTGTTCCTTGTCCTAATAAATTGATGGTATCAAGAATCGGCTTTGTTTATACACAACTGAGCCCGGGTAGAAGAGACAACCATCGGCTATTTGGAGCTGGATGGGGGGGAAATGGGGAGTTTGTCCGATTCAGATGTCAAGTGAAGTTCTTGTCTATAATCAGATGAATGACTGCGGTTGGGAGATGCGCTCACAAGTTGGGCTGGTTCACACAGACGACGGTCGTTTGATAACGCGTCGTTGCCTTGCGAGCTAGATCATCGAGCAATTTTCACGTCTGTCGTCCCAGGTTAAGCCAAAACTGGCCCGATTGTTTCATCCCACTCCAGATCGCCTGCTTTAGTGATGCTTCATGGCTCGATAAGACCAAGGCCATGGTCTGAATTTGAAGCCATAGTTCTCATCATTACGTCAGAGTTCGAAACCATGATACTTGATCACATGCACCAAGTTTATAGCAACGTATGACGGGAACTCTCCGGTTGATTTTCAGATGAGGAAGACGAGGAGCTGTCGGAGACGGAGGCTCCAAAGGTAAAGAAAAAGAAGAAGGCTAAGAAGAGCCGCGAGAGCAAAAGCAGCAAGAGACGTTCTCGCAGAGAGGTACCCTGCACCCCCCCCACCCCCACCCCCCCCACTGCCTGTGTGCATGGCCGTTTAGGCACTCTTTAGAGTCAACTTATTCAGAATATCAACTGATAGCTGCATAACATCTTATCCACATTTGTACAGTGTAACCTGATTCTGTACCAATGGATACCAACAAATAAAATGCACGTCCCAACAGCGGACCCATCCATGGTACACTGCCTTTCCCATGACCCTCTGCCCATGCTTTTGTCCAGGATGTGCCGGTCAGCTCCCCAGAGGCCATGGAGGTGCCCGAGGTGGAGGCCGCGGAGGACAGAGTAGCCCGCGGGTCAGACAGCGAGGGCAGCGACTACAACCCTGGCAGGAAGAAGAAGAAGAGGGCCAGCGCGGGGCGGGAGAAGAGGAGGAGCAGCACAGGGGCAGAGAGGAGCTCCGGAGGCTCCTCAGCCTCCAAGAGGAAGGAGCCTGAGCCAGAGGAAGAGGAGGAGGAGGAAGATGATGACGACAGCTCGGTAAGGGGTGGCTTGGGTTCTAGAGGAGCAGTTATGGTTGAAAGGGGGGGGGGGGACCTCTGTTGAGAAGTGTTATGTATTATTTTGCCTCAGGGGGAATGTCCCTGTATTTGCTGTAAGTCACTCGGAATAAGAGCACCTGGGAGTCAGGTAGCTGAGCGGTTAGGGAGTCGGGCTAGTAATCAGAAGGCTCCTGGTTCAAATCCAGGCCATGCCAACCTGACATTGTGTCCTTGGGCAAGGCACTTCACCCTACCTGCCTCAGGGGGGGAACTTTCCTGTACTTGCTGTAAGTCGCTCTGGATAAGAGCGTCTGCTAAATGACTGAATGTAAACCACTGGAATCGTTTTGTTGTCAGGAGCCAAAGACATCGTCCCAGCTCCTGGATGACTGGGGCATGGAGGACATTGACCACATCTTCAGTGAGGAAGACTACCGCTCTCTCACTAACTACAAGGCTTTCAGTCAATACGTCAGGTAAACAAAACACGGCATCTCTCTCCATGTGCAGGTCTCTTTTACCTTTGGCACTTTGTTTGGTTTCCCACGATGTCTGTTTCATCATTTGGTTTCCCACGATGTCTGTTTCATAATCTGACTACCTGCAATGTTTGGGGCTATCTCGTTGATCGATCGGCGACCGATGCTCTTTTGTAAAGCTCTCTCTTGAAAGCTGCTTTGGATAAAAGCGCCTGCTAAATGAGTAAATGGAAATGTCTCTCCATATCTGTCTTCCATTATACACGCATCTCTTTACCCTTCTGTCTCTTATCTCTGGCTGTCTATCTTCTGCCCGTGACTCATCCCGACCATCTACCTGCTTTCTCTCCCTCCCCAGGCCCCTCATCGCTGCCAAGAACCCCAAGATTGCCGTGTCAAAGATGATGATGGTCCTGGGCGCCAAGTGGCGAGAGTTCAGCACCAACAACCCCCTGCGAGGCTCCGCCGCCGCCAACGCTGCCCTGGCCACCGCCAACGTCTCAGCCGCCGTGGACAGCATGGTGGCCGAGGTGGTGCCCCCGGCGCCCGCCCCAGCCCCTGCCCCGCCCGCCGAGCCCCAGCCGCCCCCCGCGCCACCCCTACGCAAGGCCAAGACCAAGGAGGGCAAAGGTGGGCACCGGTCAAGGTCCTCTCCATAGCCTTTCTCCTTAGTTAGAAAGCGAGTCTCACACTTGGTGTTGGTTGTCTGTCCAGGTCCGAATGCACGTAAGAAGTCCAAGCCGGCTCCTAAACCCCAGGAGAAGAAGAAGCCGAACACCAAGAAGGTGGCTCCCCTGAAGATCAAGCTGGGAGGCTTCAACAGCAAGAGGAAACGCTCCTCGGTAAGGGCGGCACGGCTTCCTAACGCTGACCTCTGTTTCAGATTCAGAATACTTTATTAATCCCCTTGGGGAAACTCTTTGGCAGGACAGTACCCACTGAGGCAGCACGACAAAGTACATTTATCGGTGCACAAGCCTTCTGAAATGAGGAAAACATACAAAATACAGATAAATATAGAAAAAAATACAGGCCAGAGCCTGTTAAAAAAAACAACTAAAACCAGCGTAACCTGTGGCCTCTGTTGATTGGCTCAGAGCGAGGAGGACGAGCCGGACGTGGACAGTGACTTTGATGACGCCAGCATCAACAGCATCTCCGTGTCGGACGGCTCCACCAGCCGCAGCAGCCGCTCCAAGAAGAAGCCCAAGAGCAAACCCAAGAAGAAGAAAGGTGCGTGTTAGTGTGTGTGTGCGCGCTTGAGTTTGTTAGTGTGTGTGTGTGTGAGTTTGTTGGTACTTGCATTCGTCAGTGCTGCTCTGACGCTGTTGCGTGTCGCCACCCTTTAGATGCGGTTTTCTGAGGGTGTGAGTGTGTGTGTGTGAGTGTGTGTAAATGTGCCAACTGCTATCTGAGTCAGTATGAGTCACAGTACAAGACTTACAGTTTGAAGTCATAGACGGCATGTTTACAACGTCCCATGCGAAAGTCACTTCACAACAGTCCCCATTTTCCTTCTATTGCGCACACACACACACAAACACACACTCCCCTGCAGGCGCAAACACACACACACACTCCTATGCAGTGTCTAACTCCTGTGTGTGTGTCCTGCAGTGGAGACGGAGGATGGGGACGGCTATGAGACAGACCACCAGGACTACTGTGAGGTGTGTCAGCAGGGAGGGGAGATCATCCTGTGTGACACCTGCCCCCGAGCCTACCACATGGTCTGCCTGGACCCCGACATGGAGAAGGCCCCCGAGGGCACCTGGAGCTGCCCGCACTGCGTAAGTGGCCCCCACGGAACCGACGGACACATCAGCCGATCGGCTGCCGCGGTTCAGGGATGTGACCGAGTTTGCGTCTCTCCCCCAGGAGAAGGAGGGCATCCAGTGGGAGGCGCGGGAGGAGGGCTCCGAAGGCGAGGAGGAGAACGAGGCGACGGGCGAGCCCGAGGAGGACGACCACCACATGGAGTTCTGCCGCGTGTGCAAGGACGGCGGGGAGCTGCTCTGCTGCGACTCCTGCCCCTCCTCCTACCACATCCACTGCCTCAACCCGCCCCTGCCGGAGATCCCCAACGGGGAGTGGATCTGCCCGCGATGCACCGTGAGTCAGCCTACGGGGGTGTGAGACCCGGGTGGATGATTGGCAGCGGCCTCGACCAATCAGCATGGGAGGATTGACTTTGATGCTTCTAAACAGCCTGGGTTCGGTTCTCCTGTTCGATCCTTTCTTCTCCCCTCTCTTTTCCCCAGTGTCCAAACATGAAAGGCAAGGTGCAGAAGATCCTGACCTGGCGTTGGGGCGACCCCCCTCCCCCTACGCCCGTGCCCCGCCCACCGGACCTCCCGGCCGACAGCCCTAGCCCCGCCCCTCTGGCCGGCAGGCCCGAGAGGGAGTTCTTTGCCAAGTGGAGCAACATGTCGTACTGGCACTGTTCCTGGGTGTCAGAGCTGCAGGTGGGTGTGAGGGACAGCCCCCACGCACAGTCAACCCCCCCACCACACAGCAGCCCTTCTAACCCTCCCCTCTCCCCCGCCCCCTCCAGCTGGAGCTCCACTGCCAGGTGATGTTCCGCAACTACCAGCGCAAGAACGACATGGACGAGCCGCCGCCCATCGACTTCGGCGGCGAGGGCGAGGAGGACAAGAGCACCAAGAGGAAGAACAAGGACCCGCTGTACGCCAAGATGGAGGAGCGCTTCTACCGCTTCGGCATCAAGATGGAGTGGATGATGATCCACCGCATCCTCAACCACAGGTGAGGCCGACCGGGAGGGAACCTCGGACCTCACCTCGGACCTCACCTCTGACCTCCGTCATCCAGGTGGCTTTTAGCAACAGTAGAACTTCCGTTCACTTCCTGCCTGTGTCTCCCCCCCCCCCCCCCCCCTCTCCCCTTCAGCGTGGACAAGAAGAACAACGTCCACTACCTCATCAAGTGGAAGGACCTTGCGTACGATCAAGCCACCTGGGAGGCCGAGGACATGGACATCCCGGAGTTCGACATCTACAAGCAGCAGTACTGGCATCACAGGCAAGGCCCCCCTCCCACCTCCCCCACCACCTCCTCCCAGACGCTGCTGGAGGAGGCTGTGATGGTAATGCTGTGTGTGCCTGCCGATACAGGGAGCTCATGATGGGAGACGACGGGAAACCAGGGAAGAAGGTCAAGGTGAAGGGCAAGGTCAAGAGACTGGACAGGCCGCCAGAGAACCCTGTGGTCGATGTGAGTTTGTGTGTGTGTGTGTGTTGTGTGGGGGGGGGAGTTTGTTGGGACTCCCCAAATGCTAACATGTTCCCCTCCCCTCCAGCCCACCATCAAGTTTGACCGTCAGCCAGAGTACCTGGACACCACGGGGGGCAACCTGCACCCCTACCAGCTGGAGGGGCTGAACTGGCTCCGCTTCTCCTGGGCTCAGGGCACCGACACCATCCTGGCTGATGAGATGGGCCTGGGCAAGACCGTGCAGACCGCTGTGTTCCTGTACTCCCTGTACAAAGAGGTGCGTGGGCCGACGAGCTGGGCCTCTTCTCTGGGTCTGCTGGGGGAACGATGGCTTTTAAATGTCTGGTGATCGACAAAGATGCTTAAGATAGGGTTACTTTGTATAAATGTTTTAGTTTTGTTTGTGTGTGTGTAAAATATATATATATAGAAATCAAGAAATCTTTTTTTTTTATGAAGTTTTTAGTTGACAGGCCAAACAGATGGGAAGTACAAACACTGCCCCCAGTGTATGCATGTCGCCAGTCTATACTTCATAGTCAACTGTACTAGTCCAGCCATTTTGTTTAAGTCAGGTGAAATTTGACGACGTTAAGCCTGGGAGCTGAGTAAACACCCAGATGGGCTGACATGGGGGGGCGCTGCCACCTATGGGCTGGAGGGTAGAACGCACCTCCACTGACAGAAGGCTGATTCAGATTCAGACACTGTAGTGCTGCTCTTGGCCTGAAGAAAAGAAATATACCTAACATTTTAAATGTGAGGTTAAAATAAAGCGATTTCAGGGATCTAAAGCTATAAAAACACATGTGTGTGTAACATTAACGTTTCTCCTTCCCATCTCCCCCCACCCCTTTACGTCCGGTCCCCCCTCCAGGGTCACTCTAAGGGCCCCTTCCTGGTGAGCGCCCCCCTCTCCACCATCATCAACTGGGAGCGGGAGTTTGAGATGTGGGCGCCCGACATGTACGTGGTGACGTACGTGGGCGACAAGGACAGCAGGGCCGTCATCCGGGAGAACGAGTTCTCCTTCGAGGACAATGCCATCCGAGGAGGCAAGAAGGCGTCCAGGATGAAGGTGAGAGACAGGAGGAGGAGGAGGAACACGAATACACCGGCTGATCATGAGGTCCATTAGACATGGAAAGGGTCAAAACAAGGAAAGGAAGATAAATAACTCAGAGGAAAGATCCCAGAATTAACGTGTTAAAGAAAGTCAGTTTCCCTGAGCTTGTGGAACTGAAGTTCTTGCAGCTATTTCCCTGGTCCTCTTACAGGGGGTGGGGGGTGTCTCCCTTGGTAACCGTGCCCCTCTGTTTCAATCCTGTCCTTCTCTGTCTCCCTCCCTCCCCCCACCCTTACCCGCCCCTGCAGAAAGACTCGTCTGTCAAGTTCCACGTTCTGCTGACGTCGTACGAGCTCATCACCATAGACATGGCCATCCTGGGCTCCATAGACTGGGCCTGTCTGGTGGTGGACGAAGCCCACAGACTCAAGAACAACCAGTCCAAGGTAGGCAGGACACACACACACACTCCCAGGAAAAGAGCCCCATCTCTCGGTCAACCTGTGTGTAATTATTGTCTTTATTGTAGTTATTTGTATCATATTTGTAGTGTATTTTACATTGTATTCATTTTTTATTAGTATGCCACATACATGTTCTATGTTTGCTCATTTCTGCCACAGTGGATTCTATGTTTGTTAATCTTGCATAGCGAATAAACCCCATTCTGATTCAGATTCTAATGCTTGTCGTTCCTCCTCTCCCTCCTCCTCTCTCTCTTTCGTCCTGCTGTGGTCCAGTTCTTCAGGATTTTGAACAACTACCCCCTGCAGCACAAGCTGCTGCTGACCGGCACCCCCCTGCAGAACAACCTGGAGGAACTGTTCCACCTGCTGAACTTCCTCACCCCGGAGAGATTCAGGTAGGAGCTGCTGTCTGAGCACACAGAAGAACAAGAGAGAGCTCTTCCAAGAGAGAGCTTTAAAAAAAAAACATGATCATGAACATGATATTATGATCGGTCACTGATCATAATAACGAGATGGTTCCCAAACATTGCGGGGTAGTCAGATTATGAAGCATGTACTGTGGGAAAACAAACAAGAGCCACAAGAACCACAGGAGCATTCAGTTGAATAAGTTACAGTGAAACGACATGAACCTCAGATGTGCAATAGCGTACCCGTAGGAAAGCAAGTGCTAAAAATATGTTTCACAGCGAGTACAGCAATTTCAAATCAGATGTACATGATCTTAAAGGTTTCCTATGACTAGATCCTGCCAGTCGCTGAGGAGTTACTGCCGGTAACACCCTTTTCTCCTCTCCTCTCTCCTCCCCTCTCTGCTCTCTCCTCCCCTCTCAGTAACCTGGAGGGCTTCCTGGAGGAGTTTGCCGACATCGCCAAAGAGGACCAGATCAAGAAGCTGCACGACATGCTGGGGCCGCACATGCTCAGAAGACTGAAGGCCGACGTCTTCAAGCACATGCCTTCCAAGACGGAGCTCATCGTCAGGGTGGAGCTGAGCCCCATGCAGAAGTGAGCCAGAGACACCAGACCTCCACGCCTCCGTATCGCCCAGGCGACGGGAACAGTCCAGGCTGATGTTGTCGTCCTTCTGACCGGCTTGTTTCCCCTTCTGCCTCCCCAGGAAGTACTACAAGTTCATCCTCACTCGTAACTTCGACGCCCTGAACACGCGAGGAGGGGGGAACCAAGTGTCTCTGCTGAACGTGGTGATGGATCTCAAGAAGTGTTGCAACCATCCCTACCTCTTCCCCGTGGCTGCTATGGTACGTTCCAGCGCCCTACCCGCTCTAGACAGAACCTTCAGAACGTTCTGGAGCGACGATGCGCTCATCCGCTGATGATTTTGATCAAACCATAATTTTTTTCCCACGTAAAAAGCGGTTCTTGGGTACTCGCTCACGATTGCTTCCTTTCGTTAACAGGAAGCTCCGAAGATGCCCAATGGGATGTACGACGGCAGCGCGCTCACTAAGGCTGCTGGGAAACTGACTCTGCTGCAGAAGATGATGAGGAAGTTGAAAGATGGAGGTCACAGAGTGCTGATCTTCTCTCAGGTAAACACAAGGGCAGCTCACCCTACTTACCTCAGGGGGAATGTCCCTGTTTAAGATAAGAGGAACTCTGAATAAGCAGCGTCTGCTAAATGATTACTGTATTTTTCGGATTAAAAGTCGTTTTTTTTCCGTAGTGCCGGAGGTGCGATTTATACTCCAGTGCGATTTATATATGTTTTTTTTCTTTATTATGCTTTTTTTTGGCTGGTGCGATTCATAATCCGAAATATACGGTAAATGTAATGTGAATGTCTCCTAATCCTATCACTGTGCCCCCTCGTCCCCCCCCCCCCCCCCCCCAGATGACCAAGATGCTGGACCTGCTGGAGGACTTCCTAGAAAACGAGGGCTACAAGTACGAGAGGATAGACGGAGGAATCACCGGCGGCATGAGGCAAGAGGCCATCGACCGCTTCAACGGTGAGACACGCCCGCCTGGCCCAGGACGCAGCAGCTCGTGTTGTGCTGCTGGATGTGTGTGTGTGTGTGTGTGAAGCTGGGGGTTCATGGCCTGTGTGTGTGTTTCAGCTCCCGGGGCGCTGCAGTTTGCCTTCCTGCTGTCCACCAGAGCCGGAGGGCTGGGGATCAACCTGGCCACGGCCGACACCGTGGTCATCTACGACTCGGACTGGAACCCCCATAACGACATCCAGGTAGGTGTCAACACACCTGTAACCTTCCATAACCTACATCAAGCTCGCTTAGAAGCACCTTTTACCACAGACTAGTGTCTCGTCTAGTTTCTGCTCCTTGTGTGCCGTGTTTGCTTCTGTGGAAGGTTCTAGAAAGTGATGGTGTGTCTCCTCCCCCCCTTGCCAGGCGTTCAGCAGGGCCCATCGTATCGGCCAGAACAAGAAGGTGATGATCTACCGCTTCGTCACCAAGGCCTCGGTGGAGGAGAGGATCACCCAGGTGGCCAAGAAGAAGATGATGCTGACCCACCTGGTGGTGAGGCCCGGCCTGGGCTCCAAGACCGGCTCCATGTCCAAGCAGGAGCTGGACGACATCCTCAAGTTCGGCACCGAGGAGCTCTTCAAGGACGAGCTGGGGGAGGGTGAGTCCCAGCCTGGGAGGGGACGCTCGGCCGGAGCCCCGCCCGGAGAGAATCCTCCGGGGGGTTTTTTCCGGAATAACAGGGGTTTTAAGTGCGATGAGGTGCTTAAGCTGTGCCCCCCCCCCCCCCCTCTTCCCCCCCACCCCCACATCAGGAGACAACAAGGAGGAGGACAGCAGCGTCATCCACTACGACGACAAGGCCATCGACCGCCTGCTGGACCGGAACCAGGACGCCACGGAGGACACGGAGATCCAGAGCATGAACGAGTACCTGAGCTCCTTCAAGGTGGCCCAGTACGTGGTCAAGGACGAGGAGGAGGCGGTGAGTTTGGCGCGTGTGTGTGTGGGATATGTTGAAGAAAATGTTTTGTCCATCTCTTCATAAACGGAGTGACAGTTCAGTTGAGTTCTGGGTTTAATACGTATTTAAGAATCTGCAGATTGGGAGAGAAATAACCAGACCTCTGGCAACAAAATGAAGACAGTACAAGGCTTAGGTCTCAATCATGCCTCTCTCTCGGATGAAGGCAATTCATTCTTTTATAGGGCACCAGAATGTAAACATAGATGGTGACAGTCAGGCGGTAATGACGTTACAACAGTATTCAGAGAAGGTGTGTTCAGTAGTGACTAATATAAGTACACAGGAAATCTTGTTCCACAGATACAGAGGACGTTAAAGTAACAGATTGACCTCTCAACTCTTAGGAAACTTTCTAACGTTTAAACTTCAGTCGATTTAATATCTAGAAGGTAGGGTTCCAGTCCAGTTCCTGCTGATCTATAACCCTCCCCCCCACCCCCAGGAGGAGGAGGTGCAGCGGGAGGTCATCAAGCAGGAGGAGAGCGTGGACCCAGACTACTGGGAGAAGCTGCTGAGGCACCACTACGAGCAGCAGCAGGAGGACCTGGCCCGGAACCTGGGCAAGGGCAAGAGGATCCGCAAGCAGGTCAACTACAACGACGGCTCCCAGGAGGACCGAGGTAGTAGACGGGGTAACCATGGCGACGCGGCGACGCTTCCTTACCTTACACGCATGTCTGGGTGTGGATGTTAGATGGTGGGGGGCGGGGGGAGGGGGTGTGCGTGTGTGCGTGGGTGTACTTGATTCCATTGCTTCGTGCTTTTTGTCGACGGGCGTTGCATTTTTTTTGGGGGGGGGGGGTGGTTGTGCACGCATGCGTCCCGCACGTGACCCGCAGCTCCAGGGGGAACGAGGTCCGTGCATGGCGGGGGGGGGGGGGGGGGGGGGGAGGGGGGTGAGGGTGAGGTTTCCCAGAAGCAGCACGATCTTCACACACACACACTGCTGAAGCTCGGGTTCCACCCCTGGTGTTAAGTCACGTGGCTTTCAAAGCAACAGCAGCATGGACTACACAGCTGTCTGCTTGAACTACACTACCCACGGTGCACTGTGCGGCCGCCATGATCTCGCCACAAAGAGGAAAATGCCGGCTCCTGCCCGCCCACACACACACACAAAGCGGACAGTGTATCATTAGCTGCCTGGGAGATGCGGAGCGAGGGTTTGTTTATTGTGTGTGAATAGCTGTTCAGGGTGTGTACTGTCCCCCTGTGTGACTGTCCTTGTTGGGTGTGTGTTTGAAGCAAAGACACACCTCCCCCATGTGTATCAGCAGACATTCCACAGCTCTCCCCCTCTCAGCTCTCTCAGCTCTCCCCCTCTCAGCCCTCCCAGCTCTCCCCCTCCCAGCCCTCCCAGCTCTCCCCCTCCCAGCTCTCCCCCTCTCAGATCAGTTATCTTGTCCTTACCTGGAAACTGAACTGTACTGAAATGTTTCAAGTTTAGACTGCCGTGACTTTAGCGTGTGTCGTTCTTGTAGAAGCGTGCCGTGTTCGACTTGTTGGCCTGACACGGCTGCGTGTGTTTGTCTTTCAGCGGACTGGCAAGACGACCAGTCTGACAATAACTCGGATTACTCTGTGGCGTCCGAGGAGGGAGACGAAGACTTCGACGAGAGGGCAGAAGGAGGTGAGGGGGCGCTCCGGCGTTTTTCCACTTCCTGGATGTTTACCCAGCTGAGCTCTCAGAGTGGTGTGATGTCACTGTGAGCTGCCGCTCCCTGGACCGTGATTGGCTGAGGAAGCACGTGTTGGTTCAGATGAGCCTGTTGTGACTTTGCGTTTCCCCTGTGTGTTTTCACAGCCAACTCCCGCAGGCCCAACAGGAAGGGCCTGAGGAACGACCGGGACAAACCACTCCCCCCCCTGCTGGCCAGAGTGGGAGGCAACATCGAGGTGGGTGGGGACCAAACGAGACCCTGCAGCGGTCATTCAACAGACAAGCTTCTTTAAGACACTGTTCTGGTTCTCGAGAGCCTCTGTCCTGAAGGTTTTAGATCAGGGGTCTCCAATCCTGGTCCTCGAGGGCCGCTGATCCTGAAGGTTTTAGATGTTTCCCTGCTCCTGCACACCTGATTCTAACGAAGCGTCGTTATCAAGCTCTGTGGAGGTGTGCTGGAGCAGGGAAACATCTAAAACCGTCAGGACAGCGGCCCTCGAGGACCAGGATTGGACACCCCTGTTATAGATGTTTCCCTGCTCCAACACACCAGCTTCTACAGAGCTTGATAAGGACCCAGTGCTGGAGCAGGGAAACATCTAAAACCTTCAGGACCTCCAGGGTTGCCTACCGCTGGCCCAGTGCATCATTTCATCTGTTATGGAGTGTGTGTGTGTGTGTGTGTGTGTGTGTGTGTGTGTGTGACCCAGCTTTAAGCCCTGGTCCTGCTCTTGTTGTCCAGGTGTTGGGCTTCAACGCACGTCAGAGGAAGGCCTTCCTGAACGCAGTGATGCGTTATGGGATGCCCCCTCAGGATGCCTTCACCACCCAGTGGCTGGTCAGAGACCTGCGGGGGAAATCTGAGAAGGAGTTCAAGTAAGAACGCCACCTCGCTCACCCCCCACCCCCTACCCCTTTTAAAACACCGCTACCAGCAGAGGAACCTTAAGGAACCCGGTTCTCCCTACTGATTTCTTCTGCTTTCTCTCCTAACCACCGATCGATGTCTCCCTCTCTCCTCCTCCCCCCCCCTCTCTCCAGAGCGTACGTCTCTCTCTTCATGCGTCACCTGTGCGAGCCCGGGGCCGACGGGGCCGAGACCTTCGCCGACGGCGTCCCCCGCGAGGGGTTGTCGCGGCAACACGTCCTCACGCGCATCGGCGTGATGTCGCTGATCCGCAAGAAGGTAAGAAGGTGATCCGGCCGCCCCCCGGCCCAGATCCTCCGTCCTCTCCCCGGACCCGGTCTGACCTTCCGGTGCCTTCCAGGTGCAGGAGTTCGAGCACGTGAACGGCCAGTGGTCCATGCCCTGGATGATGGAGCTGGAGGAGAACAAGAAGGCCGCCGCCGCCGCCGCTCACCCTGACTCCCCGGGGAAGACCCCCTCCACAGGCACCCCTGCGGACACGCAGCCCAACACCCCTGCCACAGGTACTGACACACACGCACACACACACACAGTACTGTCCCCCTCTCCAACTATCTGCTTCTATTTTCGTTTTTTTCTCTTCCAACTCCTCTGCACTCAGCCACTGTGCTGTTCCAACTCCTGACACTTCCTTCCTGGTTCCTCCTCTTGGTTCCTCCTCCCCCCCTCCCCCCACGGTGCCACGCTTAACCCCCCTCCCCTGTGTCTGCTCCCCCTCCCCAGCCCCCAAAACACCCTCCACTACCGGCACCCCCGCAGACACCCAGCCAAACACACCCGCTGCAGGTAACCCCCCCCCCCCACCCTCCCCCCCCTCCCTTCCCCATCAGCCTCCCAGGACAGGGGGGGACTGGGGATGGAGGATCTCAGCCATGAGGAGGCTGGAGGAATGTTGCTCGGATGGGTGGTTGTGATGGTGATGATGATGACGACCATCTTCTTCCTCCTCACAGTTGATGAAGCCATGAAGATCGATGAAGCCGGGAAGGATGGAGAGAAGGAGGCGAAAAAGGAGGGAGAGGGAGAGAAGGACGGCAAAGAGGCCGGCAAGACGGACGACTCGGAGGTGATCGCCATCCCCGACGAGGATGAGAGTACGCCCTCTCCGGAGGAGAAGGAAGAGAAGGAGGGAGGAGAGGAGGCCATGGAGACAGACAAGGCCAGCGGCGCAGTGGAGAAGGAGAAAGAGGGGGAGAAGGACGGAGAGACGGCCGAGAAGATGGTAGACGGAGAGGAGGAGACCAAGTCTCCAGCTGGGACCAAGACGGAGGGGTCGGAGGTCAAATCGGAAGATTCCGAGGCCAAAGGTACCATCCTCTAGCCTGTTGGGGAAATGCATCTAGATGTGTCCAATCCTGGTCCTCGAGGGCCGCTGTCCTGAAGGTTTTAGATGTTTCCCTGCTCCAGCACATGCTCTTAGAGCATATCGTTGTACATCTTGGAGAAAAAAAAATCACTAACATCTTCCTCTTGTCAGCAGCAGAGGACAAGAAAGACGAAAAGACCGAAAAGATGGACACCACTCCTGCTACCGATGAAAAGAAAGGTGCTGATTCGCTCTCCCTCTCCAGCTCTTCTTTAGATTAGATTAGATTCAACTTTATTGTCATTACACGGGTACAAGTACAGGGTAACAAAATACAGTTAGCATCTAATCAGAAGTGCAAAACAGTTATTACAACAAAATATAAATGTAATTGTATACTCAGAATATATATAGTATGTACAGTATAATCAGAATATACAGGGTAGGTACAGATTAAAGTGATTTAAGACAAATGTACAGCTGTATTGTACAAGATGACTACAGTATTTAACAGAATTTACAGAGTTGCATGTATGTACAGTTAGTGCAAATGATGCAGTGTGCAGATGTGCAAAATGAACAGATAGTGCAAAATGCTAAATAACAACCGAAATAATGCAGATGATGCAAGATGAACAGATTATACACCCAGGAAGGATGAACCTCTTTGGCCATTTGGCTCCAACCCTGTCTGACCCCCGATCTCTTCTTCCCTGGTCCTCCAGAGCAAAAGGAGGAGAAGGATGGCGTGAAGTCGGAAGAGGCGGTGGCCAAGCTGCCCAACGGCGACAGCGTCAAGGAGGGCGGGGCGGCGGCGGCTGGGGGCAGCGAGGAGAAGAAGAAGGCCAAGACGAGATTCATGTTCAACATCGCAGACGGAGGTTTCACAGGTGAAGGCCACAAGCTTCACACACACACACACACATTCACACACTCACACACACACTCACTTTACCATCCCCACACACACACATTCAAACACTCTCACACACACACACACACACACTCTCACACACACACACACATTCACACACTCACACACACACTCACTTTACCATCCCCACAGATTTCATAGCATCGTCTAAATACGTTTTTCTTTCATCTCTCTGTCATCTCTCCATCCCTCCATGTCCCTCCACCTCCACAGAGCTGCACTCTCTGTGGCAGAACGAGGAGAGAGCTGCCACAGTCACCAAGAAGACCAACGAGATTTGGCACCGTCGCCATGACTACTGGCTGCTGGCTGGCATCATACAGTATCCTTTTCGAACTGGCCGAGGTCCGAGCTGGGAATCCATCTGCAAGAGAGCCAGCAGGGCTACAGCAAGCTGTTAAAGCACCCCCCCCAGTCCGAGCTCCATTAGGAGTTTGGAATATCAACGCATCAAAGTAGCCAGTGGACGCTTGTATTGCAGTGTGTGTGTGTGTGTATGTGTTTGTGTATGTGTGTGTGTGGGGTTGAGTTCCCATGGCTACCGGCCTGTGCGGTTAGCACCCTTGACTCTAGCGCTCCCTAGACACGGCTACGCGCGCTGGCAGGACATCCAGAACGACGTCAAGTACGCCATCCTCAACGAGCCCTTCAAGGGTGAGATGAACCGAGGCAACTTCCTGGAGATCAAGAACAAGTTCCTGGCCAGGAGGTTCAAGGTACGGCAGGAGAGAGGGATGAGGGAGGGGATGAGGGAGGGAGGGATAGAGGGGTGAGGGAGGGATTAGAAAGGGAGGGATGATGGAGGGATGAGGAAAGGGATAGAGGGGTGAGGGAGGGATAGAAGGATGAGGGATGGATGGAAGTATGAGGGAGGGATGGCTCTGAGAGGACAGTGAGAGAGCTGCTTCAGTGGTGCCAGTGTTTGTGGTGATGCAGTATAGACCGCACCAGCCTAAAATCCTATGTTCCCCTCCCCTCAGCTCCTGGAGCAGGCCCTGGTGATCGAGGAGCAGCTTCGCAGGGCAGCCTACCTCAACATGTCCGAGGACCCCTCCCACCCCTCCATGGCCCTCAACACGCGCTTCAGCGAGGTGGAGTGCCTGGCCGAGTCCCACCAGCACCTCAGCAAGGAGTCCATGTCCGGGAACAAGCCCGCCAACGCCGTCCTGCACAAAGGTAGCCCAGCGTGACGACCGCTTCTTAAGCTCTGTCCGTTCGGTCACAGCAGCACTAGCTTGGCGTCATTTCTGTCACTCAAGTCAGCAGGTAGTTAGGTCGTCTCCAGAGTCTTTGAGGGGAAGTTTGCTCTACTAACAAACAGGCTTCAGTTGTTTACCGTCCTGTAATGCTTGGACCTTAGTAGCCTGGCCTTGGAGTGACCTTTCCCCTCCCCTAACCACGCCTCTGCCTCACCACCTCGACATTCCTGATTGGCGCAGCAGATGATTACTCCACCCAAGCTTGAAGCCACACCCCCTTTACCTTTACATACGGGCTTGCAGAGTTTCTTTTGGCTGATCCTTGGACGCTGTGGAAATAAATTCAATTTTTTTGTTGTCTTTTTTGTCTGTCTTGTTAATATTATTGATATAATGTTATTATGATGGTTTTTTGAGGGTCTCTCCTGACTGGACCTTCATGTTGGCTGATGTTTTCCTCTGCCCTTCTGTCTGTACCCTCAGTGCTGAAACAGCTGGAGGAGTTACTCAGCGACATGAAGGCGGACGTGACCCGTCTCCCGGCAACGATCGCCAGGATACCTCCGGTTGCCGTGAGGCTGCAGATGTCGGAGAGGAACATCCTGAGCCGGCTGGCCAGCAGGGGGCCAGAGACACAGAGCCAGCAGGTACACGCTCAGCAGGTGAGGACGGCTGGCACGCACACACACCTGACACACACACACATCTGACTTCACTACAGCTGCACACCTGACACACACACACACACACATCTGACTTCACTACAGCTGCACACCTGACACACACACACACCTGACACACACAAAGCTGACATCACTACAGCTGCACACCTGACACACACCTGACATCACTACAGCTGCACACCTGACACACACACCTGACATCACTACAGCTGCACACCTGACACACACACCTGACACACACACCTGACATCACTACAGCTGCACACCTGACACACACACCTGACACACACACACACCTGACATCACTACAGCTGCACACCTGACACACACACCGGACACACACACCTGACACACACACCTGACATCACTACAGCTGCACACCTGACACACACACCTGACATCACTACAGCTGCACACCTGACACACACACCTGACATCACTACAGCTGCACACCTGACACACACACACCTGACATCACTACAGCTGCACACCTGACACACACACACACACCTGACATCACTACAGCTGCACACCTGACACACACACACACACACCTGACATCACTTCAGCTGCACACCTGACACACACACACACATCTGATCTGTGTGTCGACCTTGTTTTGGTAATCTCCCTCTCACTTCTGCAGATGTCACAGCAGTAGCCTGGCCTTGGAGTGACCTTTCCCCTCCCCTAACCACACCCCTGCCTCACCACCTCAACATTCCTGATTGGCGCAGCAGACGATGACTCCACCCAAGCTTGAAGCCACACCCCCTTACCTTTACATACGGACTTGCAGAGTTTCTATTGGCTGATCCTTGGACGCTGTGGAAATAAATGCTATTTTATTTTTGTCTTTTTTGTCTTTTTCTGTATTAATATTATTGATATAATGTTATTATGATGGTTTTTTGGGACCTAAATAAAAATATGTAATAAAGTATTTTGCTTCTTAATGGGGATGTGGGGAACTAGATGTTTGATGAGGATGTGTTGAACATACATTTAGACGTATGATACTACTGCATAGATAAAAGCACCATGATAAAATGTGATTCATGCCTTTATTAGAACAAGCACATGGCAAGCAAATAGCTCAAGTTTTTACAGATATATAATCAAAGCTACTTATCAAAAATATTCCATCAAGCTTTGACTTTACTTAGTTTTCTATACAGACAATTGCTTGTAGAAAGTAAACTGTATAATGGTGATTGTTATGGGTCTGTAACGGATAACGTCACCTCATCCTTCCTTTCCCTCAGTGTAGTTAAACTTTTTCTTCACAGTAACCACATCACATTGGAGCGAGATAAGCTCGTCTTAACACAGTGACTACAGGCAGACAGAATGACCAATGACAGGAAAATAGAGCTTCACAAGTCGAGTTAAAACGCTAAACACTAATACAAACATGGCATCACCATGGCAGGAACACACATCAGCGTCCAATCAGTCATCAGAGAGGGCGGGGCAACAAGGAGGCATCAAGAACACTCCGGAAACAGCCAGTCAGTCCTTCTTACACGGATGAAATGGCAGATAATGTACATTGAGGAGGCAGGCATCAGTGAAAAGAGAACGACGAGGAGACGGAGGAGAGCAGAGATGGAGGGATGAAGAGGCTACAGAGGAGAAGTGTTAGTATCTTGTCCTGTCAGTGTGGCTGAGACCCGCTCAATAGAAGAAATACACTGCGTGAGAAGAAAAGAGGAAACGTCAAGAAAAACACATTAAAGCCCAGAGATGAATGCCATGAGTTAACACTTTCTGACTTTCTGAACCAGGATACTCACAGAAAACAACTCCCACGCATATAACACCTATAACTGCCATGATAATCATCATCTGAAAACAGACATGGAAAAAACGTTTGACCTCAATACATTCGACATTGGCTCATTAATATAATTTCCTCTCTCCTACACAACATACGTATTCACACAACCCCCATATGCAAGCATATCAAGCTGTTGGTGGACTGTCAGCAGGTGCACAGCAGCCTGGGCTGGGGAGAGGAGGTGTGCTTACACAGCCCACTGAGATAGGAGCTGGGATGGAGGGATATAAATACTGCCTGAGCCAGGGATGAAGGGAGGATATTAAAGAGGAGCAAAAAGTGAAATAACTGATGGTGGGGGGTGGGGACCGGACAGCAAGGATTAGAGGAGAACAAGGAGCTAGAGGGAGGGGGGGGGGTGCGTGTAAGTGACGTAGCATGTGACAGGAACACGCACAATTGAGAGTGTGATTACTGCTTGTGTGTGTGGGTGTGTGTAGACGAGGTCACGAGTGAGGAACATTTGGGAGAACGGGGGTTCGTGTGTGAGACAGAGAGAGGGAGGACGGAGGGTGGGAGGGTGAGAGGAAAGGGGAGATGCGAACTGGAGAGAGAAGAGCATGAGTGAGGCTTGACGATGGGGGGGTTGCATCACGAGCCACAGCTGGGATTTAATCCTGTCCCCTCTGTAATCCAGATTGAGATTTTCTAACCAGCCCCCTTCCCCTACGGAGACATCTCATTGGATGGGCAACAAGCCAGCCATCTGTGCCCATAGAGTGAGGGAGAGAGAGAGAGAGAGAGAGAGAGAGAGAGAGGGGGGGGGGGGGGGGGGAGTGGGGGTGGATTGACGTGGGGCGGGCAAGGTTTATATTTTCATACTGGGAGTGAGGGGGATTGACAGATAGTTGGATGGAAAGATTGGAAATCTAATATGTTAAGTGAGGAGGAAGGAGAGAGCCGTGTACAAATTCAGAGGCCTAAGATGGAGCCCCTCTGAGGAGGCAGGCCCAGTCACAAAAACACACAGGCCACCAGACTGCAACCCCGACTCCCAGGTGAAAGACAGACAGTTACATAAAAACAGCACGAATGTGTTTGTGCAAAGTGGAGCTGGTTTAGACAAAATGGCTGACTGTGGAGCCCTTTCTCATGACGTGCTAATAGATTACGTCATGGTAGCTTGCACTGTGCAGGCCTCAGCATAAAAAGGCAAAGTTGTTCTAATGGTTCAAAGCCTGACCTACTCGAAGGTTATCTTACAAATTGTTGGTATTAATACCTTGTCCTCTGGGAAATGGCGTCCTTTTCAGAAATGATTTGGTCTCGTTGTCAATGAGGTTCAGACTACAGATACGATGTTAATAACTTTCATCCAGACCTTCTGCCTATATCGTTTAACTGGCCTTCAATTACCCCTCGCTCACCTTTCTCTCTTTCCCACCCTTAATATACAGGAACACTCTCACCTTGATGTTTTTCCACCAGTACTTGTTCTTGAGCTTGGCTGCGCTGCTCTCAAACTGCGAGGCTCCGGCCTGCAGGGCGTCAGCCCGGTCATCCAGCTCAGAGAGCCTCTGGTCCCTCTCCAGAACCTTGTCCACGTTCACACGCATGATGTCCACCACCTGCAGAGGGGGGGGGGGGACAGACTCTGGTCAGCAATCAGCAACGCATCGGTCAACCCTTCTCAGAGATCACCGGAGAGGTGAGTTTAATATGGACTTAATGTGGATGATGTGGATCTATTTTCCACAGGATCATTTATTCAAAAGGCTACAGATCAGGGTTGTTGATCAGTCACAGAGCGCCTCATTGTTTAGTCCAGGGATTCTTCCTGTGATGTACCAGGTCCTGGTTTTTACTGAAGAACACATGATTAAAGATCGAACTGGAAAGCTCCGGACACCTTCACATCCAGAAGGTGAAACTCTCCTGACTGCTGGTGATGTCAGTCACGGGCGGAGAGAGCAAGAGCAGGAATATACCTCCTCCAATGATTGACCACTCTTCTCCTCCAATCATCATTATTCCCTTGAACAATCACCTGATTCATCGTTCCAAATAATCTTTCACCATCCATTCTTCCCTTCCCTTTAATTTATATTCCTTTCAACCTTTTCATCTCTTTATTTCTTATGACATTCTTCTCTCTCTCTTACACGCACACCCAAACTAGGTCTTACCTCATCCACTTGTGCCTGGGTTTGCTGTAGTCGTCGGTTACTGGTGAGGTTGGGGGCCGGGGCTGGAGGCCCCCCCTCTCCCTCCGGGGCCCCTGGTGCTCCCGGCGTGGATGCTTCTGGAGTAGACCTGGGAGTGGGTGTGTGTGTGCGTGTGTGTAGAGGTATGAGGAGGGTGAAGCAGAACAAAAGTTAGGATAGAGTACAGACATGAAGAATCATCACAGCTGCATATGTGAAAGCATCCGTTGTTGAAAGAATAATAATAGTTGAGAACTTGCTGGAATAAAATGAGATTTTAGGATATGACATCCCCCCACTGAGACAGTGAGTCTACACGGCAATCTTGTACAACTCAAGCCTCTCTGAACAGAAATACCGCGATAATTGATATCTTGACACGTCGAAAGGGATTATAAATCTGTTTGAGACGTATTGGATAAGATCACAACGTGATGTCTAGACAAGACAATGTTCAGACATCTACATCAATTCGAGACATGATCACGCTGTCAAAAGTTTTTCTTACATTCAAGACCGAAAATCCAATGTATATTTAATCTTTGTATATTTAATATAAATCTATAGATGTAATATCTGAATTCAACCCGCTTGCGGTTCCACTAACAAAATGGAGTGAGATTAGTTGGAAAACAGAGACAGCGCTTCACAAAATAATGTAACGACCGTTAAACTTGCCAAATGAATACCCAGATGAGCGCTTACCACAACTAATTTAAACAAATAAAGTAGAAATTATTCGTGATATTGATGTACAATCGTACATTGGACATTGTTTTAATACTGCTGAGTATTAAACCATAGCGAATGACTCATTTTGGCATATTGAGACTGCCTGTTTGTGACAGTTTGCATTTATTAATCATGATTTTAAGACATTATTTTAAAGTGAGGCATTTCAATAGCTACAAGATAAGCATAAATATATATATATAATTATAATTACATCCTAAAGTAACTTTCTGACATCAGAAAAAAAACAACTAAAATTCAAGATCCCCTTATATAGACTTATAACGCTAGACAATGAATATTATCCTTTTGTAAATGGAAAAAAAGAACAATTCCGTTTACTCACATCTCTGTGGATCGCAGCTCAGTGGTCTAAATCCGAGGTAAGGGGGGAGTGTAAAAGGGGAGAGTGTGGTTCAATGAGAGAGAGAGAGAGAGAGAGAGAGAGAGAGAGAGAGAGAGAGAGAGAGAGAGAGAGAGAGGGGGAGAGACTACGATTGCTCGTGATCAGATAATACAGTTTTTATCAATTTAAAAAAACGTTACTTAATTCAAACACTTTCACTTTTTCAACATGCCCCCACTACTAACTGTAAGAGCAGGTTGGGGGGCTGAAAGAGCCTTTCCAGACAGTTTGACACAGTGTGAGTGTGCGAGTGTGTGGGTGTGTGAGAGTGTGGGAGTGACAGCTGGCTGGATGCTTGTGTCCCAATCGATGCTTGGAAAAAACAACTTGACCCTAAACGTCTAATTTCATATGATGTAATTACACACGGAAGGACTGTTCCAGTGCAAACTGTTACAACTATGATCGAAATACTATTCATGTGAAGATAATGGAGGTATAGCTTGTGCATGATTTGAAATCCCAGTTCTTGTGTGTTACAGATGCAGACAGGTTCCCCTGGAGGCTCGTGCACGCCTGAGGACATGCTGGCACAGTGGCATCTGGACAGGAAGTCAGTGGGCTACCAGAGTTAGCATTAGAAACCACCAGCAGCCAAGTGTTTGAGTTGATTTCCTGGAAAATCAAACCAGACTAGAGTCCAGCTTCCCAGTGAAACTTTCTGCTCCAGGGGCCGAGCCTCTGCTGTGCTGCTAGAAATAGTTCCTCCCTGCTGAAATAGCACTAGATTTCCCCCTAATGGTCTCTTTATGCTGTTTTGGCTCTCTCTCATTGATTAGCTATTGAGTTGTTTTCCCAATGTCACTTTGTTCTTGCTTAGTTCTGAAGAAAGAGAATTAAAAGACCATTAGGAGGCAAAGAAGAAAGACTGAGAGAGACAGAGACAGGGAGGAGGACAGAACAGACAGCACATAGAAATAAGTCAAGACAAACTCCAGAGACTCGTTCAAATCCTTTTATTCTGTTTCTAGTTTCAGTGATGTAGAGGTTGATACACACACAGTCAGCTCACAACCTGCACTAGTGTTCCTGCTACAGGTTGGATATCTGAGGCTGAAAGTAACGTTTCCTCATCTCACTCACACTAAGACACCATCTTTCCTTCACTCGCACGACGGTTGTCAAAAGTCATGTTGAGGTTTTACATACATTTATTAATCTTTTCAAAAGTTGACCGGCTTTGCTCAACTGTACAGAATGCAACGCTATCGGATGATGAAGAGTGACGGTGGTCTGATGCTGGCTGTGTCGATGATTGATGAGTTATTTTGCTTTTGCAAAGTATTCTTTCCTTGTGGTTTCTGTACATTTCGTGGACTTTCATCAGCCAAGTCTTGGCTGAGGACAGACTAAAGTAAGTGAATATTCATGTTGCTATTGTGGAAAAGTTTTGTTGTGTTGGTTCACCCTGGAAGGTGAATGAGTGAACTGCCACCACACTGCTATACAATACAGAAGCACTCACAATGACAAGACATGCACACCTACTGTACACACTCTTCTCACATTTGTGCACGCATGAAATAATGAGCTCACTTAATGAAATAATGAGCCCACTCAAGCCTTGCTGCCTCCCCTCAGTGATTAAATACATTTGACTTCTCTGTTCTACAGGGTGTTGATACTGTACATGATATTTACATTCGTTAACATCTAAAAGCGTACACACATCAGCTTTGATAGGTCTTTGCTTTTGATTACACAAGTTTCAGCAGCTTCTCAAGCCTGGATTTACAAACTGTACATTGAAGACGCCAAACACAAGTTTGTCAAATATTCTTTCAAAATGTCAATAGATTTTTTATAATAAAAATACTATGCATTTGATGTGATTGCCAATTTGAGGGTGGACTCCTGATCAGGGAGATCATGTCCCCTGACCCAGGATTAGGACTATCCTCTCAAGGTGAGCTGCTCTGTCCTAACCAGCAGAGCTGTAGTTACTGTGATGGAGAGAACAGGATGTGATGTCATCAGCTCAGAAGCTATCATGGCCAGCAGGTCTACATCAGGACCATTCGACAGTAATAGTTCCTAATTTCTTCAATGTCACTTTTGTCCTGTTCTCCTTATAGGATTTTATTTAGGCTTTGGTTTCAAAATGGCACTAAATGGGCTACGTTATAAAACACTCAATAGCTTTGTGTTTGTATCCTCAGACTGTTGGTGATTGTGTTATTGTTGAGTCATGGATCCAGGATTGCCGTATACTGAAAGGGGCACTGCATGTATGCCATTAAAAGAGCAGGGTAAGTGACTGGTTTGTGGCTGCATATTATTGGGCTTAAAGATTAGAATGGGGGAAAGCTTTAACAAGTTTAAACAATTAGTTTCTAAAACATTGTACTACTGCGATCTGCATTGTGTTAAATTAAGTGGTTTATAGCAGGACATTGCATCCTGTTAAATCTTAAATCCCTTCTCACTGTATTGGTAAATCAAATTAATTCTAATTGTGCATTTTGTGCATTTCTTTTTTTGACCAGCCAGTGTCTGGAAACTAAGTCTTCTTTATCAACATAAACCGTGTGCAAATCATTCAGGCTGCACCTCCTCTGGAGAGCTAGATGCAGTGTGCAAAATAAACAAAAGGATTCATTAGCATTGCTCACATCTTACTATTACAGGACACACTATCTAGCACTTAGAACACATCTACCTTTAAAGTGCTTTTTAATTTCCTTGCGGTGTTGTGAGTAGTATCCCCCTCCAACCACAGGAGGGCAGCAATGACACTGCGTCACTAGGTCCCGGTAGTAAGACTCCCGAGAGTCTCCTGGTTACATGATTTAAGACTTTTAAAATGTAAACGGCCCGGAGTAGATGATGTTAGTAGGTTTTGGAGATGAGTGTTAGGGCTTCCTCCAGGGCAGGGATGGGACACAGCCGGTAGCTTGTGTGTTACAGTTGGACACGTTACTCTCAGAGTTCCCTAGAAGAGCCTTCCTCCCTTCCTTCTCTCCATCGTCAGAGTCCTCGGCCGCCACCGGGATGAGGCTGGGAGATTTACTGGAAGGTGGCAGAGAGACAGGGTGAATATCCCAGCCATGGATCCATAAACACCTGACTATAAGCTTTCAGAATATATTTCCTAACTTGGCAGAATCAGTATCTAGTATATCTACAACATTGTGTTTCCGTCTGGTTCTACCTACCCATTTACTAAGCTCCCAGGTTAAGGATTTCAATAACCAGTGCGGTCGTTCTGCTACAGTGTGTGGTACCTGTCTGCCTCAGGCAGTGTGTGGTACCTGTCTGCCTCAGGTAGTGTGTGGTACCTGTCTGCCTCAGGTAGTGTGTGGTACCTGTCTGCCTCAGGTAGTGTGTGGTACCTGTCTGCCTCAGGTAGTGTGTGGTACCTGTCTGCCTCAGGCAGTGTGTGGTACCTGTCTCCGCTCTGGGTGATGAGCATCCTGCAGGTCTCCATCTGGACGTCCAGGCCTCTCTTCATGGAGCACATCTCCATGTACTCATGCAGGTGGCGGTTCATGTCGCTCTTGGCTGTGGCCAGCTCCAGCTGAGGAGAACACACGCACAATCGTGATGTTTATGAGCTTCATGGGAAACAAGACCCTACCCACGCATCAGCTGTCCCTGTCCCTAACGCCTGCCTCACCTCGATCTGGTCGATGGTGTCCTGGTATTCCTTCTCTCTGGATTTGAACAGCGACTCCGTGTCCTTTATCACCTTCTCTATGGTCTCATCCTGCTGCTGTCAGGAGTGTGTGTGTCAAGGGGAAAGCAGAAACAATGCATTTTAAAAAATCCATCGAGACAAGAATAGAAAACTAGGTGAGAAAGCTGGTATTTGGTAAACTATTACATGTAAAAATAGGTTAAAAATAGTCAGGTCTTAAGGTGTTGGCAGAATGTGTGTGGGTTACTGTGTGTGTGTGTGTGTGTGTGTGTGTGTGTGTGTGTGTGTGTGTGTACCTACAGCTTATCAACACCTTACATTGACTTCAGTATTCATCTGTTTGAACACACACAGCATGATGACTGACCTCGCACTGGGACTCCACGCCCAGAGTGCATCCTGGGAAATCTTCCCACAGAAGAAGGGTCTCCTCAGTCTCCTCCCAGGCCAGGCTGTCACAATCATCCTCAAACTCACACTCTCGACTACACACACACACACACACACATACATTATAAAGACGAATTCAAGAACAAGTACACATTTCCAACCCCATATCCCCTGTCAATCATCCCAGAAACCCACAGCTGATTCAACATCCTCTGCATCTCCTCGTTGATCTGATTGGCTGACGTGCTGCACGAATCGTCCTCTCTGGTCCCGCCTCCCTCACTTTCAGACAGACTGATCGTCTCGTCTCCCTCGCAGCCCTTGATGGACTGGGCCGTCTGCTTCCGGGGACGACGGAGGGTGGAAGGAGGCGTGGCCACCTGCTGCAGAGAGGTACAAAAGACAGGACTTCAACAGGTGTTACAATGGCTGCTCATATTAGGTGTCCTTTATTGTAATGAATAGTTTCCTCAGCATCGTGTGGTCCAGACCTGGAAGATCTGGATCATGTCCTCGCAGTTCCTCTGCTGAGCCACGTCACACAGCCTGGCCGTGATGTCGATCCTCCTGCAGATGTCCATGTCCACCTTCATGGCCTTTTCCTGGATCTTACTGTCCAGGTCCGACAGGTTCTGACAGACCAAGGGAGGAAGGGAGGGGAAGGGATGAATAGAGAGTTAGATTCCTTCACAGGGTCATTTGTATAGTGTGTTTAAAAGCATACAGCTGCGTTCATGTGTTATAAAAACATGACTGAATTATTGAGTATTGAATTCCACTTCAAATTTTTCGGAAGGAAAGTTACGACAAGTAACGACATATCTCTACATTTGCCAATCAATCTCCAGACCAAGTATGGAGGTCTGTAATGCTGCAGTATTCAACTCCAGACTTCCTATGAATAGAACACTTAAAAATATCAGCTGAGTCGTGGGTTCGAGTCCATCTCCTCACCCTTACATTGCTCATGAGGCCTTTAAAGAGGACCAACTCCGCCTTCAGCTGTTTGACCCTGAGGGCAAGCTCATCCTGACACACCTCGCTCTCCTGGAGGTCCTACACACACACACACACACACACAGACAGACAGACAGACACACACACACACACACACACACCAGAGTTAGGACCTTCTGTCTTAAGGGTTGGAGGTGAGTCAGCAGATGAAGCTGGGCCGTTTACCTCTTCCAGCTCTGATACTTTGTCCTGCAGGTCCACCCTGGCTGTGTATTCTTCCTCCCATCTGAGAGACAAACACACACACACACACATTGTGAAACCGCCAGGCAGACTTGGCAGAAGCCAGCCAGCTGCATACAGTAGTTCTTTAGTGACAAGAGAATACTGTTTCACCTCAGCCTCTGCCAGCTGGGTTACGTAATGGCAGCACATGCAGTATGCATGTACAGCACACTGCAACACCCCATCAGTTACACTCAGAAGGCTGTGTGTGTGTGTGTGTGTGTGTGTGTGTGTGTGTGTGTGTGTCTGGGCAGGATAGTTGTTGAGTCAGCTCACGTGGTTATGCGGTAAGACATTGTTAAGAGTGAGTGTGAGTGTTCGCAGCGTGCCGTAGGGACAGAGGCTTGGAGTGTTAAAATAGCTCCCTCGCCTAAGAGACTGCAACGTTGAACAATCCCTATCCAGGTGGAGGAACATAGCCTGGTGATACAAGGCAGAGCTCCCTTTTCAGCTGAAAAAAATAAAATGTATCCGCAAGTTGACACCATTCAAATAGCATTTAAGTGAATATCCACTTTAGCAGGACAAAAAGGTTAAACATCTATTCTGTGAGCCCAAGAAAATAACCTTGACCCTCCCTGCGACAGTGGAGACCTTAATAAGCAGTACAGTGTGTGGATCGACCATGACATAGACAGGCTGGTAGTCACAGAGAGACGGCTCCTTCTCTCTGCAACATGAGCCGTCTGGTCCTAATGGAAGGTTACTGATGTCAGGCTCTGCCGTGGCGATGATGTCAGCAGTCTCCCTGACGCAGCAGAGCAGTATGACGGATCATAGGGGACAGGGAGAGAATGGGGAGGGGGGGGGGAGGGCTAGAATGGGGGAGGGAGTTTGTGAATGTGTGCGCAATAGAAAAGTAAGACACTTGTAGTGTTGGTTTGTTAACGTTGTGTGACTGTATGTGTATGTGTTTGAGAGGAAGAGAGATAGACAGAGAGACAGGCAAAGACAGAGAAAGAGACAGACAGAGAAAGAGAGAAAGAGACAGAGAAAGAGAGAGAGAGAGGGACGCAGCTACACTGTTTGATGGCATTACGATTAGCAGTCCCAGCTCTCAATACAGTGCTACAGTGCTGCATTGCAGGTGCTGGGACAAACGCAGAGGGGAGGAGAGCATGGAGTGGAGGAGGAGAGAGAACTGGGAGGGGGAGTGAAAGGGTGTGAGGGTGGGTGTGTGAGGAGAATGAAAGAGACAATGAGAGAGGGAGCTAGAGAAAAGGGGTGAAAAAGAGAGCAGGAGAGAAAGGGGGAGGAGGTACAGGAGAGCATGCCAGACCCATGTGATAAGGTGAGACACAAAACAAGTGTTCACACTTCTCCCCTGATGACTGACATCATAATCCTCCACTGGGTTGCCAGATCCCTCTGATTAACCCTCATCTGGTGGGCATGTTTGAACTACATGTCCTACAAGCTGTGAGAGGCATTAATATCCCTTAGAGCATTAAATTGATTTAAAGAGAGATGAAAAGAAGAGACTGAAGAGGGTAAGCACTCCTGAGGCTATGCATTCTTTTAACTTCCTACAGTATCACGTCTTATTGTGTGCCTTTAACAGTGACATCACAACAAACAGGAGGATTTGGTTCATTTAAAAATTACCCTGCCATTTCCAGCATCCATTTAGAACACACATTGAATCTTAATGTGAAAACACCATTAGCTTGCTCACTAAGAGAGCTTGATGAATGTGCTGTTAAACCATCAAGCTCCACTGTTTCCTGTGGTCAGATCTCCAGCTGCCTCCTGTCAGGGCCCGGATCCACTTTCACAACACGTTTGTAACCAGAGGACCCGTAAGGTGTAGGCCTACTGTGGGACCTCTGATACATCACACACCCTAGTGGAAGACATCCCTCTGCTTCTGAAAGACATCAGTATCATTAGGGTCATAACCCTGATCATCCTGCTCCGTCTAACCATCATCACCACGTTCCCTTGTCTTGCTTTTGTACATTGACCGGATGTTCACCAATGATACCACAAATTCTCAGAAACTACTAAGTGGCAGTACTAGTACTGTACTCTTAGTAGTACTCTTAGTAGTATTCTTACAAGTAAAAAGTTCAATGATTGTGATTGGGATATCGGCGTGGTTCTGTTCTTCATGTGCAAGAAAACAACATTACTGCACAGCCTGGGGCAGTTTCATCTCTCACCTGCGCTTGTACTCGTCTCTCTCTCGTTTCACCTTAGCCAGCACGTTGTACAGGGCCCGTATCTCCGGTGTGATGGTGTCGATCTGCACTCCCACCCCGTCCGATTGCACCCAGGACACCCCCGGGACCGTTGCGCGGGGCTCCAGGCCCGTGCCAAACCTCCGGGCGTGGTTGAAGGACCAAAGGTTACCCGGGGTGAAGCGCGGAGGCGGGTTGCTGCAGATCCCTGTCCCTGAACTTAAGTACCGCTCGTTAATGTTGGAGATGGTTCTGGATGGGTCCGTGGGGGTCCGCGGGCTGGAGGGGATACTACAAGTGAGGTTGGAATTGGAATCGGTCAGAGTAAGGTTAGGATTGGAGTTGGCGAGCATCGATTTAGTGTTGGATTCAAGGGAGAGGGAGGTGGGCCTGTGAAGGGAAGGAGATAACAGTCCTCCGGGCATGTATGCGGGGTTATTGGCGTTCTGAATGGGAACGTGTCCGGGCCATAAGGGCAGAGGCCCGATGAAACCGGTCTGCACCCCCATCTCTTTGGTCAAGGGCTTTTGAGCATGCGAGTCTCCGCTGTCCTTGTTGTTCTCCAAGGCCGTCTGAAGCTGTTTCTCCAACGCCTTGTTACGCCGCTCCAGCTCGTGTACTTTGGCCAAAAAGCAACGGAAGCGCAGATTGAGGGTTTTCAGCACGCTGATGTTGGAGCCCAGGTCGTTCCTGAGCGCCATCGCTGCGGGGGGCGGATGCGTGCGGTGCAGGGAGTGGAGGTATGCAAGTCCCGATGGGGGGAAAGACCCGAAATCCAGGCCAGATATCCCGTCTTGACCAAAGCCGCCCAGGATATATCCAGGCTCAGGTGCGCCATAATAGTCCAGGCCTGCAGTGGGGGAGACTGACTGGTTCACTTGATGCTGCTGCTGCTGCTGCTGCATCAGAAAGGCGTTCTCCCCCACTAATGGATTCATAGAGTAAGAAAATCTGAAATGCTCGAAATCCGGCATGAAAAAAAGTCCTCTATTTAGCTTTGACAGCTAATTCCTAACGCAGAGTTATTATTGAAATACACTTGGATTTACTTTGCTGCGGATACGCTAAAGAAAAACTGCGCCAATGCCACAAAAAAATGTCTTGCACAGGCAAAGATACGTAAAAGAGAAAACGAACAAGCCGTGTTAAATCTAGATTAAGATAGAGTACGCACCTGCATGGAGCATCCACTAACTTTAGGGTTGAGGTGAGTGTTGTCCTAGAAGCGTTGTAGCAGCGTTAACAGCCTGCCAGAAAGGAGCGACGGACTGCGGCGCGCAACTACCGTAAACACTGGAAGACGCGCGCAACACATATTTCAAAAGAAGTAGTGGACGACTTCAGTAGAACCTACATTTTTTTATTTCATACCTTAGGCTGAATTTGAGCAAATAAATATATATACGTAGGCTATTAATCGACGGGTTTATATATATATATATATATATATATATATATATATATATATATATATGGTGACGTTAGGAGCGAATACTTTTAGACTGCCTGAAGGCAGTTTCAGTAACGACAGTGAGTTAACGGCCAAGTCAAAACGTATAAATAATGCTTCATGTACAAAATGCAGGCATTGGTCAAACCAGACTCATTCACAGACTTTTATTTGTGACAGTGCAAAGTTGACGACAGTGCGGCAGACCACAGGTGTAAAGACACATTCCATAAGCGGGTCAGTCATCCTACCCAGTTGTTCAAAATTTACATAAAAGGTAACTTCGATATAAAAATGTTCCTACAGCATTAAATCTATGGCTTCATTCTCTAGTGGGTTTCAGGTGAGGCCCGGGTCTGGAGAAGGTTGTAGGTCAGGGTGGAGACGTCACTCCTTGGAGGCCATGTGCAGGATGAGGTCGCAGACACGGTTGCTGTATCCATACTCATTATCGTACCTGAGGGTGAGGTGGACAGAGTCAGTGAGCAGTAATACAGGAGTCATGCTACCCTTAAAGGGCTGCAGGATACTCACCATGACACCAGCTTGACAAAGTGCTCATTGAGGGCGATGCCAGCACCAGCGTCGAAAATGGAAGAGCGGCAGTCACCGTTGAAGTCGGTGGACACAACCTGAAACGAGCAGACCAAGAACAGACGTCAGGCTGCCATCCTTATACAGCAAGACACTGCCCCCTACCCGCTGAGCCTGTGTACTACATATTCTGCTCATGCATGTGTCCACACTGGTGACAAGGTTTCCATCTAATGAGTTGGAACATGGATGCACAGGTCCATATTCCAGAGGATGTCAGCGGCAGTTGCTCACCTGGTCTTCTGTGTATCCCAGAATTCCCTTCATGGGTCCTTCAGAAGCAGCCTTGACCACCTTCTTGATCTCATCGTATGAGGCCTGGGGGAATGAAAGGCCAACACCAGGGATCAATAAAGGCCTGAAGAAAGGACGTGCATCCCAACAGACGACAGAACTAGCAAGGCCACAGTGAAGGTGGTGTCGTTTAGCTAAAAGGGCTTACGGGCTTCTCCAGACGAACAGTCAGGTCAACCACAGACACGTTGGGAGTTGGGACACGGAAAGCCATACCAGTCAGCTTACTGTGGGGGGAAACAAGTAGTCAGGTTAGTGTCCAGTACAGATAGGTGCACATTTAACCTCAAATACTAAAGAAACTGACCACCCCAATATGAACAAGAACTACATTGTACAATGCATTCACACACACACAACCATTTGTCAACATACCCATTCAGCTCAGGGACAACCTTGCCCACAGCCTTGGCAGCACCGGTGGAAGCAGGGATGATGTTCTGGGAGGCACCACGTCCATCTCTCCACAGCTTACCGGAGGGTCCATCTACAGTCTTCTGTGTGGCTGTGATGGCATGGACTGTGCTCTGGAGGGAGAGGGGTGAAAGGTCAAGTTCTACAACCTCAAGGAAATTCTGTTGATCAACATCCATAAGGTGCTCTTTCATCCTCTAGCCACTAGAGGGCACTCCTCACCATGAGTCCCTCCACAATAGTGAAGTTGTCGTTGATGACCTTGGCCAGGGGAGCCAGGCAGTTGGTGGTGCAGGAAGCATTGCTGCAAGAACAAAGAAAATTCAAGCAAAGATTAAGTCTGGTTTCCCCAACTGCAGAGACAGCAGTCACACAATGCTGAAACAGCCATCCATCCATCCATCCATCCATCCTATGCTTACCTGACAACAGTCATGGAATTGTCGTACTTTTCGTGGTTCACACCCATCACAAACATGGGGGCATCGGCACTGGGGGCAGAGATGATCACCCTCTTGGCCCCTCCTTGCAAGTGGAACTGGATGAGGAAAGGGTGGTGTAGTGAGAAATTTTATACAAAATAAAAATAAAGTTTTAAAGCACATGAAGTTGTAAAGGTCAACGTTCAATAACTCATTTCGTTTGCTGACACTAGAACTTACGGAGGCCTTCTCAATGTTGGTGAACACGCCTGTAGACTCAACCACATAGGTGGCACCAGCATCAGACCACTTGATGTTGGTTGGGTCTCTCCTGGATGGCACAGAATAAAAACCATCAGAACCCAAACCATTCCATCCAGTCATGTCAAGGAAGGCAGCCAGACATAGGACACTAGCGAGCCAGAGTGAACTCACTCGTGGAAGACAGTGATGGACATGTTGCCGATGATCAACTTGCCACCCTCGGCCTTCACTTCTCCGTGCTTCCACACGCCGTGTGTGGAGTCGTACTTGAACATGTACACCTGTGGATGGGAGCAGACGGTCAAGGCCCAAACCACTCCACCTTAACGTCTGCCTACATCAGGGGTAGGCAACGCTGGTCCTCAAGCCATAGTCCTGAAGGTTTTAGACGTTTCCCTGCTCCAGGACACCCGATTCAGATGAATGGGTCATTGAGGCTTCCACAGACAACCCATCATTAGAATCAGGGAAACATGCAAAACCTTCAGAACTAGAGCTCTTGAGGACCAGGGTTGCCTACATGCTCAGAGGCAGCATCTCACCATGTAGTCCAGGTCGATGAAGGGATCATTGATGGCGACAACCTCTACCTTGCCACCTACGGCAGCAGCGCGGGTGACCAGACGCCCGATACGGCCAAATCTGACCAGAGAGAAACACACAAGACATGAAGGACCGCAGCGATACAGAGACTGGCAGACATTACATATGTGTATACAAACAAGGGTGCTAAAACTTTTCAAGGAAGTATTCCTGTGACTGCATTACTCATTTGACCACTAGAGGGAAGCAGCTGTATAAACTCCTCACCAAACAATCCAGCCCTACAAGGCCTGCCAAAGTCTGACAATACTTGACATCAGCAGTCCAAATCCTTTATTTATCCCTAATATGGAGGCAGTCAGCAGTCATGGAGAACAAGGAGCTGGCAGGGTGCAAAAGTAGACAGGCAACTAGCCCAATAGCTGCTTTCATAAGAAGCTAATCAAAAACAAAATGTTAAGGTTCAGTGTTTAGTCAATATAGTAGGAGTCAGGTGGCTGAGCAGTGAGAGTGTTGGGCTAGTAATCAAAAGGTCCCTGGTTCAAACACTGGCTGTGCCAACATGTTGCATCCTTGGGCAAGGCACTTCACCCCATTTGCCTCAGGGGGGAATGTCTTTGTACCAGCCTTGTGGAATCTATTGTCCATCTAGTGAAATTAGATCTAGATATGACTGGTTAACCAAACCCACCAGTGAAGAATCCCATCCAGACATTCATCAAGTCAACCACAGGGTCTAGTGTTCCTATTGTCAACTGGACTGTAACACAGAGCTGTTCTCAGTTCCAAAAAATCAACTGATCTGCACAAACCAATGCTAACCAAACCCCTTACATTCTATGAATGATGCGGAACTGTTGCCATAGCAATTACAAAAAGATTGCCAGCTGTTCCAGGATCTGCTCGTCCTAGAACGTACACTGGCCAGTAAAACACAGCCAGATGCGCAGATCCAACCAGAAGAGGAGATCCATTTACCTTAAAGTAATGTTTCTAATCATGAGCCAATGTTAGGTTGACCACTAATGCGTGCTGGCACGACCCCTTGACTTAAAAATAAACCCTCATGCATGAATGCATCAAGAGTCAAAGTTCACCATGGAGGTATCAAGTGTCTAGAAACAAGGTGGGTGGGGGTGATGAGATTGAGGCCAATCTTTTAGTTTCCCACCTTCATATAAGGTGGATATTGGACTGTAACATCTTGTCTAGGCACCCATTTCATTCTACCAACAGGCATGGTTTCCTGAAGCTAGTCTGACTAAAGTGCCTGTCATATCATACTAATCCCCACTATCCCTCAGAGGCATCTGCCATATTAGGGTGATAAGGTTTAGAGGGAGCACAGAGGGGCTCAGAGCTCCCTTAAAGCTGGCTTTCAGAGACTTCTGAACTTTGCTGGAAAGGTTACGTGTATATAAATACACACACAGAACAGAGGAATGTAACAGCTGAGGAAAGGAGAGCTGAGCAGATTGCTACAGACAGACATGACAGTGCAGGGATATAAATAACAAAAAGGACCAGACACTTTCCAGGATGGCAGGAGAATAGAATGGTCAGCCATGGTGGACGTGCACCTCCTCAGTGAGGGCAAACTCTGACTATAATAGACCTTTACTCTGTTGACCTGCCATCAAATACCCGTCAAAAGAGGACAAGCAGACTCACCCATTGATTCCAATCTTCACCATTTTGCCTGTTCAAGTCCACACTGAAAAATATCAAAAGGCCATTAAATAATGCATTAAACATCCAGGGAAATTTAAATAATGTGCAACATGCCAATGCACAAATAGTTTACCTAAATCATTTAAATAAAAAAAACACACGCAGATATCCTTGAACTATGGAACCAGTAATTATGTTAGACAATTACAAAGATGCAACGCCCAAAGTTACGTTGTTATGAAGAGAATACCGCACAATATACCGCATAAATCGTAATAGTAGGAATAAATAAACGCATAAAAACCCCAACACTGCATAAGAAGAACTCTCTGCATGATATAAAGTACAAGAACACTGGAAAAGGATTGAGGCGTACCGTTTATGAAGGGCCTCTGTCTTTCCACTTTGACGTGAGAGCAAAGAACACCAACTTTGTGCACGTTATTTATACCCTCGAACCCCTGGACACGCCTCTCATGGACACACCCACTCTCAGAGGACACGCCCCTTGAAAATGTCAAGGTCGTTGTTGCCAGAGCCATTTATAAAAACTAAAAAATATATAATTATATTTTTATACGGCTCTGGTTGTTACTAGTAAATCTAGACTATGTTCCCCAATTATAAATCAGTGTAGGGGCAAAGAATTCCTGATTAACTGAACTGGGCCGCCTGTTGGCGGTTTGTTCACTTGACCAACTGCAAAATCAAAACTAAATGCTACTGCATCTATCTATTATCTGGCCCAGAGCCCAACAATCCAGAGCTGCCTACTAAGCAGCCTGGAGCTCAGATAATGAGACCTTGGCCCATGTGATGAGGCTACGTGAAGCCCAGCACGATGAAGGCCTCCCTTATTTGAAGGATGGAATTGAATGGGAAGATTAATCCAGATTTCATTCATCCAGTCGCATTTGTCAATCAATCAATCAATCAATCAATCATTTATTAAAGGCCACACAACAGAGTTGGTGGAATTTGCTTTCGATACAGCAGTTAAGCTCACATCTCTCATGTGCCAGGTTCCATCAACAGCAACAGAAAAAACAACAGGAGCACACATTTATACAGGTTACATCAAAACAGTGATTCCATCTTAATCATTAGACTAAATTGTTTGTTTTTGCATATATGGACGTTGTTGAGATGCAGATCATCTGCTCCATGTTTCAGGATGTTCCAGGATGTGCCAGGCCCTGGTAAAAGGAGATGGGAGCTTAGTTCACTCTGGTCACACTCCATCCCCAAACACAGTGCCAGCAACAGAGAGATACAGACAGAGAGAGAAAGGATCCAGTTCCACCGACAGCTGACATTTAGAGGATAAACTTTAAGTCCCTTTGACCAAAACCTGCCAAAACTCTGCCACTCTCTCTCCGTCACCTTCCCATGTTCCTCCTTTCATACTGAGCAGAGTGAGGTTACATGGAACAGACCAGATCACCAGTCTTCTTCATGTACACTGTAAAGTTTGGTATTACAACATTACATATGTTTGGGGTAATATAAAGTCCAGTAAATAAATGAAATAGAAAAAAAACACTGGATGCATGATTAGAGGATGTGGCCCCATTCATGGTGTTTACGGTCTGAGCAGCAACATATCAAATAAGAGAAAAGCTAAATGTTTAGATTGTTGTCCAGATAGACGTGAAATGGCTGTAATCCCCCTCCTGCCCCCCCAAACCTGGTATCTCTTACAGCAGAGTGCTCCAGGTCCATTCCTCCTGGGTCATTCACTAGTTCAACCTTACTAACTGTAACTCAGTAACTCATGTCAAATCCATCTTCAACCAAACATCTGATTCGCAGCTGATTTCCAATTGCTAAGGGAGACAGATAAGACATCCTTCAGCATGGACTTCCTCCAAGTCACACAGGTCACCCAAAGGTCAGGCTCAAAATAGGCCAGGTAACCTTCTCAATGACCAGCCCAAACTACTGTACTGCTGCTCCATGATGGCCTGCGCCTTCGCTTCATATAGGCCTGATATGCCAAAGGGTATGACATTTGATGGCCAGCATTCTTAGACAGGCAAAGCGATGCGTTGGGTGTAGTGGGAGTTAAGAGGGCCTCTATGAAGGCAAGCTCTAGGATCATTTTGAAATGAGGGAATCTCATGGAAACATGAACTGGTTTGAGGAAATAAGTTCAAGAAAAGAATAGGTTCGTAAATCATTTTGGGGAGATTTAATAGTCCCTAACCAAAGACACCCAAAACTATACCCAGTCAATAATACAACACTGCTTCAAGTAGAATACAAAACAAGGGAAACTAAACAAGCATTCCTTGATCTTTATCACGGTAAAATCGATCTACAGAGCATCGCTCACATTGTGCTGAGAAACATACAAGTCAACTCTCTCGGGAGTGCTAAGAAGGGTTCTTGCTTGTAAAGAAAATGTTGGTATTAAAATATATGACCTTGCTACAATATATGGCAGACAAGGTATTATTTAACACATCATTTCAAATGGCCTATAACAGAAAATAACTTTGCCCCATCTAAGAATAGACATGATTTGGTCAGAGTATCTAACAGTCCTGTCTCTGCCCTATAGGTTGCCATGGCATCGGGCAAACGCTGAACACAGGTGATTGTGTGTGTAAAGAGCAATAATCAGTCAACGTTGTTAGAAGTGATGTGTATAGGGCTGGCTGCTGTCTCCTCTCACACTCAGTAGGACTGGTGTTTTAGATTTTGCAACATTTTCCGACCAATCGGCTTTAGTCTGTTAGGGTTTGCTCGTAGGAAACAGGAACTGTAGCATATCTTCTTTTTTTATTCGTATTCAAATGTTATAATGTTTAGTTTTGTGGTATAATGAAGCATATAAAGGCAACAATGAAAAAGGCAAAAACAAAGATAAAACCATGAGTGTGTAAATCCTACAGCCCCTATTCTCCCTTCTTCCTGTCTGACAGAGAAAAGGTGGAGGTCTGGGTGGGGGTACGACAGTCCCAAACACTGCTGAGAGAGGGAGCAGCATCAGAGACACAGACAGATCTACTCCTCCACCCGGGACTCTAGCTAGAACGTGTCCATGGAGGTCGCTGGCATCGTCGACGTGACTATGTCCATCTGTTACCGAGATCACTTCTTCTTCCTCTCCTGAGTACACCGTGGACAGTACCTGGAGAAACAGGAAACAGGAGGGAGGGGGAGACAAACCAAGAGAGAGAGGGGGAGAGAGAGAAACAGATGATGGCATTGAAAAAAGCTAGTTCGATTTCAATTAGTCAGCATAACAAATCCAAATGTTAAAACCATGGAGAAGAATTAGCCTAGGTGTATGTTGTATATGAAAGGGATGTTCTGGCTTTCCTCTAATAATCTGCAGTATTCCCACAGTTATATATGAGCTGTGTCCCACTTTAACTCACCATTTCCCTCTGGGTTTTGTGGTCAGACCTACGCAGGCGAAGTGGAACCACTCAATGGAGCACTGCAATGAAAACACACACACACGTCACAAAATGGACTTCAGGGAGAAAGGCAGGACGTTCCTGACTTGAGAGCGCCCCCTTGTGTCTGAATCCAGATCTCTGCATTCATGCGGACTCACGTCTGTGTTGTCGCAGCCAATCATTTCTCCGTAGGACACTTGGTGACAGAGGCAGTAGGTGGGCTCGTTGGGGTCCACCGGCATGTCCAGCACATCGGAGGGGTGCACGTTCCCGAAGTTGACCACAGGGGCGGGCAGATCCGCTCTGAGGGGGAGGGGCGACAACACAAGCAGTCAGGACCGAAACACAGGCAGACCACAGCAGCGGGCACAGCAGCTGACAGGAGGACGTACGGCTGGGCGAGCTTGACTTTCTTCTGGGCGCTCTTGGGGCTGCAGTCCTCGTCTGACTTGACCTTTGACCTGGACCTGGCCACCTTCTTCTCCTTGGGACCCCTCAGATCGCCTGAAGAGAGAGAAAGGACAGCAGGTTAGAGCGGCGCACGGTGGTAGAGAGAGGAGAGGGGGCGCCAGGGAAAGAAAGGGAATTCAGGGAGCGATGGACGACTTAGCAAGCACAGATGAGTGAGGCCTCAACGAGCGGGAGGGCCGGAGAGACAGAAACTGATCCAGAGGGTCTAAGGGATGGTGACACTCATTCAAACTCACCCTTGTCTCTTCCTTTGCTGGAGGTCGAGTCGTAGTCGGTGCTTTCAATCTGCTTCTCCTTCAGGTCAGCTTCGAAGCGGGCGAGGTCGGTATCCAAGCGACGAATGTGCTTGTCCACCTGCAGGAGTACCACAGCAACTCACTATCACCGCCACAATCTGGGGGTCTTAATGCACAATTATCTGGGCTAAAACACTCACTGACTGTGTATGTGATTGGGAATAAACCTGGATGAACTAACTCACCATTTCATAAGTCTGCATGGCCAGCTGCACCTTGTCATCTCCAAATTCTTTACACTTTCCGTAGGACTGCTGGATGTCTCGGAGCAGAGCGAGTTTCTGCTCTGACGTCAGGGAGGGCGCCTTGGACGTGTATTCCTTAGCCTTCGAGTCTATCTGGCCTTTCAAGTCTGTAGAGGAGAGGGAGAGAACCGGAGGGAAGAACGGGGATGGGAAAGCACAGAGGGAGGAATAATATGGGTCAGTATGCAAACACATGTTATCAAATCAGTCTCCATTCCATATAGCACAAGAAATAGGAAACATAACCGGGGTTATAATATTATGATTTATTATTATTATTATTATTCATAAACAGAAGCCTTACCTTCGGTCCGCTGGTCCAGATCTCTCATTAGTGTGAAATTTCTCTGCAGCTCGAAAGGAAGGTTTTCAATACCTAGTAACAGATTGAGCACATCATATTCTTCAGTCGTATAAAATGCAAAATAATGACTATACTCAACTAAATAATAGATAGCAAGTTCGTAAAGCATTAATGAACCATTACTTTATATAACGTTATATAAATGTGTGGCTCGAAAGCTAATGCTAGCTGACTAGCTCACGTCAGCGAGTCGGACACGGATTTAAACGGATTTCTCTTTGATGTTAGACAAAGTCGGTGCGACTGTGGTTTATTTTGCAATGTATATTTCGCCGGCTAAACAACCGTTTCCAACCAGAACACTTTAAAAAACGAAATCTTACTGTCCAGGTAGTGTTCCAAATACATTCCCGCCGCCATCTTGAAAAGCGTAAATAAACGATCAAGTTTCCGGTCAAACCGGAAACAAAATGTTGCAGCTCATCCAGTAAGTGGCGCTGTTTACAAAAAGAGTAATTAGAACTTTAAGTCTCACCCACCAAGGGAGCACATAGGCACTATAATCACATCACATACTCAAAATTCAGATAAAGTCAATGTATGATCTCTAGAACATCATTTGTACTAGTTTGGTCTTGGTGTCACGTAAGGGACAATACAGTAGATACTGGATTTGGCAGAGCATCTGGCTTCTGTCTGCTGGCTGCAATGTCAGAGTTGTCAGGGGGGCTTTTTTGAGGGCCCCTTCATTCTACTGCCTCACCTGAAGCACTTCCAGCAAACGTGCATTAAGAGGTTTCCTGGCATGTTATACATTCTCCTTGATCTGCCCTTTCTCAGCAGTGATGTTAGGCAGCTGGCAAGCTTTCAGCTGGGAGGAAAGGAATACGCCGAGGTTATTTTAGGTGCCCAATCAGCTGCAGTGTGGTCTGGGCAGGGTGATCTTAGACCAACCGATGGCAGAAGGGGCAAGAGGCAGGAGGCTCGAGGTTAGGGATTAGGATGGGGACCGCAGGACAGGAGGCGTGGTTGTGCTGTACAGTTAAGGCAGAGAGACCTCATCATCCTGGGTCAGACGGACACGGACATGAGAGGGAGGAGGACAGGAGGGGAAGGATCAAGACCTGGGAGCAGCGCATCAGGGAGGAGTTCTGAATTATTGAACGACGCACGTAGACGCGCGCACACACCCCACAGACAAACACACACGCGCACGTCATATATACGCAACAGCACACATAACTCTCTCTGTCTCACTCCGTCTCTCTCTCCCTCCATCTCTCTCTCTCTCTCTCTCTCTCTCTGTCTCTCTCCGTTTCTTTCTCTCCATCTCTCTCTGTTTCTCTCTGTTTCGCTCTCTCTTTCTCCATCTCTCTTTCTCTCTGTGAACTCTCTGCCTTTGTCCCCCCACACCTTCCCATGTCAAGCCGCAGCACAGTAGTTCCCCTCTCCTCCTCGTCTCAGTGAAGGGGTTATCCCAGATTAGCTCTTTATCTCTTTTCCTACCCCGGACGGTCTTGTGTTCCCCTGTCTAGACAGAGCACACCGCCCCTGTTATCAGCTTGCAGAGCTGCTCAGAATCTATAAAGACTAAATCACTGAGAGAGACACAGACCTGAGCTGTGAAAGGCTAAAGGTTTATATTACAAGAGCAGCTGATTCTATTACACATATATTTTTATCCTTATGCTGTTACCTGTTTGACTGAACTCGAAATATCCAGTCAAAACTAGTTTTCTCACTTTGTTGAGTCAAAGCAGTCAAAGCAGTCGGGGTCTGTGTTTCCTGGAGACGCACAGCATGGTAATATGTACCTGTCGCCGTGGGTGACCGAGGCTGCCCGGCCATTAAGCCGGCTAGTAAATAAACTCTCAGTCTCAACTGCTCCTTCTCAACCCAAAACAATCGATTGTCGCCAAGGGCAACAAACCTGTGTATGCTGGCAAGTGAGGGGAGGGGAGTAACACTCTCTGTCTAGATTAGTGTGCTGTCAACACCCACCATGCTGCTGTATTCACAGATCTGCTTCCACCCTGTGTCTGTTGTAATGCGCTCTGCAGCTGGCAGCTTTGAACCATGGGTAAATGCAGCCGGGACGCGCCGCTGCATTCTGCCGCCGTACACGGATCCGCAGACGCTCCGTAAACGCTTCGCTGCTGCGGCGTGACACTGACAGCCCTGAGGGGATGGGGGTTCTTTGCAGACACAACACGCAAACAGACAGAAAGATCAACAGACAGCGAGACAGACAAATAGACAGACAGCGAGACAGACAGATAGACAGACAGCGAGACAGACAGACAGTTAGACAGACGGATAGACAGACAGCGAGACAGACAGATAGACAGACAGCGAGACAGACAGGCAGTTAGACAGACAGACAGGTTGACTGACAGGCAGAGAAGACAGAGCAGACAAAAACACTCAGACAGCAGACATACCCCCACCCCCCCCCCCCACCCCCCTCTCCCCCCCGACTGAGCGAAGCGAGGAAAAGCTGCCGGTGACTTTGGGACGTCATGTGTCCTTTAATGAGGGTCCGACAGCGGCAGGATAAAGGAGCCCATCTGAGGGAGGGACGTCACGGTGAGTCTGACAGGAAGCGGAGGAGTGCAGATCCATGAGCTCCGTCTGAATACCGGAGAAGTCTCTCTTGGAAGTGGCTTTGGATAAAAGCGTCTGCTGAATGAATAAATGTTCCATCAGCCAGCGTGGCAGGGAACCCTCTGGTCTTTGTTGAAGATTTGGGAACTGATATAAGCCTGTGGTTTGCTTTTGAATTCAGGCATGTGTGGGTGACTGGGTGACTACCAGACAGTGGGCACTAAAGTGGGTCTAGGTCAGAAATGAAATCAAACTTATTATTGATACACATCATGAAATCTCATTCTCCCCCACCCCCCTCCCCTCTCTCCTGACTCCCCCCTTCCCTTCTTCCCCCCCGCCTTGTCAATATTCAATATTACATACACCACCTCACAGTCTCTGTCTCTGCTTTTGCTGTCCGCACACTGATCATTTTTAAGTGGTGTTTAATCAAGCCCAACCATGTGATACACCTCTCATGGACAAAAATAGGATTACCCATAACTCCCTGCTCTTGGCATTTCTCTTTGGGATCACCTCTCAATAATCCTCAAAGTCTGCAGACGTACACAGACCAATACACAAACATTCACATCCGCATATGACTTCATCAATGAGGTATACATTGGAACAATACCTGGACTGGCCAACCAGCCACACATGCATACACAGACACACACACTGAGCTATAAATAGACTGTTTGTTTGTTTCTGTATGCAGGCACACCAGCATCTTCCCCCACCTCTGTCTCCCTGTCACCCTCCCCCCTCCCTTCACCCCACCTTCCTCCCTCCTAGAATACTAATTTGATCATCTCGGTCTAACCCTGTCCACCGCTCAGCGCAGCACTCCCCCTCTCCTCCCGGGTCCTCCCTCATCCTCACTGCCACACCGTCCTTACTCCCTTCTCCTCTCTCGATCCCATGTCCAATGTGTGTCTGTCTAGCTGCAGGACTGCTAAATAAACAGCACTTCAGCTGAAAGGATTTTGGAGAGCAAGGTCACTGTGGGGGGAGCGAGTGTTTGACTGGGGTTTCAGAAGACAGAGGCTTAGGGGAGAGAAGAAGAGGGGGTGGGAAGATGAGAAGGAGGAAGATGAAAGTATTTCGGGGTTTTTACATTCTCAAACCGTGCCACCTTCTCCTGTGCTGTGTAGGAGGAGAGCAACGGATGCGTGAGGTGAAGACAAGAAAGAGAGAGAGGCCAAGATGAAGGGATGACCCTGTGTGAAACCGTTACAGCGCTGTCCAAAAAGGAAGGGGGGAGGAAAAAAGGAAGAGAGTGAGATAAAAGGAAATGAACAAGGGAAAAAGATAGATAGGGCGTGAGATTTGCCAAAGTGGTGAGGGGGCACCAAAGTGTTGAAGGGGGCACCAAAGTGTTGAGAGGGGCACAAAAGTGGTGTGGGGGGCACCAAAGTAATAATAAAAAAGAGCAAAAAGCAAACCAAACCGGAAAAGAAACCGTGAATGTAAGTGGATATGTTGTGTGGGGGGTGTGGTGGCCGGTGGGTAGGGCACCTAAATGGCTAGCAGCACTGCTTTCTTTGGGCATCACAAAACCCTTGTTTGTCACAAGTCTTAATGAGTGTGGCTCAGCAGGTGCAGATGTCCATTGCCCTTGTACAAGTGCTGACCTATGTGCCCAGGCTACCCAGATGTGTCAAACTCTGCCCCCTCCCCTCCTCCTCTCTCCCAGACACATTGACTTACTGACTGAGTAACTGGATGCCCCAGTATCACTAGACCGCTCTCCATCTGTGTGTAAGTGCATGCGTGTGTGTGTGTGTGTGTGTGTGTGTGTGAGCTAGAGAAAGAGAGAGAGAGGGAGAGAGCATGACGGAGGCACAGCGAGGGGGAGCCAGAGAGTGATGGAGAGCGAGCGAGCGAGCGAGCGAATGAGGGACGAGCGCGCGCGCACACACACACACACACACACGTTTGCACACATACGGACAGACCGAGCGGAGACTGACGGGGAGCGGGGAGAGAGAAGAAAAGGAGAGCGAGAGAATGCCTGGAGAAAGCGTGGCGTTTGCTTGTCTGCTTCCAGAGCCCCAGTGAGAAACCATGGGCTGCATCGGCTCCAGGAGTATCAGTAAGACCCCCTCTTTTACCTCTTCATTGTCCCCCCCTGTGACGAGGGGGGTCGGGGGTAAGGGAGGGAAGGAGAGAGGGAGGTGGGGGGTGCTCGGATGCAATGAAGTCCCTCTGTCTCTCTCTCCAGAGGGATGTTTCTATGGAGACCTGCTGGTGGGAGATGTTTGCCGACCAAAGGGAAACGTGTGTGGGGTTTATCACTGTTGGTGGGGTTTCTGATAGTGGTAAAAATATAGGAGGGTGTGTGTGTTTCAGACCATGGTGTGAAAGCAGAGTGTGAGGGATGTACGATGTGTGTGTGTGTGTGTGTCAGGTTGATATTCTTGATTAACAGGGATGGCAAGCTGTTTTGTGCACCCATGTGTGCAGTGCTGCTGCTAGGCATTTGGGTGCCCTATGCACAACCAACCCTTACGCCCCCCACCAACCCCCCACCCCCAAACACATGAAGATTCAGTGTCCGTCTTACTGTTTTGCTGTCGTTTGCGGCTTCGTTTTTGTGATGTTCTATCGGATTCTTTTGGTGGCCCCCCTCACCACTTTGGTGCCACCCACAGCACTTGGTGCCCTACGCGCAGCGCGTGACGCGTGGTTGGAGCGGCGGCACCGCATGTGTGTACCGGTGAAGAACATCTGCGTTTGTCTGATAGCATTTGACACGTGATGGTGGAGGTTACGACGAAGGATAAAAGATAAAAGAATAGAAGAAAAGAGAGGAAATCTTGGTTGGTGTACTGTTGCAAGTAGAAATAGAGAAAAGAGATGAACAGACACAGAGAAGGGGAGGGATAGAGAAACAGGAGCAAGAATTTCACTGTGTGTGTGTGTGTGTGTGAGAGAGAGAGAGAGAGAGAGGGAGAGAGAGAGAGAGAGAGAGGGAGAGAGAGACCCTTGGAGTAATGCTAAGGTCAAAGAAAGCTTTGTGTCTGAGAAAATGGCAAGCCCTCCTCTATCTTCCTTGGTGTACGTCACGCTGACACGCAATATATGAAGTGGCAGTGCATTCCAGGTTAGGAGACACACACACACACACACACACACTCACACACACTCACACACACTATGAGTATGACCTGCGTTAGATGAGTCACAAGCAATCTGGGCAGACCCAGGTGTGAAGTCGGACATGCTCCACATGTAGGTCGACTCCGCAGACTCTACCCTGCTGGTATTCAGCTCTCCACGCCCCACTGACTAATACACATTTACTCCCAGCCCTAACACACAACAAACTCACCTCGACTAATGACACGTGAAGAGTGAGTGTGTGTGTGTTGTGTTGTGGGGGTTTACCGTACGGCCACCCCTTCTGAAGGCGCTAGCGAGCGACTGAAACATGCTTAAAGCCACAGCGCGCGCGTGTGCGTGTGTGTGGTGTTATATTTTGGACGGCAGCCCACCTACTATAAACACTCAAGGAGAACAATTGCTGTATTTCCATTCATTCTATCAGCCTGTGTCCTTCTGTTATAGGAACAAATGAATCCCTGGCTGCTGGCCTGAGTTAAATAAATAAGCGGGGGATATGTGACCTTTGTCTGTCATTGAGACGATAGGATAGGTAGCATGTGTATGAGGCTGAGGACAGACAGTGAGCCTGGCTGCACTGACACATGCTGTGTCTGATGGATGGAGGCCATCCCAGCGGTTTACTATTGAGGAACCAGAAAAAAACACCGTAAACCAGCTGGGATTTGTTATTTTCTTTGAGAAAACGCTTTTTTTGGGGGGGGATTTCATATTTGCTTGTCTTCCTCGTCTCTGCCTCTAGCTTCTCCTCTCTCTTTTCCCCCCCTCTCACTCTCTCCCCCTGCGGTCATGGTTTGCTTGTCAAATTCAATCAGGACTTCTGGCCAAAACGCTATGAAATCTACACTACGCTACCGCTGACTAAGAGTGCTATAGCAACTCCCTTATTAACACTCTCAGACAAATGCAGTCAGTTTAATTTTTAACGCCTCCTATGCTATATATAACCCTGTCCAACCTATCCATTGTTATCCATTGTATTCGGTATATAGATCCATCAACTGTGTGCCTATACAGATGTCTGTTTTAGACTGAGTTGTACACACACACACCCCCTGGAAGCTGTTCCTCATTCAAACTTCAAACATTTAGGAGAATACTATGTCAAATAAGCAGAGTGGACATGGGTTCGAATCCCGGTGAGGGTGCTGGAGCTGTGCCTGCGCGTGGGCCAGGAGGGCAGACCAGCGCTCCCTGGGCGTGAGCCAGGAGGGCGGACCCCAGCGCTCCCTGGGAGATGGGGTTGGTGTTTATCCACGAGGAGGTTGTTAGCAAACACACGGCGTGAACACCAGCGAGCAGCTTTGGCTGGCTGACCTATGACTGCAGGCAGAGCATGCAGATGTGGCCGGTGACTAAGGCTGTGCGGAGGCGCACGTGCGCCGCGTCCGTTCTTGAGAGCGTCCGCTGGCTCGCTCAGCTGGCTCTCCCTCTCCACCGGCAGCAGTCCGAGGCGGGGGTGCCTGCCCCCGTATCAGGCGTAACGGTGGGGGTCCTCCCCGCCCTCCCTCCCCCCCCCCCCCGCCCCCCCTTCTGTTTGTGGTTCTCTCCTCTCCAGTGTCTTTGAAATGTTGCGTTACTGTGGAATGCTCCCGCTACTCCCCCCCCCCTTCCATCATCCCCCCCTCCCTCCATCATCCCCCCTTCCTCCCTCCACCTTCCCCCCTTCCTCCATCATCCCCCCTTCCCCCCCACCTCCATATTGATTTCATTAAAAGTGTGGACAAACTGACGAATGGATGTTCGGTATTGAGCTGGGCACACCTGCTGTGACATTTACTCCCTCGTCGCGCACACACACACACACACACACACACACACACACACACCCACACACAGAGGCACACTCGCAAAGAGGAACACACATGCACAGGCAACCAGACGCTGAAAGGCGAACCCACAAAAAAACACGCACACGCAGTCAAACGACCACAAGCCAAACATACGTCCGATGTCGCTGTTTGCGTGAGCTAACTACTTTGTGGCAAGGTGACGGGCAGTCAGAGCCAAGGTGACAGGTGGATGGGATGATGGTCAGGTGGCCAAGCCCAGAGCTGTTAACCCATGAATGAAGACTTCAAAAAGGGGAGATGAAAGAAAGAGCGAGGAGATGGAAGAGGTGAGGAGCGACACACCGAGAGAGCGAGAAAGAAGAAATTATCCCCTATTAGTCCCCTAATGGTGAAATTTCAGAGGCGCACACATTTATTCAAAGCATTGGCCGGGATTCAAACCCCCACCGGGAATGAAACCCAGGCTTTCTGCACATGGTAGGCAAGAATCCTACCACTGAACCACCGGTGCTGCCAAAGCGAGGGACAAAGAGAGAGAGATGAGGTTTGCTTACACCTACAGTGTTTTTCGCCGCTCTCTGATGCTGTTTATGAGAGCTGGTTCAGGGCTTAATTCGAGGTGAGGCCCTGCCCGCCCACCCTTAGCCGTCTCCCTGCGTGTTGTTCAGTTTTGTTCCTTCGCCCACTGGAGCTCCGTCGGCGCCGGTTAGAGAGCTGAGGTGAGTCAGACTCTAGGCTTCATCCCGAATCAGCGTCAAGACCGAAGTCGCCACATGTCACCGTGGCCCCCCCCTCGCGAGACGCGCCGCGCTCCCAGGAGCTATCGCTAACGACACGTGACAAGTCCCTGGCCCGGAGGTCTGTCAGGGCCGATCGCGGCCGCGGCCGACGATGCTCCCAGCCTCTCACTGCTCGCTGCGACGCCGGCCTGGCCTCTTCCCGCTTCCGCTCGGCCGGACGCAGCCCAGCCGCCCTTTTAGCGAGGCTTCGCGAGCGCCATTTTTTTCTTTTGTTCCATCTTAACGTGAGTAAGATGATCTGAAAAAAAGGCAGGAGGAGGTGGTTGAAAAATGAGGTCTCTGGTGTGTCAGAGGCAGACTTGGGGGACGAAATAAGAGGTTGGATAAGCGGTTGGGGAGCAGGGGATGCTGGGAAGGAAGGCTTTACCAGAAAGCTGCTCAAGAGAGACAAGAGAATGCCCCCCCCCCCCCATCGTACCCAGAAGGGGGCCCTCAGCATTAGTTAAAGACTGTGATTCACACAGCTGCCGCTGAAGACGATGAAGACCTCAGATCAAGACCAAATCAAGAGCTTCGTTTCTTAACTAAACTCCACTTCCCCCTTTAGGATATCTCGTGTTCTTTGAAGCCTGCTACCATAAATGTGCAATTTGAAAGCACGATAATATTATAACGTTAAATGTGTTTCAATAATGAGTTTTTTTTTGCCAATCACACACTCGAATGACGAATGTGTTTGAGCCTCTTTCTGCCCCTGGAGCAGCGCCGTATTCCAGTAATCTCTAATTAACAACAAACAGATGCCACATGATCGCATAACAACACATGTTAGGGAATACATGTATTGCATGAAAGGGTGTAAACATAGTTATTTTAAAAAGTCTGTCGATTTTTTTCTTCTTCTACGAACTTGCATCTGAAGCCATATTTGGGTCATTTGAGGGAGAGACATCTATAGTACGCGCAACAACGACACATTACTCCTTCCCCCGATGTGACAACATTTGGGGCAGATAATGAGTCTAATTTTAGAGCTTTGTGTGAATGTCAGCGCTAACTCAACTGTGAGCTGTCACATCCAGTCAGATACCAACATGGGGTTACATAAGCTTGGCATCGATGTTTATTCCTGCTCTCTCTCTCTCCCTCTCTCTCTGTCTCTGTCTTTCTCTCTCTCTGTCTTATTCTGTCTTACTCTCTGTCTCTCTCTCCCTATCTCTCTGTCTCTGTCTTTCTCTCTATCTCTCTCTCTCTGTCTTATTCTGTCTTACTCTCTGTCTCTCTCCCTCTCTCTCTCTGTCTTTCTCTCCCCCTCTCTCTCTCTCTCTGTCTTTCTCTCTCCCTCTCTCTCTCTGTCTTTCTCTCCCCCTCTCTCTCTGTCTCTGTCTTTCTCTCTCCCTCTCTCTCTCTGTCTCTCTCTACAGCAGCGGAGGCGGTTCCTGTACGGAAGGATGGGGAGCAGGTAAGGCAGCAATTTCAACATGCATCTTGACCCCCTCACCATCATCATCATCATTGGCGTCTTGAGCCAAGATGGCCGTGGCAAATACACCCTGGTTTTCAGAGAAACGGAGCTTGAGAGTCACTCCGCCTGAGATTGTCTTGACATAATGTTTCTCGGGGATGATGCAGTATCCAGTTTCTCCGCGAGGTTACTGGAGCCGGTCCCCAGAGCACGAGACATTACCGTACTATAGATTACCTCCTGCTCCTCCAGGGACAGACCAGCATCTATCTCCTGTCGCTGCTCGGACAGAATCCCACCTGTGTGTGTTTCACTCCAGCAGGGGAGTGACAGAACATGCTGCTGGCTCCGTTCCACAACACGAGAGGCTGCTGCCACATACATGAGATGTTTACACGAAGAACAGCACGTCTGCTGCATGGGGCTTTTTCCTTCCACCGATCACGCTACGCAATGTTGACAGGCTGTAAGAAGACATAGCGGGAAGAATAGTGTATCGATTACATCGAATGTGCGTGTTTGCGAGCCTAGAGAATGTATACATTCGATAGAGAGGCACCCCTCGATGCGCTCCGCGCGGAGCAGTGAGGCCCATGTGATGCTGGTGGGAGCCTGGAGCTGGCCTCGTGCCTCGCTCAACATGTTGTGTTTCATCCTCGTGCTCATTTCCAGCCGACAGAAACCCTCAATGCCTCTAGCTGGTTGGCAGACTGGTTGGCTTGCCAACGACTGGCTAATTGTCTAACAGGCAGACTGGCTGTCTGTCTAACATGTAGACTGGCTAATTGTCTAACAGACAGACTGGTTGATTGTCTAACATGTAGACTGGCTAATTGTCTAACAGGCAGACTGGCTGATTGTCTAACATGTAGACTGGCTAATTGTCTAACAGGCAGACTGGCTGTCTGTCTAACATGTAGACTGGCTAAGTGTCTAACAGACAGACTGGCTGATTGTCTAACATGTAGACTGGGTAATTGTCTAACAGGCAGACTGGCTGATTGTCTAACATGTAGACTGACTAATTGTCTAACAGGCAGACTGGCTGATTATCTAACATGTAGACTGGCTAATTGTCTAACAGGCAGACTGGCTGATTGTCTAACATGTAGACCGGCTTATTGTCTTACAGGCAGACTGGCTGATTGTCTAATATGTAGACAGGCTTATTGTCTTACAAGCAGACTGACTGACTGTCTAACAGACTGGTTGGCTTTGCAGTTTGGGGTCTTTACGTGGCTCTGATTATTCAAGATGAAATATTCAAGACAAAATTGTCTTCACAGTCAACGCTCGCAACATGAATTTACACAGCAAATCAGATTAGATTAGATAAACCTTTATTTGTCCTCCAGGAGGTGGAGGACAAAGTCACAAAGAGTGACAAAGAGTGAAAAAGAGTGAAAGAGTGAAACGGACATACTTGGAACACAAATGTCCCAGCTGTCTGAGTCATTCCAACCACAATCTATCTCTTATTAGACTGTCTGATTGGTCACAGCTGCATGTCAGCCACGTCAGCAGAAGCAGCAGCAGTACTTAGCATCTCTCCAGGGCCAGTCTGGTCCCCTCTGACGCGTTACAGACTTCTGTCCATACCGGGCATTCTACTGTGTGCAGATGTTGTTGTTGCCCCAGACAACAAGGCCACAGTAATGGTGGAAAACAAAACAATCATGCCTGGTTATGGCTGTTAAGCCACTGTTGGTGACTGGACTGCACTAGAATGGAGTTTTCATTCTGGTTGTTTCACTGACCGTCACATTTTCCTTCCCCTTGTTCATCCCTCCATCTCTACTGTCAGAGATCCCAGTCATGCTCCTGCCCCAGTCACATGGGGCTCTCCCGGGTTTTCCTGTGTTCATCCTGTCCTTTATATCCGTTCACTGCTTCTAATCTTTGCCCTGTCCCCTCTCTGTTGACGTCCCTCCCCCGCTATGCGTGGAATCACACACACGTTTATTGTATTTTGCACGGTTCCCCCTTCCTTCTCTCTCTTTCTCTCTTTGTTTCCTCATCACTTCTCCTCCCTTCCCTTTTTGCGCTGTCCTCCTCTTCTTCCTTCCTTCCTTCTTCCCTCCTCCTCCTCCATCCTCCTCCTCTCTCCTCCTCTTCCCTCCTACTCCTCCACCCTCCTCCTCCTCCCTCCTCCGCCCTCCTCCGCCCCCTCCCCTCAGCATGGCCATGCAGACTTTTCCTGGGAAGGAATCAATGTAAATCCTGTGATAATCTCCTCCTCTTTCTCCCAATACCCCGTCGCCGTGTCTCTGCGCTCTCTGTAGATAAGCCAATATTTTGTCCTTCACCCCCCCCACCCACCCACCACCCCCTGCCCCCCTTTCCCTCCCTGTCTGCCTCTATTTTGGTGCTGGGCTAATCTACTGTACTGCTGGCTACATAGAGCGAGCCTGGAAGATAACGTGCTGTAATAACACCTCCTTAATCTGAAAAACTAGGCTATGCTAGGCTGGGCTGTCCTAGTCTGGGCTATGCTATGCTAGGCTCTGAAAGCCATTGCAACAGCTGCTGGAAAGCTACTGTAGCATGGAGCTAATGACATACTGTTACTGCTGATCATATGTGAGAATCACAGGCCACGGCAGCCAAATGGGCTGATAATCACTAGGGTGCTAAACGGGTGAAGTCATTTGCATATTTATCGCGGAGACGCTTGTTGAAAATCATGGTTGTGTGTGTGTGTGGCCGGCGGTTCTTTGCATCAAGTCGATAAGACTTTTTTTCCCACCCCTCTACTCTCACTTTCTACTCGCTTGTATCAGTCTTTGGTGTCACCACACTCTCAACTGTCGTTTCATCTTCACTTCAACCAAGTTGTAGTCAATAGGCTTCAAAGTTGGGCCAATCCAACTACCAGTTCAAACATTAGGCTTCTTTATTCCCTTCAAACAAATAAATTGCTCTCGCTCTCTCTCTGTCTCTCTCTGTCCTGCTCTCTCTCTCTCTCCCTCCCTCCTCTTCCTCGTCTCTCTCTAGCTCTCTATGGAAGACACCACCTCCATCCTCCCTCGTCTGAAGCGGAACTCTAACGCCTACGGGATTGGGGCTCTGGCTAAGTCGTCTCTGACAGGTGTGTCAGGTGTGTGTCTGTGCTGGTAGATGGTAAACCAACCCCATGTTGGCTCCAGTCCAGGGGGGTGAGATGGAGCCAACATGGCAACCCCTCCCCTATGGGTGCCTCTTATCCTTTTCACTTCCTGCCTCCATTGACAATACACGTCAATGCCTGATCCCAGGTCATTGATGGAATCCAACTCGATTTTCACGAATATCAAAGTTGGAAGTTAAAAGCATCTCCATGGGTGTGTTGGGAATTGTAGTTCTACTGTGGTGTTTACTTTGGAAATGTAGTTTCTTTTGGTGTGTACAGCATTTCTATATTTGTAACTGAGTTTTTGATATTGTTGTTACTGGAATCCTCTGACTGGATTATTTCCTGTCATTTTGTGTGTCCTTTGTTGTGTAGTGCCAGTATAATATTGCGTTGTTGTGATTGTTTTATTGTGTTAAACAGTTGGAGGATATCATATGTACAGATATTTTTGTGCTGTTTCTTGAGTATATTGACTTTCCAGTGGTTAAAGCCTCAACACCAACATTCATTAACACCAGTCCCACTTGCATCTCATTCAAAAACCAACGCATCATCAGAATGTTTTGATTCTGAACATTATTTGCATTGTTTCATGGACAATTAGTTGTATTTCTAACTCTATTTGTTGAGAGTGGGTTTTTAGCCCAGCATGATTGCTTTTAGCTCCATGTATTTACTTCACACTTAACTGACGTAATTTGATTTTTATTGTTCTTCCCTAAACATTTAGACGATGGGAATTTGTCCCTCGTTAGCTTCCGATATTAACATTTTAATGAGGAGTTTGAGTGGTGGTGCTTCTTCGTTCTAATGTTTAGAGCAAAGATGACTTTTCCGCACATTCTTAATTACTTTGCCATGTTTAATGTCTGCGTCTGATGGTTTAATGGGATGTGGAGTGATGAATCGGCGTGCTATTTATACACGGCCCAGTGCACTGGCCTGCGCTGCCCTGTCCTCAGTCAGTCTGCGCTCAGACCTCAGAACTACTGATCAAATAAACTTGTCTTGACAGGCAAACGGACAGTTCATAATACACGCAGTGAAACCTAATACTCCTTCATTCACCCTTCCACCCCACCCACCAGAGCTTGTTAGGTTGTGGCCTACTTTCAGAAAGAAACAATTGTGAGGAGATTCATATTCACACACAGCATTTGAGCCTCTGCACCATTATACCTCTCTCTTCTCAACATCATCTCACTCCTTCAAATCTCGGGACCTGCCATCCTTCATCACGGTGGGTGCTCGGTTAATTCCTCGGGGCAGCCCAGATGGGTGGGGTTTCCTTGATTTTTGAGGACGCGCCAGCCGCCTGGGCCGCTCAGGGTTGCTAAACGAGCGCCGCGAGACAGAACGCATGCACTGACACATCGTTTGTACGACCACCCCCCCTTGCTCCTGCAGGTGTGAGTCGCTCCATGAAGGACAAGGTGACCAAGCCCACCGCCATGGCTCAGGGCCGAGTGGCCCACATGATCGAGTGGCAGAGCTGGGGCATACCATCAGCTGGGCCGGAGGGGTGCTCGGGACGTACCAAGCTGCAGCGAGAGAAGCAGAGGCGGCTGGAAAACGACGCCTACAGCGACCTGAGCGACGGAGAGAAGGAGGCCCGCTTCGCAGCAGGTGTGTCAGAGAGACCTGATAAAAAAAACCAAGGTTTAAAGTCGCTACAACACCACATCACTTCTACTACAGTGCTACTGTAATGTAGTAGAGTCACGTGGCTCAGCGGTTAAGGCGTTGGGCTGATGACCGGAAGGTTGCAAGTTCGATTCCTGGCCGTGACCACATGACGTTGTGACACTTCTCCCTACTTGCCTCTGGGGGGAATGTCCCTGTACTTGCTGTAAGTTGCTCTGGATAAGAGCATCTGTTAAATTGGAAATGTACTGCAAATCCCTCCCACCCCCCCAAAAAAACAGTTTTTCAATTTTTCAACAATTAAAACAGGTTTGTTCTCTACCTCTGTTCCCAGGTATCATGCAGCAGTTTGCCATCTCGCAGGCTACTCTGTTTGGCTGGAACATGGAGGGTGAGAGCCTGTGTGCTGGCTCCAATCAGGGCAGCGTGGCCCACCTCAGCGAGGTCAACCAGGAGAGCATCACCAGCCGAGGTACAGGACTACAAGGATTACAATTATGGCTGCTTGACTGCCATGCACTTTGCAGCTGTTGTTGGAACACAGTTAACATATCGCACATTACATTTGCCTGTTATAGTAATGCATTTTTGTAATATGACACGAAGCATATTTGTTGTTCAACTCCATCGATGGATCAGGTTGACTTACGATCGATAAAACACCTTCAGCTCAGCTCTCCTCTATATTTGCCCTTAGAGGATGAGTGTGTGTGTGTGTGTATAGTGTGTGTTGGTGTGTCTGAGTGCTCTGATTGATCTTGTTGACTCTGGTTTGATTGATGTGGCCTGCAGCCGGGATGATAGGCTCAGAGAGAGGTGTGTCACGCCTTCATCTACAGTGCAGAAATATTCTTGTCAGGGCAGAATAACTCAAAATGGCAGCGGCGGCAAAAGGGTGTCCTGGCATTTGGAGTCGGGACGGGTTAGCGTTGCGAACGGCGTGCCGCGTCGCTGCGTTCGCCAGCGTTGTAGCGAGCTGTGCTGCGTGTTACTATGGTTACCGTAGTTGTAGTGAACGGGGTTTGCCCCAAGGGACCTAAGACTGTAGGTGAACACAAGGACTCCCCCCCCTCCCACACACAAACCTCCCATTAGCGCTGCCATATGGTCCAGCTTCCTATTTCATCTACACATGGCAACCGACAATTAAAATCTTATTATTAGCGTCCATAGAACGAAAATACAATATTCTCTGTTTTCCATTCCTTCTCTTTCACCTTGGGACTTCACCTTGGGTTTATCTTCAGCTTGTATGTTTGTTAGTAGTATCTCATCATCGCTGATGTAAGGAGACAGATTAAAGTCCAGGCAACGCTTTTTCAGTTGGAAGCAGGGCCAGTGTCCTGTTATCATGTCTGAGAGAAAGGTGAAATCAACTAATGTTTCCCCCACTGATTGATTTTTCTTCCTTTAAACCCCTCAACCTCCCTTTTCTCATCCCTCCATCCCTCCTCCCCTCCCCCTATCCCTTCTGCCTTCTCGTATTCCTCCATCTCCCTCCCCACACCCTCCTTCTCCTCTTCTCATCCCTCCCTCCATCCCTCCAGACCAGACGCTGCACCCCTCCTCTGCGGACGTCTGGCCCCACACCTACGTCTCCCAGGGCCTCTACTGCCTCTCCTCCTCCGACGCCTGGGAGCCCATCAGCAACGAGCCCTCGGGCGTCGCCTCCCCGGCGGCCGGCTCCTACATCATGGCAGGCGGCGGGGGCACCCCCGGTGGTGGGGAGGGGTACGAGGGTGGTCTGGGGGGCGGCTACCCGCAGCAGAGCCAGCAGATGACCCAGCAGCAGCAGAACCAGCTCCAGCAGCTCCAGCAGCTCCAGCACTTCCAGCACCAGCAGCTGCTGCAGTATCAACAGCAGCAACAGGTGAGCGGCCCTGGGGAAGGGATTCGGATTGCGCTGTCGTTTTGCCTTGGAGTCAAACTGGATTGTGGGTAACGTAGTTTCAAAATGACTCTAGTGCAGCGGTGGGCAATCCCGGTCCTCGAGGGCCGCTGTCCTGAAGGTTTTAGATGTTTCTCTGCTCCAGCTCACCTGATTCTTCCTCTGTGGAAGCCTCATAATGACCCTTCGTTAGAATCAGCTGCGCTAGAGTCATTTTGAAATTACCCACAATCCAGTTTGACTCCAAGGCAAATTACCCACCCCTGCTCTAGCGCTATCACTGCAGCCATTCTTCCAACTGCAAATAAGAAAAACCGTGTGACGGTAAAGGAAGTAGACTAGCTGGTCGGCTGTTCTGAATAAGAGTAGCAAGGTGTCCTTGGCACGCTCCAGCTGGTCTATATTGCACCGCAGCAACAACAGGTGAGTTCCCATTCATCGTTCACTGCAGTCCTTGTTGCCCGGGGCAACGGATGAGTCAACCCAGTCCTCTGGCCGCTAACGTACTCTAATGAGGTTATGTATTCATGTTGTGTCATGATATCTGAATAAGCTGAAGGAACTGGGTTTCCCCCCTTTCCGACCATCACACCCTCCCTCCCTCCTTCTCTCCCTGGCTTCCTCCCTCCCTCCTCGTTTCTTACCCACCCTGTCTTAACGTTGGTAGAGAAAGAAGAGAAGGTAACTCTACACTTTCTTCTTCCATCCAGTCGATGGAGCACAGGCTACACAGCGCCTCCCACTCCCTCCAGGCCACACCAAACAGCACCATCCACAGTCTGGGTCTGCCCACCCACCCTCGCCTGGCCGACCTGTGGGGCTCAGCCCAGCTGGAGGCTCACCAGGTGGAGATCGTCGGACAGATGAACTGTCAGCCAATGGCTGATCTGGTTGGCGGCGTGGTTGGTATGTTGGAGGCAGATGTGGAGAGAGAGTGCATTCCAGAGCAGCAAGAAGAGGAGGAAGCGAAGGTGAGCCTAATGGTTCCCGAAGTAAATAAGTTTACTTAAACTGAATTAATCAAGTTTTACATTCTTGGTAAAGCGCTTACTGTGAGGGAAAATATATTTTTTTACAGGAAGAAGAGGTTACATTAACCTTAGAGGCGGAGCCTGCCACTCTAACCCCCTCTTCTCTGCGAGAGAATCCCATGCCTATCGAGAGTTTCAGCCCAGGATTGGTCCCCACGGAACCAATCATGGATCGTCTCCCCTTTGACGTCACACCCTGCGTCATCCAATCGCTAGAGGAAAAGGATGAAGAGGCAGAGGAGGGTTCCATTGTTGTTGTGGCAACAAATTGAAGGTTGCCAATTGGGGTGTGGTCCGATAAAGACTGACAAATAGGCTGGAAATACTTATCAATTAATCAACCAATCGAAATAGTCTCCACCCCCTTCCAGGTGTGTACCCAATCAGAGACTGAAAAGACAATTTTTCAGCTGCAGATAAAACCAACATGGGTCATGTAAGGAGACAACCAAACTTTTGGACTCAATAACATGAGCGAGGCCCAGCGCATTGGTGTTTCCAGGATGGAGGGCTGGAGTGTTGAAGACAAGAACGGATGAAGCAGAAAAGTTAAAAGAGAGAAAAAGGACACTGGGCCAAACTCCACAGACGACTTAAAGAAAGTGCATGCTTTTAAAAGTGATTTAGCCATATCAGTATACAAAGTAATAACAATAATATATATATATATAAATGCTTTTTTAATAAAACTAAAAAGCCCATAAAGCTAAATGTATTTGTATGTACGTATGTATGTGTGTATGTAAGTACAGTATGTATGAATGTAAGTGAGTAAAAATATATATTCTGAAAGGATACTGTTCTTGTTGGCACTGGTTTTGCAGCCTACATTCTTGACAAGTCAACATCCCAAGGTCCAACACATAGAGTAGCAACTTTTATTAACTACATTCTTCCAGGATTTAATGTCCTGACAAAATGGGCATTTAAGAAGTAATAAATAAAACACAACCAATGACAAAAAAAACACAAACACGTTTTCCTGTCTCATAGTAAGAGCCACACATACTGAATGTCCCATAAAATCCAATTCATAAACAAAAGAGAAAAGTCCTGTCGTCCGACATGTGCAGTTAAAGACATTGGTAACCACCTGAGAATCAGTCTGAAGAAGCAGGAAATAATGGAGGAGGAGAGAGAGGAAGAGAGGGAGAGAAAGGGAGAGAGGGGGGGAGAGGGAGAGAAGTAGAGAGAGAGGGAGAGAGAAGAGAGGGAGAGAGGGAGAGAGGAGAGACAGGGAGAGAGGGAGAGAGAGGAGGGAGTGAGAAGAGAGGGAGAGAGGGAGAGAGAGGGAGAGAGGAGAGACAGGGAGAGAGGGAGAGAGAGGAGGGAGTGAGAGAGAGAGAGAAATGAAAGAGGTCACAGGATCATAATCGAAGCAATTTTAGAAGGGGAAGAGGGTGAATTTAATAAAGCGCCAGCTTCTCAGATTAAACGGGGCAGATCCTTTTTTCTGCTCCCAGCTTCGGTTCTCCTGGGGGTTGGGCCGAAACGCTGGAACCACCCAGCAGAACAATACTGAAGGTGCCTTTTACAACCAGAGAAAAACAACCCCCTGTTTTAAACCGAGCATTAACATGTCCTCAAAGATACAATCAGGGACAATATCCTATCTCAGCAGTTGGAGAATTGGACTGCAGATTCATAGTCACCCTGCAGTACATAATGCTCCGGATGAAAAATACCGGTAAGTGAAGATGTTATTATTAAATACGGACAAAAATACATACTTATTCTATAACAGCATTCAAGAAATGTTTGTGGTTGATGTGTCTATTTTAATAATCCCTCAATTTGCAGTTTGTAATGATTTCTGATACTTCAAATTATTCCGGCGTTTTTAAACATGATTGTGTGCTGTTGGTCTGGTTGTCAACGGTCATTCATCAAGACAACACGGTAATCACAGCGCTGGGCCAATCCTCCCAACCTCCCCGCGCTCAAGGTCGAGGTTTGGCTGTTTGAGGTCACATAGCTGCTGGCCCGTTTGTCAGCTCCGGTGGGTCTCCTTCTGATTAAAATCAGCGATTCAGTTCATGCTCATCAGACACGTAAATATTGACTTCCCCTTAATGAAGGTCCTTGTGGATTCACAGGCATGGAGGAGGGGATGCAGACAGCGAAGCAGGAAGAATCAAAAGATGAGACGGATGGATAAATAATTCACTATGAGTTCCACCGTAAAAAAAAACACGTTATTTATAAAAATGTCATTAATCACAGTCGGTACTGTTCTAAATGACCTCTTCATCACTTTCCTCCTCTTCCTCTCTTAGCTGCTCAAGCACCGGCCCAAGGGTGGAGAGGGGGATGGCGAGCGGAGAGAAGGGAGAGATGAAGTGCGGAGAGGAAGAGGGGGTGGAAGGAGGAGAGGAGGCGGGGATGGCTGGAGGAAGGGAGGGAGGGACGGAAAGGGAAGGGGATGGGGGGATGGTGAGAGGAGAGGAGGGGGGCAGGGAGGGACTGCTGCTGCTGCTGGTAGTGCTGCCTGTTCCTGTACTACCACTGCTGCTGCTGTTCTCCACCACCACCTCCCTGGACAACCCCTCGATCCACACCACCATTTCCTCCTCCTCCGCCTGCTTGGTGGAGTGGGGAGGCACGGGAGGTTCAGGGTGGGGGAGGACAGGGCCAGAAAGCGGCGAGGCAGGGGCTACGGGAGAAGAGGGGGACGAGGGGGCGGAGGGGGTTGGAGGAGGCTTGGAAGATTTCTGGGAAATGTTGAGGAAGCTGGCCAGAGGGGGGCGAAGTCGTACACCGCTACGTGTAGAGCCCTCGATGGCCTTCTGAAGCTGGAGGTGAAAAGAGAGAACAGCGGCTTATATATAATGCACCAGTGTCGTGCTTTCATTTAGGAGGACATACAGACTGCGAGCGAGAGAAAATGAAGCATTAAAAAAAGGCTAAAGATTGATTTGAGAAGAACTGAGAGAGGAAAAGAGCCGCCTTGCCTCTTTCAGTGCCACCACTCCAACCAGTTTTCCAATGCTGGTAACGTAAGCATGGCTGAGGCCCAGTAAGGAGAACAGTGTGTGGGTCTGGGATGGAAACAGAGAGAAATGGTCCCATCAAATTAGACTCCTCCTACTTCCTACCTACAGTATGACCCTGCTCCAACCGAACTCCCCTCCACAGTTAACTCTAGACACAGCATCATAAAGTACCAGGGTTTTAATTGGCTGGAGGCCATGTTTAATTCCCATAAACATCCATCTTTCTTCACTTCTTTTTGGTTAATCATGCGATACCAACCTTGTGTAATGACGTCCTCTCCACCAACTGGAAAGGGGATGGGTCTATTCGGATCTGATCGATTTCCATTGGCTTGTCCATCTCCGCTTCTTCCCATGCCTTAATCTGCGATAGCCAATGACAAACAAGGTCAGGGTCTGAATCAACGCCGTCATTGGCTGAGGTGGGCGACTGGGTTGGCCGAGGCTCTCTCTGTGCCGTCACACCGCGCCAGCTTAGATTTAGGGTGGTTGGCATCTTTTAACCCTCTTACAGGTTTCCACATATCAAGCAAGAGCACTTTGACAAGGACAGCGGCCGGCTGGAGTGTTTTCAGAGGGATCATCCTCTAATAACTTGGTCAGCTGCCAAAGAGATTCAGGCAAGAGACGGCGGAGTCGGGAACTGAAAAACCCTCAGGAGTGACATCACTTACCTCCTCTGGAGTCATGGTGTCCGAGAGGGGTGGGGGTGATGGCTCCTGGGGGGACGGGGTGGTGTGGTTAAAAAGAGAGAGAGAGAGCAGTTTGATCGTGAGCTGTCTGCTTCACGTAGCCATGACACCTCTGAAGAACACAGACTCCTGGAGAACAGAGCCAAGTGGAAATCCCATTCCAATCCATTGTTTACGCTCGTGTATTTGAGGAGCATTAGCATACATTGTTTCACATCCCCAGTAGCATGTATGGAGCTAACCGACTGCATCTGCCACGTGAATACCAATCACCACAACAACTACACCAACAAGTTGTGTCTCATTGTATTGGCTGATTGCCAAGTATGTTTGTATGTGAAGCGCTTTATATCCAATCCCCTTCCCCCCTGTGCACTGGTGCACGTATCACAGACAATCAGATCAAGGCGTTTTGCACACATAGAAAACAACCGGGGATAATTTAATGAGATTCATCCAACCAAATAAACATTAGATGAATATTTATGTTTCCAACACGGTTCTCTATGGATCCATCGCCAAGAAGGGCCACCCCTATTTGCATCTGAACAGCTTGTTACTCTGGGACTAGTCATCTGCTGGGAAGTGACATTACTTATACAGGGGGGGTTTTGTGGACTCAGTCAGGACACAATGTCTGCCCCTCTGTCTGTCCGTCTGTAATGCTACAGAATATTACCTGAGTCTGTCCCTCTGTCGGTCTATCTCTGGCTGTGAAGAGATTCCGGAGGGTTCTCCCCACGGACTGTAGAGAGCCTTTGCCTGAGAAGAGGGGGAGAAGAAGAGAGGATGAGAAGAGGACAACAGATGGAAATGTGAAGATGAAAAAGATTTCAAACCCAATTAATATTCGTCCTCCTTTCCATCAGATGAACATATAGAGAGTCTGCATCTGACCATGTCACGTTATTGAGACTTTAAAAAGTCTCTCCATCAGATAGCATGGACCCCCCAAGGGGCGAGGACAACTCACCAGGGGCTGCTGTGTGATTGGACGAGGGCTCCTGAGGCTTAGGGGTGGGGAGGGGCCCGTTACATTCCTCCTGCACAGGGATACTCTGGAAAAGGACAAGAGCAGGGATTCGTTATCGTGCTTCCATACATGAACATGTTTCCTTGGTCGCGGATGTTTGTCACACCCACTTTGTCAGCGCTCTCCTCGCCCTCTTCCTCCTCGTCCACGAAGGCAAAGGATTCCCAGCTGTTCCTGGCGCACTGGTTCTGCAGCTGGACAGCCTGCCCTTGCATCAAGATCCGCCTCTCCGCCGACAGCCACCAATCACATAGAGCCAGCAGCTCCGACTGGTCGATGGAGCCCAATAGGATCATCGATTCTAGAAGGAAAGCCAATCACAGCGAGGATGATGGTGGAACTGAAACAAATTATGTGTAACATGAAATATGTCAGTGAAACCGTTGGACTTAGGATAAACCATGAGCAGAGAGGAGCTCTTGAGAAGGAAAGAAAAGAAAAAAAGGTTGCTTTACCTTTGGAGTCCACCAGGGGGATGGTCTTCAGCGTTGTGGACCCCAGCAACTGAATGAGCTCCCTGTAGGTAGTCTGAGAAGATATGAACTTCACTTTTCGCACCATGATGTCCTCCACAAAGATGTTATACTGGCTGGAGTTACATACAACATAGAGATATACAACACAGTCAACACGACACCTGAAGCTGAGCAACAACTGTTTCATCTGCCTTGGGATTTTAAGGCTAAGAAACAGTACACCAATACATGAAATACAACTAAAACCACATGCATAAAAACTGACAGGCCGGACTATAAGCCCAGCCTAGTCCAGAGCTTTTCACTGTCCTCCGAGTACCTGATGTGTCCGAAGCCCAGCTCAGGGAGGTAGGGCAGCTTCTTGACCTGGATGATGGAGTCGTAGAGCGAGGGCTGCAGGCCCTGGGCCACCATGTTGGCCAGGATCACCGCCACCATCATGGGCAGGATGTGGGAGATCTGCCCTGTCAGTTCGAAGCAGATAACCGCTGTGGACACCGTGTGGGTCACTGCCCCCGTCAACGCTGCTGCTCCTGTGACCCGGAAGAGGGGAAGGGGGAGAGGGATGGGATGTAAGGAGGGGGTGAAGAGTGGGAGAGAGAGAGAAAGGGTGAAGAGGTGAGGGATCACATGATGTCAGACTGATTGATGCACAGATCAACGAGTGGACGTGGAATGAAGGAGGAGCGAAGGGAGGCAGGGATTACAGGGGGGGAGAGGGTGAAGGGGAGGTGGAGAGTGAGAGGGGGGATGGCGGATGAAATTAAAGAAAGCTATTGTTCCATGGAAAAGAGGGAGAGACGAGGAAAGGAGAGAAGAAAAGAGGAGAGGAGAGAAGAAGGAACATAGTACGGGGCACATCCCCGTCCTACTGAAGGGGCCTCGGGGATGTGAGAAGACAGGGAGAGAGCGATACGAGAGGAAGGAAGACAGGGGGAGGAGGAGCGGGAGGGGGGAGGAGGAGGAGGGGGAGGAGGAGGAGGAGGAAAGGGAGACTGACCAATGACAGCATACCCTCCAGGGATGATGCGGTACAAGATGCCGTCAAACAGGATCCCGTGGGGGAAGAGGGCGGCCATGATCTCCCCCACCAGTCTGCCGAAGGCCGCGCCTGGAGGGGGGGGTGGGCCAAGTGTCAGGCAATTCCTTGTGTGTTTGTGCGTGTTTGTTTGTGTCTATTAGTGTGTGTGTGTGTGTGTGTGTGTGTGTGTGTGTGTGTGTGTGTGTGTGTGAAGTAGAATAATCAGACATAAATCCTACCCATCCCCACTCTTCATCTGACCTTCTACAGTGTGACAAGCTCCAGCACGCAGCACATTAATCACCTGACTACTGACAGACAACCCTCTCCTCACAGGATCAATACGGTTCAGATGTTTTTAAATCTGTTACGATTTTACCATTCAAAAAATGATTCATTTTTACCAAGTATAAAGACCGGCATGAAGGCACCGGAGGGGATGGGCATCGTTGTGGAAACAGCAGACATCCAAAACTAGGAGAGGGAGAAAGTTTTGTGCGATTCTGTGATGCTACAATTCGGATGATATCGTCTGCATAGAATCAAACACGAGACTCAAAGAACTGAGAGGAGGACTGGTGGAGACTCTGTGGAGGGAAGGGTAAAGAGGATGACCTTCATGAGGAAGAAGAGGAGGAGGATGAGGAAGGGGTTGATGTCAGGGTGCAGCCAGGCAGAGGAGCGGCCCAGCCCTGGGGGTGCAGTGGAGCCCCAGATCTTGGTCCAGGTGAAGTTGTCAAACAGGGAGTTGATGCATTCTCTGGGCATGAGCTGGAGGTCAAATCGAGAGGTTGGTTGTGGAAGGAGAAGCAGCGAAAGAAAGGTGAATAGTTTTCTTGAAGTGTGTACATACGCTGTGTTAACATATAACAGGCAATGTTACCCTTGTACTGAAGGCAATGTTACCCTTGTACTGAAGATCTTTGATTATTCATGGATTCATTTCTTATATTCAATTTTTACACTGGCAGACAAATGTGTCAGAAGGGTAGATTAGAGGGTAGAGAAGCTGGTGTTACACCAACACACACATACAACTGCACACACAAACACCTCTCCAACACTTTATTGCCACTAGACAGGTTATTTTAAGTACCCGAAAACACATTATGCATTCAAGGCTTGTTCTGCAGAAGGAGAGCTGTTCATGATTAGGGTGTGTGTGTGTGTGTGTTGGGATCTATATAAAAAAACTCAAATATAAACAGTCACAGGACATTTGACAAAAAACTGGTTTGAACTCTGACCTCTCCGGCCATGAACTGTCCAAACCCAGGGGGGAAGGTCAAGGTGGCAATTACAAAGGTCACAACAGCCGGAAAGATCAGTTTGCTGGAAGAGAAAACAGTCATTCAAATCCAGCTTTAATATGTTCTGTCAAACTGTGACAGCTGGTCCTTGTGTTTGACACACACACCAGCCCTCCCCTGTGCCTTACTGTCTGGTGAGGAAGCGGGTCATGGCGTTGGGCCTCCTCATGAAGAGCACCACATGACGGTTCAGATAGACGAAGAACGCCCCCAGGAAGCCACAGGAGATCCTGCACACAGGGTCAGCAAAACCTGCATTACGTCACTTCCTCTGTACCAGCAGGGTGGAACACACGATTTTCTCTGAGTCGTAGTTCCATTAACACTCAGCCCCTCCTTCCCCCTCCCCTCCTTCCCTTTCCCCTCCTTCTCCATCCCCCTCACGCTCTTTTACCCAATGACTGCAAAGGCAGGAAGCTCCTGGAGGTCAAAGGGGAAGTCCATGCGGAAGTTGGTACGGAACAGAGCAGTGATGGTAACTGGGGGCAACAAGAGGATGAGAGGGCGAGGGGGGAGAGGGAGAGAAGAGGAGGGAGGTAGTGAGTGGTCAAGGGGGGAGAGATGGAGGAAGGCAGAAGGGGAAAAAAGGGAAGGGGAAGGGAGAAAAGGCGGTTCTTAAGATCTTGATCTTGATGGAACCATTTAGCCACAGAATCAAGATGGTTAACAGGACAGAATCCAGGATGGCACCACCTAGTGGCCAATGGAAAAAAACATCTGCACAGCTTACTCCTCAGTAACAGCTCCATAGAGAAATGGCGCCCTCTAGTTTAACTCCTTTAAACGACTTGATAGAGTCATCAGCAGTCATCCAAAGCAGTGGTCCCGAACCCTGGTCCTCAGGGCCCCACTGTCCTGCATGTGTTAGATGTTTCCCTGCTCCAACACACCTGATTCAAATGAATGGGTCGTTTCTAGCTCTGGAGAATCCTGGTAACGAACATGCATTAGAAGCAGGTGTGTGGGAGAGGGGAAACATCTTTAACATGCAGGACAGTGGGGCCCTGAGGACCAGGGTTGGGGACCACTGATCCAAAGGACCCACCAGAGTCTTTGTTGAAGACGGACAGCACTCTGAAGATGAAGGCACTGAAGGTGGCGGCAAAGTAACCTCGCCAGTAGTTCCTCACTGCAAAGTAGGTGGACGTCACCTCAATACTGAAGAGCACTCCTGACCAACACAGAGAAAATAATGGAGAGAGAGAGAGAGAGAGAGAGAGAGAGAGAGAGAGAGACAGAGAGAATGAGATGTCCGATCCTTGTCACAGACATAATGAAATGATCTGTATTTGCTACATGAGGTCTGTGCTTTCCAATTCTTCCACTTTCCAATCCCACTGTCCTACGAACTGTGGAGTGGGTGGGTGAAATACAGAGAACAAAGGCAGGAAAGGAGAGGGAGAAAGGGGGGAAATGAGTGAGAGACAGGGAGGAGGAGCAGTACCTCCCAGAGGGGTCCCGAAACAGCATCCCACCCCCACGGCACAGCCCACTGTCAAGATGTCTGTGTAGCAGTATGGGCTCTACTGACACATGGAGGGGGGGGGGGGTGGAGGGGAGGAAAGGGGGATGAGGTATAAAGAATAAAGGAAAGGATAGAAGGGGGAGAGGGGGAGGGACAGAGGGATGGGGAGTGAGGGACAATAAGAGAGAGGGGGGGCAGGACGAGCAAGGACATTTGAGGAGAGGAGGAAAGAGACAGCGTAAATGAAAAATGCCTTGCCTCACCGAATAACTGCCAAACATGTTTGTTGTAAGCATGTGTACTTTTACATCCATTGGCTTCATCCCTGCCTACCTGATGGACCCCGGACAGGAAGGACATGAGTTGGCTGAGGACAGCAGCACAAATGCTGGCTATGTGGACAAAAGGACCCTGTAGAAACAGACAGGGAGAGTTAGACTATGTGTGTATGAATGTTTGTGTATGTGTGTGTGTGTGTGTGTGTGTGTATGTGTGTGTGTGAGAGGACACTCACCTCCTTTCCTACAGGCATGCCACTGCCAAGGCCAAGAGTAAGGCCGATGACCTTAGCCGTAAAGGCCTTGAAGGTCAAATACTCCTTCAACACCACTCCCCTCAGAATAGTCTTCAGCTCAGGGATACCCGACCCTGGGGGAGGGGGAGGAGGGATCGAGATGGATGGGAAGGAGGAGAGAAAGTTAGAAGCAGAATTATGAAGAGTGAGCAAGCTGTGTGAGTGGATTAGCGATATCTGAGATGGGAAGGGGTTGTGGGGAAGAGAGAAGCAGGGAGAGAGCATGCAGGTAGGCAGGCGGCCGGGCGGGCAGGGGGGGCGGGTACACACCGATGGCTTGTGGTGCGACCAGGTGGCAGAAGAAGGAGGCGAACATGATGAGCATCATGGGATAGGTGACCCAGGCCAGGTACTGCAACAGCACGTTACCTCTCAGCTCCTTGTGGATCCACTTATAGGCTGGGGGGTGGGGGTGGGGGCAGGGGGGCAAGGAGGTGGGGAACCAAGGGCATGGAAAGAGATTAGTCATGGCAGGGTAAACTCCCAGACTGTTACAAAGATAACACGGTAAAGAGGACCCCTGGACGGGGTCAAAGGTTAAACGGCAAACCGTCTGAGACAGAAAGTTGCTGGTGGGTTGTCTACGAGACGCATCTGAAGGACTTCGCACTGTTTGACTTGCTGAAGTGCAAAATATGATGAACTTACATTGTGACTGAAGAAACTACCAAAGACTACACACCTGTGGTGTTAGAGTGTTGGTTAAAAACATGTTAGTTGTCAACATAGTACCAGTCGAGCAGAAAAACAATAGGAAGAGTGGTCTTAGAAAGCCCACATGCAAATGTTAGGGATAAATTGTCTGTCTGGTGGGGTCTGCACGTGTTGATGTATGATGGGAATTGTAGTTTATTACCTTGAAGGCTCTTGGCGCTGGCGTAGTCCATGGACCAGCTGACCAGAGCCATGCTGATGCCGAGGAGGACCAGGAAGATCCAGTCCTCGCCAAGCTTGCTGACCAGGAACCTCTGAACGCGTGCCACACAATCTGGGAAGACAGTCCAGACACAAGGCCGGTCTAGTTCAAACCCAAGCACGTCCGCTAACTCCTGCCCTGCACTCGTTCAACATAGCTGTCGCCCTCTCGCTATTTACAGCTTTTCTGACCCCTGACCTCTGCACTTTGAGTAGGACCGCCGCTTCTTTATGGAAGAGCTGTGCTCTTGATCTGTAGGCTGTCCCGCCTGTCCAGACCCAGCCTCTGCATTTGAGTGGTGACTCCGATGCCTCGAATGGTGGCCGTGACCATGGTGACCGTGTCCATGGTGATGGAGCCCATGGTGACCATGGTGATGTTGGCTTCCGTGTTTCTTGAACTGTCTCTCTGTCAGCAGTCGGGTGGCCTCTCTTCTGCCTGACCCACCGTGGTGCTCATGGTACTCCCCATACAGCTGAGAGGAAAGAGAACTACGTTACCCATAAAGCTGTTCAGAGGAAAAATAACTATATTACCCATAAAGCTGTTCAGAGGAAAGATAACTACATTACCCACAAAACTGTTTAGGGATAACGGAGTTAAATGCCTACGTGGAAGCTTACAAGTACAAGCCTTTTTTTAGATGTTCTAAAAATTTGATGTTTTATTTGTAAAAATGAAGTTTCTATACGAAGAGAACATAATTACGTTACCCACATGCCTAAACAGCGGGAAATTACTTCCCATGGAGCTTGAAAGGGGTACAAGAACTACGTTACCCACAGGCCTTTGCTCAGGAAAAAAAGAAAGAGAAAATGCCCATGGACATGAGTGTATGTCGCAGAGCGTGGGAAAGTCAGGCTGTCAAAGACCAGTGGTCTGCCCTGCCCTGGCCACCTCAGGAATAGCCTCCTAAACTGGTTGACCTAATTCTCCCTGGAGCGGAAGCTGGGAACTACATCTCCATGAATCTGCCCTGGACAGCTTCCATGGCATCTGGAAGAGAGGTTAGATCAACCTGATCCCCCGTCTCTCTCTCTCACCCCATCAGTGCACTAAGGGCCTGGCTACCAACAACCCTACAGTCAGCCATAACTAAAGACCTTCACATCAGGAAACATCACAACCAACTAATACTGAACCAAAGTCACATTCTTAAATAGTTTGGGTGTAGCTCTTTTATCTGACAGCAAACAGCGTGAACGTTGCCACCGCACCAGTTCTACGTCCACGCCCTCTAAACGTCCTACAGTAGCCTGACAATTTCTCTCAAATAGGTTACTGTAGTTTTGCCTCATACTGCTTAAGCTACTGTCCATCAAGTTGTCAGGCTGTTTGCTAGCTAGTTCATGCTGGGTCACTGCTGAAGCTACTCTGTTATGATGACTTTCCACACCTGTTGCGATTCTGGTACATTAGCAGGACCTCATACCAGCCTGCCACTTCTCTCTTTCACAAACTCATCTGTCCATTTCAGTCATTTCCCTTCCACTCCTCCTCTGTCAGTACATGTAATCCCTTGCTTTCTCCAAATCCCCCCCCCCCCCCCCCCGGGCCCTATACACCTCAACCCCCCTAAACACCTGCCTCCTCCTCTCTCGCCTTCCCTGGTTTACCTTCCCCTTCTCTCCCTCTCCCTCTCTCTCTCTATCTCTCCCTCTTTCTGCATGTAACTCTACCCTGGGGGGTTATATTTAGAACCGGTGTGACCCAATGATCGCCGACACACTTCTCCACACCTCTCCCCCTCTCTATCTCTCACCGTCCAGGTCTATCTCTCAATCTCTCTCAGTTCTCAGAATCATTGGATTCTGTTGTCATAACTGTTTTGCACTTCTGGTTGGATGCTAACTGTATTTCGTTACCCTGTACTTGTACCTGTGTAATGACAATAAAGTTGAATCTAATCTAATCTAATCTTCTGATCTCTTTCTCTCTCGCCGTCCCTCTAGCTGTCCTTGACAATGACTTTGGGACATTCAATTGGACGTGCAGGGACGAATGACAGGAATTCGTCACATTATCAAAATGCCCAAAGAAAACGTATCCGGCATGTAGCAATTTGTGTCAATACCAATTCACAAGTATAGTCTCTGGACTAGGATCTCAAATACCGATGTCACATCAAATAACATGGCTCATCTCAAAAAGAATTTCCAACTTGGTTTTAAGTTTAAGTTTGCACATGGATAGGCTCCTAAACAAGGCATTCTAATAGATAGATGTCCACAGAGAATTTCTCCATTTTATCTGTCCTGCATATCATGCTCGGCCCAATATCACGTTCTGTCTCATCTACCTGCATCATTGCATCTGTGTTGATCTCTCCTTGAATCTGTCAATGGACTGTGATCCTACCAGAAGTAGTGGCTTTCTGTATTAGCTCCATGTGAGTGCATGTCATTGTATTAGTTGATGTAAAGTCAAACTTAATGCATATGAAGGTCTTCTAAAATAGAGGGCATTAGACAGGCATTCCCCTGGGTCCTGTCAACAATACTCCACATGTCTCTCTTGGTGTTTACACAGAATGTGTATATATAGTTACGCTCACACACATAAATACACACAAATATACAATTGTACACATGCAAACAAACACGCAAATACACTCACTCTGGCTGAAAAAAGTGACACCTCTGTATATAGCCTGGTGTTACAGGTGACGGTAAGCTATCACAACTCACATGGCCATCAATACACAAACACACACACACACACACAACTTTGGGATGGTTATACGTATAATAATTTTTCCAACACTTACACCATTCAATTACTAAACATTCCAATGAACACCATTGCCACGGATGCATGACCCTGCAGTTCTCCGTAGAGGAACACACTTCATAAATTGGCAAGGAACTTCGACAACATCAGTTCACGTGCACGAGCAGGTTACTGAACCTGCTTCAGGATTAAGAAAGCCAGCTGAACTGAGGTTACTACCCCCCATCCTTCACCCCCCCCCCCCCTTCTTCTACTTCGGGGTGGAAGGTGAGAGGCTGGACTAGTTGTCTGACAGGTGACACAGTGATTAAGTAGACAGGATGTGGAGACAGCTCAAAGACAAGGAGAGGGGAAAAAAGACAGGGAGAGAGGAAGATGAGGAAAAAGAAAGCAGGGGAGATAGACAATGAAACAGAGAAAGAGACAGGGATAGAGGATAGACAGAGTTCCGACAAATCGTGGAAGACCATGGTCTTCTAGACACCTGTTGCTGACTGTGACCAGACTGCTTAACCAGCACACGCACACACACAGACACACACACACACACACACACACACACACACACACACAAACAAACCACCACAGTGATTGAGTCCACAGCTGCCAAAACTTGCAACGTCATTCCAGAGATTATATCGTTAATTAATCATTGGATTCATTTTCCGATACCTGTAAGAGACAGAAAGGCACACACCAGGCACAGAGGCAAGCAGCTACAGAGGGAAAGAGTGAGAGAAGGGTGAGAGAGGACAGGTGAGAGGTAGGGAGAGCGAGACAGAGAGGGAGCGTGTGAGAGAGCCAGAGGCACTAACCAGGGTCTGTTGGTATCTCAGAGCCTTCCTTTGCGACGCATCTGCGGCCATTGACACACTGTCACTGACCCAAAAATAAACCCCTCCGCTGGCTGAGTGTCCCCGCCACCCTCAGGCAGGGGGCGCGCAGCCGAAAACTCTCTCTCTCTCCCCCTCTTTCTCTCTGTCTCTGTCTCTCTCTCTCTATCTCTTTAATATGCATGCACATGCTTCTTTTTCACAGGTGCACTCTAGGTCACTCTTTCACACATGCAATCTCATGCTCGCTCTCTCTCTCTCAGTCTCCTGCTCACTTGTTTTCATCCTCTCACACACACACACACGCACACACACATACATATTCTTACATGGTGTAAACTAGCTCTCGGAGCAACTGCCCCCCCCCCCCCCCGTCCCCCCGCCCCCCCCCCCCCCCGTCCATGGCCACACTGGGGCAGGGTGTGTTAACCGATCCATGCCTCTCTCTCTATCATGCCCTCTCTCTTTCTCTCCTTCGGTCCTCTTCATCCCTCCTTTCAGCATCAGACGCAATCACGTTGCCCTTGGCGACCCTGCAGCACTTCGATCACCTGTTAATTTGAACTGGACTACACAATGGAGGGAGATAAAAGAGGAGGGAGGGAGAGAGACAATGAGCAAGAGAGGACAGTCAGTCGAGGAGGCTAGACCAGTTTACCTAAGGGCAGGTTAAGCGGTGGGGCTGTGGAGGTGGGGAGTGAGGAGATCTGAAGATGGCCTTTGAAAGGGAAACTCCCTTCCTGTTGTTTCAGGTTGGAAGGAAGAGGTGCAGCCAAGGGTGTGGCCAACCTGGGACACACAGAGAGAGACGTGGGGGGAAAGGTATTACCACACAGACCCAAGAGAAGAAGAGAGAGGGAGATTATAGACCAGAAACCTCACTGACAGGATCATACAGCATACTGGAGAGTCATTCAGTCCACTTTAGGAGTATGTCGGAGCAGAGAGAGGCAAGTGTACCCTGATGCTGTCAACTCCACTTCTGATTGGTTCAGGGGCACTCCTACAGAAAATGCTAGGTAAGGAGACATTGCAAAATGCAGACACTCAGTGATTTCAATGCGTCTCTGCTGCGTCATGCGTGTACATGCCTGTGTGTGTGTGAGCGTGCCCAGGGCTTCCAGCAGTAATGCAGTTAGACTGGTTCATCTTGTCCAGACGTGACCAGTGTAAGCGAAGTAACAGAAATCAAAGGTACAAATGTGACTGACAACAACACATACAGTACCTCAAGATGACAACATGATGGAAGTCTATGAGAGAACGCACGTCCGTCTGTAATGGAATAGAGAGCAGCAGGCGAATGTGAGACAGGTGAGTTTGATCGCACCTGCCCTGTTGGATTTAGGGATTAACAGAAACAACTGAAGTGTGAACATACATAGATGAGAACATCGGGACAGAAATAGCTTCGCATTGAATCTGTATTTGTAGACTCACACAGTTGTTGTACTGTATTAAAAAAACGCACACACACACACACAAGGACGAAAGAATCAACAAGGAACATTTTTCAGATGTTTCTCACTCAGAAAACAGTCAAAACTTGTCCTTCTAGAAGACCATGTTTAAGATGCACTTACAGTGTCATTTTATAAACACAGTTTGACCACTTATACAACTGTTTTCTGGAACATAGTCCAGTTAATAGCTCCAGGTGTTAACATGTTCTGGTATGACTGATAATCTGTAGTTAAATTATTCCTACTTTGATGATACTGATGTACTGTATATAACTGGTTCCACAGTTCTCACTTCCCTCTCTCCCTAACTGTTTTCTTTCCATATAATAGTGCATTTGATAACCAACTACCAGGAACTCTCCTAAGCCTCTAATTGTTCTGTATCATAGCGTGGTCTCTTCCTGCTAACAGCCCATAATATCCCTTTTCTTGTTGCCTCATCCGAACCTGTGGCGCACAGATTTGAATATCCCATGTGTATCATCCTTCGGAAACTTCAGTGACATGGTGTTGGCAGTCTGTGTGTTGGTGGTGTTGAACCAACACTAACTCGATCATCCAGCTGGGCTCCATCTCAAGTGAACCAATTAGCGTTGTATTAAAAGATGACACAGGGCAATGGTGGTTCTCAACACCAGGTCTAAATGCCAGCTATGTTGACCCCAGTGTAAGACATGCCCAGCCCTGCCCGCTTGTACGTTATTAGTAAAGGGGTCAGAAATGCCTGCCAACTCAAGCGTGGGTTAGTCTGACCCCGTGCCATGCGCAGGTCATGTAGTACGAGGCTCCGCAGTTCAGCTGATGTTCCCCAAGCTGTGAACCCAGCTACAGATGTCTTCCGCCTCCGCAAATAACAGAGGGGTGGGACTACCCACAGAACGCTCTCCGGGTCTGACAGCTGGGATGCGGTAACCATGGCAACCCGTGGGCGAAACCACGAGGCGTTCTCACCGCCGTGTGTAACCAGGGTTGAGTAGCCCAGCTAGGCAGACATCATGCTGAGTCACAGCAGCTCTGAACTTCAGGGGTGTGGAGGTGCTGCTGACCTCTGCTTGTGTGTGTGTGTGTGTGTGTGTGTTTCACAGGATGTCACAGGGAGACGTAGAGTGTGCGTCAGGAAACACCCTTTGTGGTGAGTGTTTCTCAACTCCTCAGTAGTCTCTGCCTCTTCAGGCTCTTTAATCCGTCTCTCCCTGATGCCTCCCCCTCCATCTCACCTCAGCCACGCCTGGAAAGGTTCAGGCACACGTGTCCAACATAACATGGAGGCACGGAGCTCAAACCTTAGGTTAGCAGAGTGGAATAAACATGCCTCTGTCCCAGGGTGCAACACTTCAGTCCGCCTTTTACAATCAAAACCAATCTAACACCAGCTGTATGTTACCTCAGCTAAGTCTGGATAGACGCCTTGAATACGCGAATAGAAACACATAGCAAATGGAGGAAAAATCTAACTCGGAAAAACATGACACACACCTGTTTCACAAAGTAAACACCAGCTGTATGGTTCGTGAATCCAGTCTATTTCATTGTTTTCTACAAATAAGGGTTTTTAAAGGATCAGTTTCTCTCCAGCACGTGCTGAACAGGTATTGGTTTCACAAGCTGGTATTGACATGCTAATTCAGTCACAATGATGGGGAGGTAACACTATCAGTGATGTGTCAACAGGCTGAGCCAAACATTCAGTCAGTGACATGACAAAGTATGACATGACACTATGTTTGTTCATGAATGCTCTTGCCACTGTTCTAGTGACTCAAGTTTACCTTCCTAAGTCACATTCTTGTTGTACAAACAATATAGACACTAGTACTTAGTGAGGGTGGGGTCCAATTGTGTCATGTTTACAGACTGTAGCTCAACACTCACTCAACATTGTTTCTGTCCAAACCAAGTGAAACTGCTTTTTAATGTTATCGAGATCCTGTAACCTCTGCCACCTCAGCCTCTCTCTCCTACTTTTCTCCATCCCTCCCTGCTAAATGTCCGACTGTCTCCACTCGTCTCTCCCTCAGTGGTCCTGAATCATCAACGGGAAGTGATCGCAGTTCCTGTTGTACTGCTCGTGATCTTCCTGGTGGCTATGTTGACCCTCTTCCTGCTGAAGTGCTGCCCTGACCGCACGCCAGCCCCCACTCAGTCGCAAGGAAGCAGAGCGAGCAGACACACGCACGGACGCACACGCAGTCAGAGACACAACCTTCAGGGCATAGATGGTGAGTGTGTGTATGTGTGTGTATTTTAGCGTTCGAGTGTGTGTCTGCATGAGCTGCATTATTTGTAGCTACGTTGTGTGCTATACCTACCACAGCACAGTAGGTCAGTGGTTCTCAACCCTGGTCCTCAGGGCCCACTGTCCTGCATGTTTTCAATGTTTCCTTGCTCCAACACACCTGATTCAAACGAATGAGTCATTATGAAGCTCAGCAGAAGCCTGATAATGCCAATTCAATTGAATCAGGAGTGTTGGAAGGGGGAAAAAATGTAAAACATGCAGGACAGTGGGCCCTGAGGACCAGAGTTGAGAACCACTGCAGTAGGTAAGGATGAGATCTGCTCGATTTCAAGTCCAACCTCCCTGTCTCTCTCTCTGTTTATCTCCTTCCTTCCCTCAAATTCCTTCCTCTACCTAGCTCCTACTGAGCTGAACATTCTGGAACATGAGGTGGTACCCATGACAACCCCCAGCAGGAGGCTGGCCCCGTCCACACTGACTGCAGTACCGGAGATGACCAGCGAGAGGCAGCCTGGTTCCTTCCAGCATGTCACTCCTCTGCCCAGATCATTGTTCGTGAGTCCAGGAGCCTCTGTGACCGTCTACAGGGCCAGGATGGAGAACAGGGGGGTCGTCCTGCGATTTCTGAAAGGTGACACACTATGGCAGACTAAAGGTTACATAGAAGTTACTAGTAGAAAGAGGACATGGCTGAATTTATGACGTACATTATCTAACAATGTAAAACCTGACAGATAGCTACCCAAATCAGTAAAACAATCTGGCTTGAAAGCACAAATGGATCCCAGCAGAATCCTAAAACTCTTCCTATTCCCCTACCAGAGTCAGCAGACGCCAGCGAATGCCAGCACTTCCTGGGGTTTGCTTCCTTCCTGTCCGAGCTGGGGCCACACCCCTTCTTGCCGGCTATGATGGGAGTCATATCTGTGCAGCCGCCCTTGGTTACAGTGATAGAGGAACTGGAGCACAGAGACCTCCTGGGTTATCTCTGGAGGTGCAGACAGGTACCATATATATATATATGTATATCAGAGTAAGTAAGTTGCAGTAATGCAACTGGGACTGAAATTGGGATTCAGACAGTAATTCAAACGGGTTTGTTTTCTCGGCAGGACCACACAGGTGAAGGGTCACCATGTGACCTCACAGAAAAACGCATCTACATCATGGCAGGACAGGTGGCCTCTGCTCTGGTTGGTTGTATGCTACTTCTCTTTCTACCTCCTATCTTCCACTCTTATTTGTAAAAAAATATATATATGGATAAAAATAAAACAATAACTGTAGCGCCTATTTTTTCTCTCTCTCCATGATTATAATGTTATTCTCACCAAGTACAATGTCAGCTCATGTTCACCTCTGGTTCCTCCATCTAGGAATATTTGCACAGCAAGAGCTGTATCCATGGCAACTTGGGTGCCCGGAGTGTGCTGGTTGGTCAGGACCTAACAGCCAAGCTCTGGGGGCTGGGCCCAGCCTACAGGAGGCGGGGCCAGATGGGGAGTCCATGGGAGCTGGAGGACATGGAGTTAAGGAAGTGGCAGGCTCCTGAGATACTGGCCAGGACAGCCATCAATCAAAGTAGTGACATGTAAGTATCTCCTCTGATTGGCTGGATCCCTTACGGGAAAAAGTGCAATACTGTTTGAGAATAGCGATATACAGTATAGTTCAACCAGGTGCTTATCTCTCCAACAGCTGGTCCTTTGGTATACTGCTCTTTGAGATGGTGACGCTTGGTGAGTGTCGAGTTCTTCTTGATTTAACCAAACGACCAGCCATGGCTGAATCACAGTGGGGCACTTCTGTATTGTTGATGAACCGTTCGCTTCCTCTTCCAGGGGACCCTCCCTTCCCAGACATCCTGGCCAGTGAACTGCTGCAGCACCTCCAGAGAGGGCACTCCCTAAAGAGGCCTGTTAGCTGCTCTAGCTCACTGTGAGAGCCCCACACCAACACAGTTTACCATACATATTTATATTGATCAAATAATCATACATTAGATGTGAATTATCTACTTCCGAGATGATGTAATCACCATGGTTATCAAATACTAAAAAAAGGAACTACTTGACTGATAAAAGATTGATCTTTCAGCTACTCTACAATTAAGTCCTGCATGCAGTGGAATCCCCAGGAGCGCATCCCATTGGCTGGGCTGATCCGGAAGATCCAATCAGGAGAGAGAAGTGCCAACGACAGGACTGTTTTGCGCGTGCCCGAGCCCCTGAACACAGAGAAGTATCTAAGAGAGGCCGGGTACGGGGAGGCCTTCAATTACGCTGTTCTCTGATTGGATGGCTGTGTGGGAGTTTCTGTGGATTGGCCAGAGGGAACAGGGTTACCTGATCTCACACTGAACGACTGACTCATGGAATTTGTCTAAAGGTCCTTCAAACGAGAAGGTGGACTGAAGTGGAACAAAGTATACATTGTATACAGAAACAGCCTAAAGAGTAATATATAAATGTGCCTGAATATCCCATAGTGTATGCATGTATACAGTATATATTATTGTGTATGCATGTATACAGTGGAAAATGCGTGTGTGTGCAGAAAATGTACCAGAAAATGTACCTCTGCAATGACAACATTTACCCCAACAAGCTCTTCCCCTCTTCTAAAAACAGAGATAGATAGTTGACATTGCAATGAGAAACACTGAGCAAAGTCCAGTTAACAAACTAAGATGGATGTCTTTGTCAAAAGAAAGAACTCTCAAACGTATTCATAACTGCTCAATAAAACCAAACTATTTTTCCAGTATATTTTCCTATAGTTTTTTATTATTATTATTATTATATTATCGACGTCCTGAAAACTTGGAACAGAAACAAACTAGCAGGAGTTCCTAGGAGAGAATATCGATGACAGTCAGTCACTGCTACAATGCGGTATGACAGGCCGACAGACCCTGACAGAAGAATTAGTATGAAGAACGCAGTCCGAGTTGTTAAGTCTCTTAGTGGCGTCTTCTGCTAGTCGTGGTTAGTAAAGACAACAGCAGACGTCGCTCTAGAAGGCTTCACTACACAGAAGTGCTTAAAGGAATGATTATGAAACTGGGTTCCAAAACAACAACACAAACATGAAGAAAAAAATGTCTAATACCATTACTGGGTCATTGCTGGAAACTACAGATATTAAAGGCCACAATGTTCACTAAGAGATTAAAAACATGATCGTTATCTACAGCGTAAACGAAGTACAGGCAGTACAGTAAAACAAGGTGCGTTTAAATAGCATAGGCTGAACATTACTCCCACACACACTCACTCACACTTATGCCATGTTTAAGATTTCATTCCCCCCCCCCCCCCCCCCTCCACTATGCTTTCTTGCTGTTTCTTGAGTATAGAAAATGAAACGGAACAAAACAGATACGAATGATTGAATCTAACACTAGCGTGGTCTTTAGACGGCCACTTATTCACTTTACCCTCTTTTATGGAGAGGTCTTTTCTGATTGGTGGGTATCAAAATTCCACCCAAACCAATCAGAGCGCAATGTAAAGCTTTCACCTTTTTTTTTTTGTTGTGTACCAAGAGTAACCAGCCAAATTGTGATTGGACGTGCCAGAGTGGTGAAGTCAGTCTCTCAGGGTGTTGATGTGGGCACAGATCTTGAGGGCGGGGCCTAACTTGATGTTCATGGTAGACATGAGATGTTCCTCTCTAAGTAAAAGCAGGGCCTGTCCGTCAATCTCCTGGGACAGGAACTGGGCAGCGAGCTCTTCGCAACCTGGAAGGAGGGAGAGAGTTAGGAGAGAGGAGTGAAAAAAGAAGAGCAACTATAAATACATATTACTATTCTTATTGATCCCTGCCATGATGTTTGACTGCATAAACAGACCTTGTAGAGACGATATGAATTGCGACACTTCCTCCACACTCCACTGGGCTGGGCTGCCGGGTAGGAAATTGGGTTCGGAGCCGTCCAATGGAAGCGCAGAGGGAGGCTGATGACAGGAAGTGGAGGAGGCGGGCGAGAGGGACATGGGGTCATCCTCCTCGTCCTCCCCGCTCGACGCCTCGTCCGAGCGGCTGGACTCTGAGCGACACTGGCGACAGACGGAGCGGGTGTGAGATGCGCCTGTGTCTTAGCTAACCGTTAGCTAACGGCTAACATGCTAACAGTCTTTTCTTGCTGGTTCTAGTAGCAGGACAGTTACCTTGACTGGTAAGGGTCTCCCGGCGATCTTGGCGCTTGCGATCTCCGAGCTGGTCCTCCGGGGCACCCGCCTCCTCGTGACCCCGTCCTCGTCCGATTGGCTCAGGTGACCCAGCGCGTTGCCTTGTTGATGACCCTGGTTGCTGTGGTGATGGCCTTGGCGCATGCGGAAATGCTGGCTGCAGCTCACGTTGTACCTGGGGAACCAATACATACTGAATAAGACACACACAATTACACAGAGCACAGAGGGCTGCACTGACTGTAACCACACACACCACTCACCCAAGGAATGAGTTAACATATACTGTGCTAATACGATGACATTTCCTCTACATACAGTGCCTGTCAAAAAACACCACAATATCTATACATTGAGTCATTTAGCAGACGCTCTTATCCAGAGCGACTTACAGCAAGCGCAGGGACATTCCCCCCTGAGGCAAGTAGGGTGAAGTGCCTTGCCCAAGGACACAACGTCATGTTGACACAGCCAGGGTTCGAACCGGGTACCTTTCCGATTACCACCCTAACCGACTGCGCCACATGACTCCCACGTGCATGCATTCGGTTATTGGCAGGGTGACACTTAGTTGGTATGAGGGGGGGGGGGGGGGGGGGGGACTGTGGAGAGGGAGAGAGACTGACGCCTGCTAACTGAGGGATGCTGATGAAGAGTGACTGTAGCGGGGGGGGGGGGGGGGGGGGGGGGGGGGGTCACACCCTACCTCTTGGCGCAGGTCATGGAGCAGAACCTCTTGGTGCCTCTGAACTGGCTGGCTGGAGCACAGCTCTTACAGTACTCACACTTCAGCACTGACGCCAGGGGAGTGGAAAGGAACGTGACGCAGATCAGAGATGACAAACAATTACCATTCCAGGATGGGCAATGGGCCACCAAAGCATAATCATCGTACTATGAACCAAAGACCCGAAGATGAGTATCATTATTTATTTTCTTAATGTTGTCACTGCACAGTCTGACCCTCACCTGTTGCAGGAGTAACAGTCTCTGATTGACTTGCATCTGGATTGTCATTAGCTAAATCCTCACCAGCGGGCTCCTTCAGTGGCCCACAAACCTGTTAATCGATCAATGACAGTGGCGTAAGGTCCATATTGAATGACATTGGATTCATTCACAGTACAAATCCCATAAGTACTCACTGGGAAGGGTTCAGCTCCTTCCTGGATGACAAAGCCCTCGATGAGATGTGTGAGGACGTGAGGTTTGACTACAGCCTGGGGAGGGGGGGCCCGCTCCCCCGGTCCTGCCCCCAGGCGAGACACGGTCTGGGCTGGAGATGGAGAGGGGGAGGGGGATGGAGGGAGAGGACCCGGGCCTGTGATGGAAGACAAGAAAGATGTTCTGGAACAGGCATGATATGAACATGGTAAACCATGTTCAACATGGCTTGTTATCACCCTTTGTGGTCATTGGGACACACTGATGTGAAATGTGTAGCAATAGGCTTATCTCACCTGCTTCTACAGCAGGGGACAGAGGTGTAGGGGACTGTTCCCTCACGGACTGAAGCTGTGGAGGAGAGGGGCCATCTTCCTCGATGGCTGCATCCGGTTCGGACTTCCTCTTCAGTGAGCCGGTCACCGCCTTTCCCTGGTAAATGTTGTTTCAGACAGTTACACAGCATTGTTTTTCTCATACGTTGTTGTCACTGAGTTGTAGAAAATAAAGTGGACCAATAAAGTGCCTACTACTACAATTTGGGAGTGATTGGCTGGCCACATACCAGGGGGTTCTGACTGCTTGCTGCATCTCCATTGGCGGGCACAACAGTGGACACACTCCTTGACTCCTCCCTGGCCAGGGAGAGGGAGGAGCGAGAGATGGAAGGAGGAGTGGAGACGGAGGAGGAGGACTGTGTGGAGTTGGTAGCTGTGGCCGAGGTGCAGTTCTGATTGGGATTCGGTCCTGGGCTCTGTTTGGCTTGTGGGTGCACGTGGGAAACATGAGCCAATGGGGGGGCTTCCTGGGGTTTTTGAAGGTTCTTTAGCCCTGCCCCTCGGCCCATGACCCCTCCCTCTCTGGAAGCTAGAGAGGCCACCATGGTGAGCAGGCTGCTGGAACTGCTGAGCACAGCCCCGTCCTGGGAGCTGGAGCTCCGGGCCTGCGCCAGGGCCAAAGCCTGGGAGTTTCCTAAGCCGCTCTGCCTGGCCCCAACTATTTGGACAGGGATATGAGGAGGAGGTTGGGTGGTGTTTGTCTGGTTGTTGGAGGGGGGGGCAGGCAAGATAGGAGGAGGGTTCCTTGAAGGAAGCGGGAGAGGAAGGCGGAGCCCTTGTAGAGTTTTGGGCTGGATGGGGATTGGTCCGTTCCCGTGTCCTCCTGCTTTGTCTCCGGCGTTAACAGAGCTCTTCTGAAGCGGCTGGACCACCAGAGTCTGAGCAGCAACGCTGGGCTTGATGGTGGCAGCCCCAACTGGGTAACCGTGTGACTGGTTAGTGGCACTGGAAGTGGGCACCAAGATGTGGGTTGCCGTGGCAGTGGAGGTTACAGTTGTAAGTGCACGTCCCGAGGCAAAGCTAGGACCATGCAGGAGGAGCTGGGAGAGAGGGATGGAGGAGGAGGATGGGTTGCCAGATTTGAGGTTGGTGCTGGAGCTCTGGGGGTATGTTGGGATCTTGATGTGGGGCAGCTGTGGCTGGGTGGGCTTAGTGGAAGACTGAGAAGACTGGATGAGGGAGTAGGTGGCTAAAAATCCAAATCAGGGAAGATGTAAGATTAGCAAAATAATCTAATTAGTCAAAATTATTACTTTATCAGCCCTGTCACAATAAATCAGAAAAATGTCAGACAAAGAACAGATGTTGGAGATTCAACCGGCTAGATTAGGAGGCCAAGTCCTGCTGTTCTTCACCCCACCTGAGTCCCCTCTCTCTGGGGCTTCAGTCTTCACCCCAATCCCCTTAGCACCACGCAGGGCCAAGTTCTGCACCTGAGAGAGAAAGAATGAGAGAGAAAAAAAATTCCAACAATGAATGCATTCACTTACTGAAAGAAGGCACATGACCAAGGATAATTAGAGAATACCTACCTGGTCACTATCTGACTGGTTGCTGGAGGAAGAAGTGGGTGTCACTTCCTGTTGTTGCTGCTGCGCTTGTGGTTGTTGAGTTACTGTTGCCATGGCAGCTGTTGCTGTACTACCAGGCATGAAGATGAGCTGGGAGGATATTGGGGCCCTCAGAGACCTGTTCACCTGTCACAGGAGTAATGTAACATTACAATAGGCACATCCAGTCTGAAATTAAAACCTAAATCAAATGTTAGGATCTTTGTTAAAGCAGACAATTCCTCACTCTCAGATACATCTGCCCCTGTCCTCCGGCACTGCCACTCAGCAATACCGATTGGCTGATGGTGGATGTTGCAGAGGAGCCTTGACCAATAGCGCGGGTGCTAGTTGTGACCCCGCCCCCAGAGGTTGTTACATTCACCTGAAGGATACAGCATTTATGTATTCATTGTGCTGATATTATGCCTTCATTTGTTGAGAACCGTGAATACAAACAATATCTTACAGAAGTTACAGTAGTGCTGGTGCTCTGGGATTGGCTGTTTCCCGAGGGGCTGGACTGGCGACTGGCAGCAAGCGTGGCCTATCAGAGTGAGAAATAAACAAGACCAGGATTTATGAACACATACCCCAGGAAGGAACTGTTCCAAAAGATCACTACCGGCCTACTAGCACACATGTGATTATAACGTGTAGATCCCACTCTTTAGAAGAGTCAGCCTGCTCTTTCTTCCTGCATGACTGTTTACCTGCTGTACAGCAGCCAGGTTCTGGAGCTGGGCACTGTTGATCTGCTGGTGCAACATGAGTTGCTGGAAGTACTGGGCAGCGTTCGGCTGTCTCTGCAAGGCCTGCAGGGCCTTCACAAAATACACACCACGTTAGGGGACAGGTGGGGAGAGAAAGAGAGAAACTGAGCGACGAGATTACTCCAGTACGGCAGGCTAATATATGAACCCTTCTAAAAGGATGGGGCTGGTAGGCTTGTGACATGGGGGTGTTTAGAGGTGCTGCATGATGCATGAATGACTGCAGACACAAAAGCATAAATCCAGTACAAATATACGGACAGGTACAAACCTGCACGGCTTGTCTCTCATACAGGGACATGGAGTTCATCTGAGAGGGGCGGGTGTTTGCCGCTGATGGGGCGCTGCCATTGGTGGAGTTCTGCTTATTCTGGTCCCCATCTGTCTCCATAACTGGCAAAAGTAAGACAGCAGACTTTCAATCAAAAGCTGCCTGAAAATACTAAAGCTATCCCTTAAGACATGCCTATCACTCAGCAGGAGGGCACATGATTCTTCATACCGCACACAATGATGTGCTGAGCAAGATGCAGGCTGGCTGTGCTTGAATAAGAAGAGCACCTGTATCATCTGTATTCAATCACTGCCAGATCTTAACATGCAAGCATGACCCACTAACTGCACTTTGAAAAGCTTCATGCAAATTAGATTTGGAATAGGGTAGAGCTATTTGCATGAAGTAGATTCGTCCATCTCTGTACAAATGCTTTATTTGGCCGACCAGAAAAAAAACTAACATTAGGAAAGCCAGTTAGCTAGCAAGCTAATAAACGTTAGTAGTAATCTATCCGATTTGTTGCAATGCAATTTATATTACCTTTGCAATCCGACCACCTGCAGTCACAGATATCCCTGGTTAACTAGTTATTAGTTAGCAAGTCAGCCTTCTACTAGTGCTAAAAGCAAATGAAGCTAACGTTGCTAGCCAGCTAGCATGAAAGCATACAGTACTGTGCTGCTGGACATCATCATTGTCTCAACATACACCACGTCTTAGCACTGACCTGCGATTGTCTTCCGACCCTGTAATTATCCGGAATAATTTATCTTTGCAGTAATTCAAAAGTACAAAATATATCCTGTTCCTATTAGTATTTTTGCATAAAATTACAGCTGCTGTGTTGATGTGCTGAGGTCCACATCTCCATTAGTCTGAATTCGTTTCCTCTCCACGATCACTCCTGATTCGTCTCCTCCAAATATAGAAATTTTCATAAAGATTGTTCTGCATATTCATGGTGCTTTTCTGTCTCAAAAATACAGGTGATGAACGCAGAGATGTTAAAACTGCAAAACACAACAACAAAGGACGTGGAAACGGAGGTTGCAAAGGTGTGTGTATGTATCCTGGGCGGAAGTACTTGTCAGTCTAAAACCCTGGACCACAACCACAACCTAATCAAACCCTAAATCCCCTCAAACACGGTTGCAAAGGAGAATTAAGAGTAAATTCAGTTATATTTCTTATGGCAGCAGATCATATAATTTAAATGTGGCAAACATGAGCACTGTTTCTATAAATACTAACTATGTTAAGTGCCTTACTCAATGCACTCTCATCCACATACTGAGCAAACATAAGTAGGCCATATGGTTCATTTCTGGATGATGATGTATATTTTATTGAACAACATTATTTGTATACAAACACAAAACATGTCACAGGTGAGTAGGTGTTGCTGTTGTTCTGTAAGTGTGATTAAGAGGAGGAAGGCATTTCATTGCCATTTTATCAAACAGTGGTTAATCTACTCTACATCATGTGTGTAGAAAACACCAAATGTCTTTCAGCTTGTACCTTACGGCACCTTACAGTTCATCACATGATCAGCAGATCATCAAATGAGTTCCCTTATCACTTCTGACCATAGACCTTGAGTAAATGCCCTTGTTGTGGCAAAGCCTTGTGAGAACATCACAGCACAAGCGGAGGACAAGTGTTGCTTGAGACAAAGAACAGAAAACAGGTGCCGCAGACACAGATACCAGTGGACCAAAAGAAACACACACAGGTCAGGAAAGCGCACCACACAATATTCAGGAGGTCAGCTGGTTTAGCTTGTGAAGCAACAACAACAACAGTGTTTGGCATTAGTGTCAATGAACATTCGGTCAATGAGACTGGATTAAGACACTCTCGTTTCCTGGTCTCCAGTCCTGGTCTATGAACCAATACATAACTGTTATTGATTAGATAAAAATACTTCAGGACTATGTTCTTGAAGACTGACGCTTAAGTGGGAATAGATAGAGAGTGGCAGAGTGGGGCAGTAAACACAAGTTATATCTTCTTTCTGTTTGACCTACCAGCTTCCTCAAAGTAAATAAACTACAATGAGCGCACATTCAACCATAGCAGTCAACAAATAAATATATATATAAAAAATTACATATTTACTTAAGGTTTGTACAGTGAGTGAATTGTCACACACGTGCATAAGTTAGCAGAGTATGGTTATGGTGTAGTACTACCACAGTCATAGTTACAGTAGCCAGGATTAGTGTTGTTGTGGAAAAGAGCGAGATCAAAGACAATATAGACCACTATACCATCAAGGGAATGCATTTTCCCTGTGCAACACATACATATACTCACAATATACTATATGACCAATACACTACACTGCAAAGACTCAATGCAAATCAATGGTAAAAGTGCAGGGGTGATAGATTACTCCAATCAATTTACACAAGCACAAATACTTAAATATATTGTGTGACATACTGTAGTACTCAACTTTGAAACATCAAGTCTTTCAATAAACTTATTTATGAATAAGATTCCACATAGTTCTTCTTCAGACAGAGCGTGACAAAGTCGAATGAGCACAAACTCGTAATTGAGTTATTTGAAAAAATGTGTTGCTTCTAGTGTGTCACAACGGCAGTTCACTGTAGCATTAGAAACAAAATTCAATGAACCAACAACGAAAAAAAAAATAGATTCTTTCACCAAATCTTCAAAGCATCTCTTAAAAATCATCATTGCACTTCACATCCCAGCATCCCAGCTTTAAAATCTCTTTCTTGACTTTTGACTCTCCCTTACCCGTACTTTTAAATTAGAAATCCTAATTATGAAGCTCTTTTGGTACAATGACATACAATTTCCTAATAAGTTATAGTAATTCTATTATATTTCTATCCTATTGTAATTCTAAACTATACTACATTCATATTGGCGGATGGAGAAAAAACACCTCCTTTAGGTAGATATTCGTCTAATTATGATCATTAATTGATTGAGACAGAAAGTAGCTCTTCAATCCTAAATTCGTATTATTGGCAGAAAATACTTCCTTTAGGTATATTTCCTTAATTATGAGTAATTAATTGACTTCATTGTTTAGAAATCCCTTTTGTGCTTTAAGAGCAGCATTGGATACTAGTTTTCATAGCTCTATCTGCTGCTGATTATAGACTCTACATTACAATCAGGGTTAATCAGGGTTACAACATGCAGCCAAAGCGCCCTAGCTGAACGCATGATTTCTATTTTTACATTTTAATTCGATAGATCTATTGATCGTAAGAGTGGCAATAAGCATGTCTAATTTTGTACTTTAACTGCCGCAATTATATGGGACATATTTGTAAAAATACTATTCCTAACAAAACTAGAGTTCCCTCTCTTCATCATGTCCATTTCACTTCACACATTACTAAAACTAATAGTGTGTATCAAAAACATTATCTGTTCTCCATTTCGACCAGGTGCGTTTTAAAATTTAAAACACTTTGGCATAGCTGCAAAGGAGTTCTTATCTTTAAAGGATAACAGTAACGGAAGGTTTAAACTATAAATACAATGATCCCTTTTGAGGTAATGTTAAAATGTAATTCAATTAAGTTAATAAAAGAACCCTTAAATCATCCTATCTACTATATTGCACCAAAATGTCCGCTACAAGCGTCTCCTTTTCCTCCATATTGACTTTTGAGGAAATCTGTTTGTGTCGTTGCTTACAAACTCACCCTTCATTGATTTAAAGACTTAAGCTTTCTGTGGTTGTTAGTGATGTCTGAACCCTCTTTTTGCTTAATAGCCGTTACTTCTAACCTCCAACAGTTTTCCTACAAGCTTTCCTGTACAGTAGAGTTAGATTTATCCTCTGCCGGTGGTGCCTCAACCAAAGGGACCTTCTCTTTGACAGGGGATGCAGGAAGTGTCACAGCAGCGCTGGTGCTGGTGATGGGTGCGGCCTCCACGGACGTGTCCGTGGTTGGGACGCCACTGAAGCACTGTGCAATCTCATCAAAGGTTTTGCCTTTGGTCTCTGGGACTTTGAAGAAGGTAAAGATGAAGAAGAAGATGAGGAAGAGCATGAAGATGATGAAGACATAGGGGCCACACAGTTCCTGAGAGAGAGAGAGAGAGAGAGCATGAATTAATTGACACAGGACCTACGTTTGAATAAATCAATCAATAAATCAATATTAAATACACCATTTAATTTCAAAATGAAATTAATTTGCTAAAAGGATTTCTCGAAGTCTCACCTCAAGCTTTGGGAAGCTGACTCCAACCAAGAAGTTGGCAGTCCAGTTCGAGCAGCCGGCCACGGCCATGGCGGCAGGACGAGGGCCCTGGGAGAACAGCTCAGCCACGATGAACCATGGGATTGGACCAGGCCCCATCTCAAACATGGCCACAAACCCAAACACTGCAGCTATGCTTAGATAGCTCAGAGACTCAATGTGCTTCTACTCAGAGATAGAGGGAGTGAGGAAGACAAAGAAAGACAGACAGACAGGGGAGGAATAGAGAACCAGAGTTAGGAAAGTGGGATTGATACATTTTTATGCTGACTGGTAGAAAAATGTCCTGTTTTCCTGATTTCCTGGTGTATGACAAAGTAACTTACCAACAAGAGAGCGATAGTCATGAACAGGGCGCTGATTGCCATTCCAGCTAGTCCAACAAGGTGGAGAGTCCTTCTTCCCGCCTTCTCAACCAGGAATAGCTGAAAGGAAAATAAATGAATACACATGCAGCAAAATAAAAAATATTATCCCATGTTCTAATAAATGCATGCTTAGATACTTACAGACACCACAGTGAAGACAGTATTAACAACCCCGGCACCAATGGTGGCATATATGGGCTTTGTCACACCAGCAGATTGAAAGATGCCAGTAGAGTAGTAGAACACCTGGACAGAGAACAGGATTTAGCATTTGCAGAATATCCTTTGTTCATTTCACGAAACAGAAAAAGACTCAAGAGGTTAAAACCCTTATTTAAGATAATATTACGCATACATAGTGATGCAAATCATTTATTAAGGTATAATATCTCCAACACAATTGCAGTGCTGACAGCACCTGTCATTCAAATATGCAAAGCAGGTCACAGACAGCATCTTATTGACTAGAGTGAGTCATACACACTAATTGTTAGTTCCAGATAACCACTTTGACCTTTGAACCATATTGATTAGTATTGTCTCCACACCCTCATGGGATTTAAGAACTCACGGCATTGATCCCGGACAGCTGTTGGGACAGCTGCAGCATAATAGCAATGAGGAGTGGCTGGCGGTAGGCGGGGATACGAAACAGCTCCGGGATGGTCACTTTCTTCTCAGCAGCCATCTTGGCGCTCTCCTCCTTCATCTCCTGCATGTCTTTGCTGACGTCCTCACTACCGCGCAGACGCACCAGTGCTGGAAGAGGGAGAGAAGGTAAAGATGAGGGAAAGAGAGGGATGAGGGAAAGAGAAAAACAGACGGCAACACAAAGGTTCATTCACATCCTTCCATTTTATGCTTCTGTTTACGGAGAGATGAATTTCTTGTTTTCTGCTCACTCTCCGATGAAAGAGCAACCCAGGTTAAGCAAAATGACAGAATACATGAAGCTGCAAATATCAGTCCCTCTTTTAAAAAAAATAAACTATTGTGTGTCTGCAGTGAGGAGCCTGAGGTCCGAGCCTCTCTGTTGTTTAGTGAAACAGTACCAGAGACAAGTGACAAAACCGTCTGCTGGCTTCAAGGACTCTCTTATTGGCTCAGCCAAGCTCCAGTCTGATCTGGTTTGGCCTCTGCATACATTAGGCCTCGGCAGAAGCCACAGAATGGGAAAATGCATAGTTCTTTCATAGCCTTTAGCTGTGGCCACTGGGTCATTTCTAAATACTTATGGTTTGCTGTATAAAGGTTAGAGGACCTGGGTAAGAGTGCCACCCACCTTTGCGAGCCTGCTCCTCCTTGTTCTGGTTGATGAGGAGGTAGCGGGGGCTCTCGGGGCAGAAGGGCAGCAGGATGCACTGCAGCACGGCTGGGATGACCGTCAGTGACAGCAGCAGGGGCCACAGAGTGTCCGACCCCAGCAGTGACTCCAAGCCAAAGATCTAGAGGAGGGAACACGATGGATAGTTTACCCACAGTGTCCTCCCATGCACGCGCACAGGCAAAACGACAGAGACGCAATCAGATCAAAATGGCTAACTGCCGTGTGAGAGACCCACCTGTGCCACCAGGATGCCGATCACCACCCCCAGCTGGTGCAAGGTTCCGAAGGCTCCCCGGAGCGGTGTGGGCGACACCTCGCCCACGTACATGGGGGTGAGGCCCGTGAAGAGACCACAGAAGAGGCCGATGATGAGGCGTCCAGCGATGACCATCTCATAGGAGTAGCAGATGGTGGAGAAGCCCATGAGAAGACCCCCAATGATGGCCAGGATGTTGACCAGGAACATAGACCTCCGCCTGGAGTGCAGACAGGGAGAGACACAGGGGGCTGAGAGTTAGAGGGCAAATCAGTGGTCAAACAGTGGTCACCATTGGTCATCATATTTACAGAAAATAAGAAAAAAGATGACTGAGGTGAAAGGGAGGTTACAGTCAGAAATGTAACAGTCAATGTAAGGAAAAATGTAGAAATGTCTTAACTGAAAACTGGAGCATTAGTAACTAAGCAAACTCCAATTACTGCTGGGAGCCTGACTGGGTCTGACAGCTTAACCAGGAATAGAAACAGTAGCAGGCCAAACTATCACAGCGTATACACCCTGGGATCTCACTTGTTACCAAGATCCCTGATCCTACCAGAAGTAGATGGCTCGACGGACAGGATGTCCCAGCTCACCTGCCGAAGTAGTTAGCCATGACGCCCACACTGAAGGATCCCACCATGCCGCCCACACTGAAGATGGCCACGGCCAAACTCCACACGATGGTGCACACCCCCGGACTGATGGGCTCGTTGTAGCGCTCCATCCAGGTGCTGTTGAAGAAGGCTCGCAGTTTCTGAACGACAAAAAGAGAAAGACAGCAGAGATGAAGGCACAATAAGATGTTCCGATTATCAAAATCATAACAAAGACTTTCGCAGTTGCTGTCAATAACTGTTTAAAAACACATACATACGCTTGACCCCCATCCCCCTAAATAACAACAACACCAACCTGTTCAGGGGCATTGATGACTCCTGTGTTGTAGCCAAACTGCAGTGATCCAATGACAGCGGTACCCAAGGAGAACAGAAGGTACCCTGTCACCTGTTTCTTCTAAAGACAGAGAGAGAGAGAGAGAGAGAGAGAGAGAGAGAGAGAGAGAGAGAGAGAAAGAGCAGATCAATAAAAGCCTTGCGCTTCATATCAAGCAAACCTTGTTTACCTGTGCAGCCCTATTACAACATTTCTACCGAAGACTGTGTCCTGGTATGGCCCAGAACTCTGATCTAACCACAGGTTAGCCTGAGGAACGAGGCTACTGGGTGTTTTCTGCTGAATGCTGTAATATAGGACAGCATAGAGAGACAGTGCTGATGGGGCATTTTACTAGAGGACATTTGGTACAGAAACTGTCCCACCTACCTTGTCTTACCACGCCCTACACTCCACCTTTATATAAATGTAATGTGTGTGTAAGGATGTTTGTTCATGTATGTACACTACCAGTCAAAAGTTTGGACGCACCCTCCCATTCAGCATGAGTGAATGGGAAAAAGTGTCCTTGTAGTCCTGTTTGACTGAGTAGTTATGTGTACGAAGACTTAAATAAGGCTGAGATTTTGCCAGAGGAACTGGTTACATAACACGAAAAACATCACAGAAACTTTCAGATCCTTGTGGAAATTCCAGAAGAAAAGTACAATAGAGGGAGACAAGCATGTCACAAGGTTTGGACATAAACCACATCAAAAACAATGGTGGCATTTCAATATTGTAAACAAACTTCAACAACACAGTGAAAAGCAACCCTATCTTCAAGTCAACCCATCAATCATCTCTCTTCCTCTCCCCTTCTATTTTAGTGTGACCTGCCTTTCACCTTACTCCTTACTCTCTCCCCCTTTCTCCTCTGTCCATTCCTGTCAACTCACAATGACTCAGGACAAAATAACTGCTGTCCTGTACAGAAAATGTTAAATCCATGACAGATTATTTCATGTGTATTTCATTTATCACCAACTATGTCAATTCTCCCTACAGCCAGAAGTAGATGCAGAGATGATGAGATGTGTAAAGGCAGATCTTGTTTCCACAACCAGATAATGTTGTTCTCCGGACACAAGAAACAATCTTCCAATGAACACTAACCATGTTGAGATGATGCAATCAGACGCCAACACAAGGCACATTTACCAGCTGGTAATGCATAATCACATTACAAACCAATTCTGAAATGATACACAGTATAATTCATGCATGTAACTATATCACAAATGAACTTTTGTGATAAACCTAATATTATCTTACCATTTTGAACTACTCTGTCTCTACAAATACCCAAGGCCGCTTAAGGGAGCAGTACTTCCTGTGGCTGTGAAAGGTCTTGCAAAGTGAACAACAGTCATCTGAATAAAACTGCATGCGTCCATTTTCCGGAGTCACAGTAGTGGAACATATTTAACATGACCTTGCTGGACAGTGGCCTCTTGTTCTGTGGCTCCAGTATCTCTCTTTTCTTTGTGTTTCTCTCTTTTTCCTTTTTTTATGCTTGATCCCTTACCCATCTCTCCTTCCTGTGTATGTATGTCTCTGTGTCATAACAACAGCCTGGAGGTGACAGTGATATAAACAGCAAAGAGCTTAAACTGCCCAAAACACAAACACCCCCACACACAGAACAGTAATAAATCGGGCTTAGTGCTCGATCATGAAGCGTCATAGGACGTGATGTGTGACAGGAGTGTTTTCGACTTTAATCACAAGATACAATAATCACAAGCCATAACCTGACCTAGATCCCGCTGGCCAATCGCTGATGCTCACTCTGAGACCATTCAGAGCCAAAGGGCCAATCAGACTGGACCAGGAAGTGGAAAGGCTGCATTGATTTTCTCTTGAGATGTGAGCTCAATAAAATCCCATAGATTATTAGTAGTTCAAAAAGCCTATGTGCCTATGGCATAGAACAGTCGATATACCGGGCATGACAGTTAGGAAATTAATGCCATGTCATGACATGTACGTGTAGCCACGCATGTGTGTGCATGCATGCGTGTACAATTGCATGCATTCTGCAAATCTTCATCCAGGAACTCAATGTCCCCAGCATTGCTCATGAGCGACTCAGTGAAAACGTATGAGTCAGAGCTGTAAAGCAGCACACATTTGACGCCCACTCTCATCTGTAGAGGGTTGCATGCATCAGAACACGTTCCGTTCCAGAATGGGTTCCGAGCAAGTATGTTAAAATCATAAGGCTCATGTATCATTTCAACACTGTGGTCAAAACAGGTATTGATCTACTTCATGCTCAGCATTACTCCTGGTAGAACATGCACATGGGTTAACAGGTATAAGCAGTCCTTACCTCGCCCTCCATCTTTAGTAGAGTCTGGACGCTGGCTAGACCAAAGTGCCACTCCCACCTGATTGAACACCAAGTCCTCTCCAAAAACCGAAGTGTTAATGGATTATTTCCTGCGATGGAGAAAGATATATCTTGTTAGGCAGACGTGATGTCTGAAAGAGCATGCGCAGACTGTCATCGCTGTCCATGGTCCTGCATCCATACAGCAGCTCCCTGGTCACTGACAAGAAAACCAAGAACCATATTCGAACATATTTCAGATTCAAGTTGTCTTAAACAGTCAGGTTTGCAATACAGTTTGTGATTAACAAGCTACATCGTTACATTTATTCATTACGAAGACATTTACGAAGAGAAAGAAAGTAAACTCAATAAATGTAACTCAAATCTGAAGTCAAATTCACCCGGTGATATTGGGCCTGGCCTGTTCTGCAGTCAAACAAGATCAAAATATAACAATTTCGGAAACATTTATTCATATTCGAGGAGTCACGTTTCTCTGCAACATCCTTGAAAGCAATCGCACTTAAATAAATCAGGAAATCCAACGCAATTCACCTGTCGTGACTCGAAGAGATAGGCTTGTCCACCACCCGCCCCTTTGGAAGCACCAAATGCAAAATCCAATGCTCGCAATGTCTTCTTACGATTGGTTTCATATAGTATTGGGATGCGAGGCAAACCGCACGTTCACTTTGACGAAAGATCCCATCAGCCTATGAAAAACGAGAACACTGCCGATACGTAAACGTCGTTAATCTTTGATTTCTTTTTTTTTTCTTTTTCGCAATAGACTTCGTGACATCTGCGCCAATCACGAGCAAAAAGGGGGTGGCCTCGCGCGACGTTCTAGGGTGTGCAGCGCCGGACCCTCCCCATGATGCCTCGCGCCGGCGACCTTGACAAATCAGCTGATGGATGCTGCTGATGCAAAGCTGCATGGTAACCAAGCAACGCATCACGCGCCCTACCCATCTATTTGGACGGGATACTACAGTATATTACGATGTGAATCCTGGTGTGTTTTTTAATTTTATATTTAAATATTTAATAAATACCTTATTTATCAACCAGTTCATATAATGTTGTTCTTCATTGCATTAAATAATTGTGTCTATGCCATGGTATAGGCTATAGGGGCTCCTTTAGCAAGGATACATTTGCATTGATCTTTGATACTATGATGCAGCCAAAAATGCACTGTTGACAGTTTAATTTCCTCGTGACCACAGTGCTGCAGATCAAAATTGTTGCGCCATACAAGCTGCCCCCCCTCCCCCTCCCCTCTATAAAGTATCTATCACCTATGGTTTGGCATTTGTTCATCAGGGATTATTCACGTGACTTCCAAAATCACATGGGTGGCCACAAGGTCAGAACAATTAAATGATGTCAGTGAGAGTAAAATAACCTTCGCTCTAGCTCACAGACAAACAAAAAGGTACGTTACCACGTGAAATAACATGTCTTGTAGTTTATTTATATATATTTATTTGTCACATATTAACAGAAACCTCAGAATGCTCGACAGAAGTGTTAAGATGTTGGACTGTGGATCTGAGGAAGGAGGAGAGGAGAGGTAAGAGAGAGAGAGAGAGAGAGAGAGAGAGAGAGAGAGAGAGAGAGAGAGAGAGAGAGAGAGAGAGAGAGAGAGAGAGGAACTCTGTCCCCTTTAGATCTTTCCAGGAAAACTCCCATTTTCAATCTGGTCATCCCACTTTTGCACCTATGAGAGAAACAAAGAACATGATATGAAGTTACTTTAATATCAGGCAGCTTTATCATTGAGATCAACTTAGACCAATAGAACCCTTCATATTCCTCAGGTTCACATGCTGTCCATACCCAGCTCATAGGACAGAGGCTCTTGTAGACCCTCTGGTACCAGATGCAGGGGGCTACATCCTGACCCTTGTCTGACAGAGACTTGTTACACCTGTGGAAGTCTGGAGAGCAGAAACAAGACACTTGGCTTTTTGTGTGCAAAGATTGTAAATAAAGAAGTGAATAGACGGCATTCATTCGTGAAATGGAAAACCCAATTTGGACCCAAAAATAGGTAGTAAGACAGCTGGAAAGTGACAGAAATCAATACAACTAAAACACTTGAGTTCGGTTGATTGATTTCTGAGGCAAATGGAAATCAATATGTTGCCAGGTCCATTGATATTAGTAAAACCAAGTCAGCTGACATGCAAACCTATGGCGGGAGTGCAAACATGCTGAGTCAGTAAACTTAGGAATTTTTCTGATGACTGATGGAGCTTAACTTCAGGACTTAACATTTAGGCTAAAGTTAGAACTATATCTGTTATGAGCAGCGCACACCAAATTCAAATAAACAAAATGAATCAAACAAACCAAAAATGACCCACATCCAACCTGTGTAGAATATGAACCTGTAGCTTGTTTTACCTGCTGCTCAATGTTAAACTGTTTAGGTAGGATTCAGCAGAGTTGGACTGGGAACCACCCAAAGTAGCTTTACCATAAAAGAACAGAGTTAATGTCAGAGTATTCCTCCGATGCCACTGAAATCCTGTGGGACCGTGTAAAGGGGGGAACAGTAGACCTTCTGACAGCTGCAGACCTGTGCGTTCGTCTGAGCTGGTAGGATTGGAGTTCCATCTGAAATACGTTTATCGTCTGTCATGATATTTCCAAAGAAGATGGTTAAATGGCGGTTGGATACCCAGGTAGTTCTGGAAGCAGTTTCGGGTCTGGTTGGTGTTGGGGAACCTGGCGTCAAAGGGAGCAGTTCTGTAGTTCTTGATCTTCTCCTCGATCAGCTCAGACATGGTCACTGACAGAGATCTGATAATAGAGCAATCGATTATTGTGAATGTCTGTACTGCAAGTTATGTGTCATTACAATGCTTTTGAAGTATGACACAGGTGAACATGCAAGTTTACTTTCAGTGAGGCTGTTATACAAGGCCAGATTGGGTTTGGCTAAAGATAGAAATCTGGGATTCACCCTTGCATGACCCAAAACACCTGACAAGTGGGTAGCATATTGCTTCACTGCGTTAATGTTACTGTAACTTCTCCCTACACAGTAACGGTTGTATGCAACGACAATTAAACTCCTTATGAATGCTCAGTTAAATAGAAATGCACAGGAGACAAGATCTGCCCATTTCAGTCTTAAATGGTCGACTTGCTACTTATCAAGAGAAAGAATAGGGTTCAACGACAGATGTCGTTTTTATGTCGGTTTTAGTATATCCAGCTAGTAATAGCGGTTCTTATCCAGCTTGCCATCTTCGCAAACTTCCTATTGTAAATTCCTACCTCGGTTGCGCAGAGAAGATGATCCGACCTTTTCGCTTGTCCTCTGGTGGATGTAGAACCGCAAAGCGAGATGGGAAAGGAGGATTTGGTCGTGGTCTTTTCTCAGTATCTTACCGCCACCTTATGTAAATCCTATGAAAGTACAACAAATGTCTGAAGAACTGCTGAACCAATCATCTAGTACCAAAAACATCTTGTTTTTTTCCACTTAAACGTCTGTATCTTAAGTATACCGTATCCAAGCACAAAAAGATGAAGAATATTAAGGATACTTGTCATAATGTCGTGGCAATTAATCCTATTATTGAGTTAAAATTATGTAGACGAATTAGGATTCAACCCTAGGTTCAGTGCCATAGGTGCCATAATGTATTTTAATTACATTTTCTCTATAGCATTCTTCAGGTTCCTTTATGCTGCCTCGCCTTTAAGGAGAACCAGGGTCCTCTACCCCAGGAGAACTGCTCTCCAGGGGGCTGCAACTGGAGTCTCCTTGGCTCTGGATCTTGGCTCCCACCCACAAGAAGATCAGAGAAAAATGCAGCACTCAGACTGAGGGCTGGAAATAGACAGAGACCCCCCTCTTTAAAATGTCTCTTTAATCTATTCTTAACAATAAGAAGTTCACATATGCAATAAAGTGACATGCTCACTGCTCCTGTCTTCCTGATTATAGATGAAACGAGTCATTCTCTCCCTGCCCCCCCCCCCCCAAGGTATAAAAAGTTCTGAACTCATGTTATCTTGTACAACAATGTGCATTGATAAATGATGAATAAATGATTCTGAATGAAATCCAAATGGAGAAGTGTAATAGCGTATCTTTTTTTTCTTCTTTTTTTTTTACAGATAAATACTAATGGTATATCCCATAGATTGGATCTATGGTACACCCCCCATTCATCACCCGTGTTTTTGGTTATGCATATATACATACATATGTTTATTTGGACTCTTTCCCAAGGAACGACTACCTTCTAGTGGCTCTTTGCTGATACTGCATAGGTGTTGGCCGTTTACCAGGAAAGACTTTTCAAGGCAAACCTGCTTGAGTCTTGAGATTGCACAAGGTAGACTCAGACATTCATTCATGTACTGGAGCTGCTATTACCCATAATATTTTCATGAATGCAAAAATGAGTTAAATATATGAGTCATCTATACATCCCCAAATGAAATGATATGATTATACATGACAATAAGATTCCCAGGCCTGACACTGTCTGGTTGAATGGTTCCTAGTTAAGTTATACAGTTAAGGTGGTCCAATGCAGCACCATTATCACATCTTACATGTTTATGTAACACCTGAGTTTGTTTTTAAATAGTTCTCACCTGCTTAATCTTTGACCTCTCTGGTCTACTTAACTACACATGTTGCTAAACACTCACCTGATCCTCAGTCTAACATCCCTGATTAAGTCATGTCCTCCTTGACAACAGATGGGCGTAGTACGTTCTGCCATAGTTTTATTACAAATATTGACTTATTTACAAATATTTTACATGCTTTAGTGCATTTCTGACTCTTTCAAGTTTCATAATTCAGTATACAATTTTGGCTTACACACAGAGAAGGGACTGTCGACCAGATAAACACACTTGAGTTAAAGGAGGGAAAAAGAACAATGGTTACACCAAATATACTGAAAGAAAAGAGTAAGAAACTATCGAATATGTCTGAACATAGCGGTCAGATTTACACCAAAGGCGAGATAAGCAAAAATACGCTCAACAGGTATCTAGCTTTGGTAAAACTGTCATTAGGATGGCAACAGAATTCTGAATTCTGAACAGCCACCTCTACATGTCTTCCATCAGAAGCATTCAGACATTCACTTTGAAGAAGGTATTATGAGCTACATAAAAATGTAAATGAAAAGTGTCATCCATTTGGCCCGCTATCAGAAGAGGAGGGGGCAGTTTTCAGGGCTCATCTTGGCATTCAACTCAAAGTATTTTCAGACACTACACACAAGCTAACATTGTATATTGCAAAACCCATCTTATAAAATCCATTAACGGTACGTTTACGGAGGAACTAGCGCGTTTTGCAGATGTTTTGAAACCATTGTTTGCAGCCGAGAGTCTTTTAGCTATCACCATGGCAACACCATTTTTTTACTTCCATGTTTGGTATGATTACTTTCGGATGATCAAAACAGCCCAAGCTTCAAACATTGTGAGGGTGGATGGGAGAGGGGGGGTGAATAGCAAAATGTCTTAAACATACATAATTGGCTAAATTTTTGACAAAAAAGCACATATTTAAATATGTACATGTCTATAAAAGTTATGTACATTCTGTGTATTTATTAGTAAATAATAAATGTATCATTTGGTGTTTAGTAACCATCTTGACATGTATACAAAAATGCAATTACCTTTCAACAATTTGAAAAAAAAAGAAAGGAAAAAAAAACTAAGTGCTTTAAAGATACTTACAGTAGCATCAAATACCAACAGAGTGTGCGTTTCTGTGCATATGTCACACAAATGGAGTGCATGTGAGTTTGTATATGTGTGTGCATGTGATTGTTGGATTCAGTGTGTGTGTGTTCAGAAGAGACTGACAGCACAGGAATAGTCTGGATCAAAGCTTGCCAGCTAAATCTCACCATAAGCCACCGTTACCATGGAGAGGTCAGTATTACCTGCGACCTCCTGACAGCTAGTTAACCTGTATTTATGAGAGACTGCAGCCCACATGATGTCACACCTGACAATGTGAACCGTGCTCTTACATAAAGATACCCTTCAGACGCCATTACATTGACAGGAGATTTTTCGTATTGCAAAAAGAAATTACATCTCAAAAATGGCATATCCCCCAACATCATCTAAATGTAAATTAATAAAATACATACCCATACAAAATAAATCCAATGTTTTTTCCCGCCACTGTATTTAGAAAACTGTCAAACCAGAGCACCAGCAGCTATTTGCAATGCAGCTACAGAAGGACATTGGCTATGGTAACTCGAGTGAAGCAACGCCAACTCTGAATGTGGCGTTCAAGTAGAAAATAGGCCTCTAGGACAGACTTGGCGCTTGGAGCCCAAAAAAACAACCTGTTTCTGAACAACAATCATACTTACATCATACTGTACATAAACCCCACAGTACAGTAAAAGCATTTCTAATGTGTGTTGTGTTCTTATGGTAGGTGTAGTCAAGTTAAGAGACCATTTGTCCCCTTCAGACTGTTGTTAATTGTATCATCCCATTCTTCATTTGTACGTCACCCATTATACATTCTGGTGTGTCAGCAAAGCTAATGAACCGCCTTGGTAATACCAGGGAATAGAGGGATCTGATTTAGGATGGTGAATCCTATTACCTACCCATGCTGGAAGCTGTCTTGACAAAGACATTGAACCTGGCCTTTGCTTGATTGGTCCATACTGCCTCTGCCGTGCTTGGCAGTAAGAGAGGAGAGGAAAGAGGGGTGGAAGGGAGGAGCAAGAGATGAGAGGGAGGAAGACGAAAAGGAAAGGAAAGAGAAGAGCAAGAATGCAAAACCATCTCCATGCTGCTCTTGCGGAGGGCCGGCACCTTCTTGGTTACTAAGGGCCCGGCTGACGTCCTAGCAACGGGCTGTGCAGGGCCCTCATTGGCTGACTTAGTCACCCTGTAAATGCCGGGGGACTCAGTTCAGAGGTGTGCAAAGTCAGAGTCAGTTAATGGTACCAGTGTAGGAGGTCTCAAGTTCTCTGGGTATTAGTTCTCAGTGGCAAGGGTCAAAGGGGTACTTGGTCACTCCTCCATGTAACTCCACCAAGGCCTCTGTCCATGTGATGATGTCACCAGTCAGGTGACCTCCACAACTGGCCTGACTGAAGATCTCATTATGCGTCAGAACCCGTGACCAGAATTGAAGGTCAGACATTTCTCCTACAAAGGACTGGGTAGCATCAAAGCGTCCACCCAGCGTGTCCTGTTGAACGAAAGGCAGGTTTGATTTATTTGCAGCGAACATGTAAGATTGTCATATTATGCTTTATACTGTGATCTGTGTACTTTCGCGAGCACCAGATATGAATGGACGATTTCTCCACAAAAGTATGTCACAAAATAAATGTTAATACTTTTGAAATAAATTGAAATTGCATTCTCACAATAGAAAAGGTCTTTCCCCAAAAAATCGAAACTACCAAAAAGAGGATCATTCAGTTAAAACATGATGTGAACATTCAGTGAGAGAGAGCGGACTTCTGTACCTGCTCTTGCCCGAGGATGAAGACCCCCCCAGGCTTGATGGGGTGCCAGGCTGAGAGGTTCTCCCCTGACCCCCTCTTCACCCCATCCTGATAGGCTTCCCATAGGCCGTCCCTCGTCGTCCAGGTGATGCACAGGTGGTGCCACTTCCCGTCCGTCAGAGAGATGGGCAGCGTCACAGCCTGCATGACAAAGAAAGAAAATAGAGCACCAGATGCTAAAGGTGGGGCACAGGGGTGTTGCTGCTTATAAAGCTCCTGTGGTTCCAGCCCCAGCCCCAGCTCCAGTCCCAGCTAGCCCCAGCTAGACCTAGCCCCAGCCCTAGCTTGCTCTAACCCCACCCCCAGTCCTAGCCACAGCCACAGCACCAACACCAAGACCATATGTTTCTAACTCCTGGATCTCTCGTTTTCCGCATGACAAGACGGGCTAAGCTGCTTGTCCTGTGGTCTTATTTAATTAGCGAGGACGAGGAGGCGAGGACAAGCTACTGTGTTGCAAGGCCAAGGAAGAGGTGAGAGCAGGCAGCAGCTGAACTGTGATTGTCACACAAACGCACCTTAGGGACAGGGTTAAGTCCTTCCCTCGCTCTGATTGGATGAGAGCTAGGGAGTGTCACCTGTCACGCAATGTGGTATTCTTTCCACAGACCATTGGTTTTCCAATTTGTTTTTGCCAATTAAGTAAATGACTGCAAAAATTGTAACAAGGCCCAGGTGTCATTTAAATGACACACAAGTCATTATCATTATAATTATACCTACACATAAAATCCATATTGTGGGACACAATCACTTCTCCTTCTAAGATTTTTTACCTTGTCGTTGATCAGTAGCTCCATGGGGTTGTTGCCCCATTCAATCAGCACCAGTTCGTTGGCTTGGCCAGGTACGGAGTAGGAGAAGGGAGTGCCCAGACCTGGGCCAGAGCCGCCCTTCAGCCACAGGCAGACCGTAAGGGCAAAGATCTCGTTGAGCAGGGTCCTCTTCACCCTTCCGTACATGTAGTTGGTCCTCATAGGGAAGCCGATCTGGAAGGCATCCGGACTCTTTGGCTTCTTGCGCCCACCTGGAGGACAAAGCACAGATGAGATGAAGGGGACTGGTTAGATGGAGAAAGAGGTGGACCTGTTTATATGGGCAGCTAATGTTGAAGATGCCTACGAAGATAGACTGGAAAGACCCTACCAGGATAAATACGAGAGACCCTAGGATAGATTTGCAGTGTAGAAGAGAACTTACTAGGCTCAGTGTTCCTATGGTGCAGGTGACTGAAGACCGTGTCCAGTTTGGCATGGCCCACTCCCCCTCCACGGACGGGAGGTCTAGCTGGAACAGGTTTGCTGCCAAAAGGAGGTCTGGGGTGATGGTCTGTGTCACTACCATGGTGTCCACCATCGTGATGATCGTCATGGTGACCAGGGCCGTGGTCGCTGCCATGGTGATCATTGTGGTGGTCGTCGTGGTGGCCTGGCCCATGCTGGTCGTTGTGGTGACCGGGGCCATGGTGGTCGTCATGGTGACCGGGGCCATGGTGGTCGTCATGGTGACCGGTGGCATGGTGGTCATCGTGGTGACCAGGGCCGTGGTGATCGTCATGGTGATCATCGTGGTGGTCGCCATGGTGACCAGGGCCATGGTGATCGTCATGGTGATTGTCGTGACGACTGTGGCTACGGTCATAATGGCGGTCATAGTGGCGGTCGTAGAGATGGTCGTCGTAGTGACTACCGTGACGATCGTGGTGGCGATCATGGTGGCGATCGTGGTGTCGGTCCCCATGATGATCGTCGTGGTGATCGTCGTGGTGATCGTCATGATGGTCGTCGTGGTGATCGTCATGGTGGTCGTCGTGGTGATCGTCATGGTGATCGTCGTGGTGATCATCGTGGTGGTCATCGTGATGGTCGTCATGGTGACCAGTACCATGGTTATCATGGTGATCGTCATGGTGACCAGGGCCATGGCTTCCCCCATGGTGATTATGTAGCTGTTCCTCCAGAGCATTAATCTTTCTCTGGAGCAGGTCTCTCAGCGAGCTGGAGTAGGAGCTCGAGGAGTTCCTGGCCTGGAGAGAGAGAGAGAGAGAGAGAGAGAGAGAGAGAGAGAAAAGAGTGAGAAATAAAGAAAATACAGTTGACTACCAGTGTTCTGCTGTTCTGGTTGTGCAATGTGGAAGACCAGGCCTAGCCATAGAGTGGTTGAGCATGATGACATTTAAATCCAAAACCTTTCCTCACTGTCAACCTTCTTACTTTCTTTCCTTTTGTTTCAAATCCGGCTTTGCCCGGTGCCACAGGGCGATGCCCCCGATGGATAGCTCATCAACTTGGATTTAGCTAATTGCGTGTGAGTGCGGCTAGCAGCCTTGGACGCTAGGCTGGCTGCCTGTGGCGTGGACGTCCTGTGAAGGTAGGAGTGACAGAGGCAAATCCCAGCTTTGCTGTATTTGTCTAACACCTTGGTAAGAGTGAAAGGATTTTTGGCAGCACTTTCTAAGAAAGAACCTGCCGTGTTTACGAGGCAACCAGAGTTTTTCCTCATTAATTCAAACAAAAGGCTGATGCAATTTGGTGACTCATATTGACAGCTGAGAAACCTTTTAATGTGTACCCAAGCTGTCAAGATATTTCATGTAAAAATATACCATTAAAATAAAGTTTGGAAAAAAGGTTCACATCCATTTCAATTTAGCTCAAAGATCCTGAGTTTATACACAGTCCAAATGGTTCTGCATTTTCTATTTATTTTAATCAATCAATGTTAATACCAGTTAAGGTAAAATATCAGTTGTTATCTTGATGATATAGAAAGTCAGTAGTGGAAGATCCCTCATTATAAGCTTACTGGGAAGACTGGTTTATTTCAACCCTGTACTGTACATCCAGAACCAGGCTTGACTTCCTTGTTTTTGTGATCTCAAACACGCAAGTGAGATCCGCCAAACGCGTTATCCTCGTTAGCCAATTAGCCAACACACTTTGACCATCCTATGAAGAGGAACATAGCAGTGACATGACACGGACAAAGAGACAAACCGGAAGCGTTTGTTAAAGGAGAGAGAGAGAGAGAGAACGTTCCTCTGCTCTCCATGCTCCTGTAAATCAAAACAACGTCAAGCAGCCGGTGCGTTTCCAAGAAAAGATTAACGCTGATGGGTTGGAAAACAGGACGTTCCCAATTGACGCCACTCAATACCTCGTTAAACTTTTGGCCCCATGACACGCACCACTGCGCGCAAGCAATTTATATCGAGTCAAAGGTTCCCACACTCACCTGCAAGTTCTCCAGCCTCTCCTTCAGGGTCTGGAGGGTCTTCCCTGTCTGCTCAGCAGAAAACCCCCCATGTTTGCCTCCGCTGTAGGATCCCTTCCCCCGGTGGTGTGGGTCTGGCCGGTGGCTGTTATGGGGGTAGTGAGAGTCCGTGTGGTGGTCGTTATCATGGTAGGAATGATGAGATGAGCCAGGGTGGTGCGAGCTGTGGTGCGACGACGGCCCATGATGGTCCTCGTGGTCATCGTGGTGACCGACCCCGCGACCAAAGCCCTCGCAGAGAGTGAGCTTGGCGGTCAGCTCTCGGATGGTCTCCCTCTGGTCCAAAATGGTCTCCTTCTGCCGCACCAGGCTCTCCCGCAGGTGCAAGATGGTGGATTTGGCCTCGTCCGACATCACTCTCCGTGTGCCGCCATTAGCAGCCCCTCCCACAGGACTGTGGTGCCCGTTACTGTGTCCGTTACTGGGCCCGTGTGCTGTCCCGTGTGCTGTCCCGTGTGCTGTCCCATGTGCTGTCCCGTGTGCTGTCCCGTGTGCTGTCCCGTGTGCTGGCCCATGTGCTGGCCCATGTGCAGGTGAGCCCGGTGTAAAACAGCTAGGGTCTGCTTCCGGTGGGATTGGGGTGCAGACAAATTTGGGGCTGATACCGTAGTCATACTCTAGCCCTGGCACACTTCCTCCCACTGTCGAGAGGGACAGGAGACAGTGGAGGAACAAAGAGACGAAGGGGAAGGAGGGGTGGATGTGCCTTGTGAACAGGCCTGTCCGACGGGTGCGTCCTGACGACAGAGACGCTTCGAACGGATGGACGAATCTCGCCATCTTTGGCTGGTGCGGAAGTCTTCTCTTCTCAAGGGATAATCCTTCGGAGTTTTACTTTCACTGGAAGGTGCACCATGAGGGCCAATCATTTGTGGTAGATTGCGAGCCAGGATGCATGTCAACAACAAACACCGACCGCCCCGCTATCCAGACAGCTCCTGTTCCTCACAGACACGTAAAACGACAGTTTTACAAAGAACGTACAGAGGACCTCGTCTCTGCCAAGAGCCTCAGGCATCCATCCCTGAGCTGCTTATTCAAGCTAGGCTCCTTGTCTCCATGCCAGATAAGGCCAGATGCTTCGATCCCCCTTATCTTCCTCCTTCGCTCTGCCTGAGTGGGTGGGCTGGGTGGGGGTCTGCTGTAGGTGAATCTTGTCCCTGGGCGCTGGTCCAGTCAATCTCTTGTAGATGTGCTGTGTGTTTCTCAGAGGAATGGATCTCTTTTTCTGGGGTTTCCAACCAGTCAGGACATCCCAAGGAGATATGACCTACCATGGAAAATAGAGACAACACATTACTGCAAGTTGTTCTTGTTTAAATTATTAACACTTAGATAGGGTAAAGCTCAGTGGTAGAGCTTCATGTTTGCATTTCCCCTTACACTTTGCTCTGGATAACATTTGTGTGCTAGGTTAAGACATTATATTACAATTCACGATTCGTTCAGACGTTCTCAAGAACACTAGAGAAAGAGAACATGTTCCACAGTGTTAATAACAGCCCACACGCCTGTCTCGTGTTACCTTCAATCATGAATGGAAATGTGTCGACATTTCACGGTCAGTGAATGTATCAAGGCCACTTGTCATGCAGCCAAATGAAGGGGAGAGGTGGGTGTCAGCTATGGTGGCTGGATCATAAAGAACTCAGCTTCAATTATTGAGTCAAGCAGCCTCCTTTCTGAGTTATCCTGAGCCAGAAAATGGCTGGAGATGAATGACGCCAAAAGACAACAAGCCATTGGGCACAGTAATCTCATTAGCAGCCATCCAGCACCAGCCTGCACAGAACCAATGAGGCTTTCAAGTTAATATGGAAGGACAGTCATGCTGTACAGAGAGAGACAGACGGGCAGACAGACAGGCAGACCGGTCTCATCCAGGGAGGCAGTTAGCTACAGTGATTAGTGTCGAAACGGACTAAACAGACATACCTGAGACAAAGGAAGCCATTAGAGAGACAGATTGATGACTTTAATTATAGTTCCCATTTCCCCCTGTCTGTTGTAATAGAATAACACAATCATAGAGCAGAAGGAGGATGTGTGAAGAGAGGTGCAGGAGGACAGCTGGTGTGGTCAGGGTCTCTGCCTTGGAACACAATGGAACTCTCCTGTGTGAATGCTGCTATTATACAACAGTTTGAAGTGAAACTGTCATACTGCCTGAGAATAGACCTTGCTACTTAGAGCCAGTAAAGAAATCGTTCATTTCGCCATGGTAGGCCGATGAGTATCTAAAGAACGTCCATTTCAAGTCCAGAAGGGGAAGGGGTGAGCACTGCTAGGTAAAGTGAGACTGTTTTCACAGAATTCTCCCCCTCCCAAGGTTAACAGACTAATAGGATTTGCGGATTACCCACGGGAGGGAACTGACCAGCTAACTTCACAAAGTCAAGGGCCTCTCACTCCCACGTGTCGAAGGGGGAAGCGTCTCTCCGTCCGTGAGATCACCTGGCCAATCCCTTTCCTAGCCAGCCAGCCAGCCAGCCAGCCAACCAACCAGCCACCCCATCCCTTGATTCACTGGTCCTCTCTATCTGTCTCAGCTGTCTGTATCCATGTCTCACTGCTTAAGCAGATTCCGTCTTCTCATCCCATACCCTCTATCCACCTGCGTGCGACCAAGCTGGCAAGCTGACTGAAACCGTGACGTGGCAGCATGTTGGCTGAACGTGACCGAAGTTCACCAGTGAAACTGACTTGACGATGACATTAACAGAAGTATTAAAAGGATGATGCACAGAGGCACGCCCACACACCCTCTCCACAATGTAGAGAGTCTACATGAAGACATCGTGGCCAAAGGTGAGGCAAGGGTCAAGTCTTCGATGCCACCTGAGCGATTAGAAAAGTAAGACCCTTATACCTTGGGGCGGAAAAAGCATTCTGGAATGACCGTCGCAGTTCACACTCCGATGACAGAACACAGACCCAAAGCTCAACTTCGTTTGTTCACTTTTCACAGCAAACAATTCAATGCATTTCCTACCAATCACAGTGAGAGGAAACACCGCCTTTTGCCGTTTGAAAGTATCTCATTGACTTCTTATAAAGAACTGGGTTTACTGCATAATGCACCACATGTCTCTTTCTCTTGAGACTGTTAGTTGTCCTTAAGATGACAGTTCAGGGGAGGAAGGGTCTCGTAAGTACATGTCAGTGCTTAGCTGAGGACAAGGCAGGTGAAACCCAATCTGAGAGGCACATCCACAGCAACAACCACATCACACGTATCCTCACATGCTCTCCATCCACCACACGGTACGCGTAGATGACATCAGGAGTAAGTAAGGTTAGGCAACCAACAGCTTGCCATTTTACGTGACCTGACTTTGTTAGTTCGTCTCTGTTGGCTCATGGCAACGATATCATCCAGCAGCCATTTTGTTGTCCTAAGCATAATTCCTTTATGATGCACCCCCCCCCCACTCCCCACCTTAAAAAAGGTGGATCATTTTTAAATACTGAAATCATATCGGAATGATAACTATTAGGACTGTGATGATTTTTCATTAAGCTATTTTGGTGCCCCCTCAGCAATAAGGTGCACAGCGTGTGATGTTCGTTGTTGGAGTGGTGGCAGTGATATCATCCCACAGGTGAAATAACAACCCTGTTTAAACGCTGTTACACCTGATAGAGATGGTGAATACGGCCACAGAAAACAGTTTATCCCTGTTCATCCTTGAACGTCAAGCTTTTCCAATGGAAACAAATAAAATATATGCTACATTTACCATTTTTAAATGCGAAGAGTTAGACAACTTTTCACGCACCTGCACTTTTACAATTTACTCAAGTACATATGTTTTGTCATACTCCAAGTTCCTCATACTGCAAACCTCAATAGTTAAAGAGAGAGTAAAACCCCAAAAAACTGACTTTAGCTCATTCAAATTTCATTCAAACATAGGACAGTAAAAGTTTGATTCCTACAAAGGAACTGAATAATTATTTCAAGGTAGAATGTCTTTGCTTACCTTCTTGCAAGCTTTCCCAAGACTGTTAGTCCAGCGCAACCATGGATTAGATTGAAAAGGATTTACCTAAGGAAGATAATCTCAACTCTCTCTCCTCTGTTTCTTTCCCTCCCACTCTCTCTCTCTCTCAATCTCTCTCTCTCTCTCTCTCTCTCTCACACCTCTTCCCATCCCTGTTCCTCCACCCCCCTGCAAACTCTTGGCATCAATTGAAGGAGCATTGTATTTGTTCTTTGCCAGGGCACTCACAGCAAACATTGGTCTGGTAGAAAATGAAGAGTTATCACATTTGAGACCAAAGTGAAGACCTCGTCTGGCCTTTCCAGCCTCCAGTGTTTAATATCCCTACCTGAGCCGCTCTGAAAACAATCCCACAGGGCTAAGTTTGGACTGTTCATTAAGGTTGACCTGAACGATCCTTCTTATGACATCCTAATGTTATTCGGGCCCCATGCCATGTCTATGTAAGGTCTCTTTAATCGTTCCTTGGCTCTAGACATAGTTTGGGGTCCCTGGCTTGGCACCTCTTTGATTTACTTTGTCTGAACTGTCCAATTTTAGAAACGTCTGTAGATCTATATCATTGCTCAGGTCATAATGACTGGCTAGAACCAAATGTGACAGCTGTGTCTTGTTCACACATTTGCTTCTCCACCATCACCACCACCACCAGCAGCAGCACCCTGGACCCCATCCGCTGCCTTCCCCTCCACCCCCACCAGTGCTGTCAGCTCAGGCAGTCACAGTGGGAGGCTTGGAGAGAGGTGAGTGGCTGCTCAATCTGCTCCAGGCGCCTATCTCTGCCACCCACACAACACTCAGACACAACACTCGGAATAAATGCACAGTGTAGGCAAGCTGGCATATCTGTTAGATGTGTAACGGAGGGACTATAGGCAAGTTTAAAATATATAAATTGAAGAAATGTTGATTTGGGGTGGGGGTGGGGGTAATTTACGTTTATCAAATGTGATATGATAACATTTCAGCATCCAATACCATGTTGTCTCCAGTGTAATTACATGACAGGAAATGAGCTGTCACCAGGAAAATGCAGCCCTTATCATTATGCAAAACGGCACAATGAATATATTTGAATACATTTATCCACAGGCGAATGAGAACCCTGGCTCTCGGCTGTTTCATCCTATCATCTTTTACGCCAGCCAATCTCTCCAGGAGCGACACTTTCACACCTGCGCTGGGGGGCACGTCCTCCACAGTCAGGCCCAAGAAGGATCCCGTCATGTGGGGGGCCTCCCATGCCTGCTGCTGCTGGGCTGTGTTTTGTTGTGTGCTGCAATGTCCCATTACTGACTGGTGGGGAGAAGGAACGGCACATCACCGGCATGGCTCGTGGTTTAATCGCTAATTCAAAGACTTCCTCACTGTCAGCGTCCATTTAGTCTCAAGTCTCTTCCCTGTTATGGACAAGGGAAGTGAGAGAGTAAGACAGACAGACAGAGAAAGCGATAGAGTTAGATAGATAGACAGAGAGAACCCATAGATTTATTTTACCTTCATCATGTTAAATGGGGACGCAAGGGCGAGTATGTGTGTGTGGATGTGCCTATGTGTGCGTAACTGTGTGTGTGTGTGTGACTTGTGTGTATGTGTGTGCATGACTAAGTATGAGACAGAGACATAAAAAGAAAAAAAAAACAGGCTAATGAGTAATGCTTTTGCTTTGCAGGGAAGCTCACATGCAAAACATTCACTCTCACTCTAACAGGCCCTTCTCCCATGACAATCCCCTTATCTCTTTCTGCGTCAGCCAGAGCTTTAATTCGATAAGAGGAAGCAGAGCATTATCACTAGCATTAGCCAGAAGCTAATACCATTCGGTTAGCTAGCTTACAAAGTCATTTAAACCAACAGACGATGCAGTCATCGGGATCTGTACACACGACACACAAGTTTACGCACACATCCAGTTTCATGATTGTCATTTTGGTTGTTTGGAGAAGGTATTGTGCACCCATAGAACATTGCAGGTTTGGAAGGGCTTCGAACCCCCTCTTTTTCTCCAACAACACCCCCCCCCATCCCCCATCCCATCGCCCCCCCCATCATATCTCACTCAGAGTATCAGCGCCCCCCTTCTTCGCCCTGCCCTGGGCAGGTCACAAGCTGTCCGTTCTGTCTGCAACTCCAGCCAACGCCATCTGATGGAGAGCTGTCCTCACTGCACCAGCCCTGCTTCGTGTTCTGCAACTGAAGGCCTTGTGAACACCCCCTCCCTCCCTCCCTCCCTCCCTCCCTCCCTCCCTCCCTCCCTCCCTCCCTCCCTCCCTCCCTCCCTCCCCCCCTCCCTCCCTCCCTCCCTCCCTCCCTCCCTCCCTCCCCCCCTCCCTCCCTCCCTCCCTCCCTCCCTCCCTCCCTCCCTCCCTCCCTCCCTCCCTCCCTCCCTCCCTCCCCCCCTCCCTCCCTCCCTCCCTCTCCTCCTTTCTTTTTCTCCTCCTCACATTCTTTTTTTCCTCTCACTCGCCTTCTATTTCTTCCTTCACCTCCGGTACAGTACCTTCCCTCCCTTTTTCTAATGAACTCTCACATCTCCTGGTTCTCGTTCATTCTCTCCGTCTCTCCGTCTCTCTCTCTCTTCCTCCCCCTCTTATCACAATGCCAGACACATCTGACTGCAGCATTTTCACACAGACAAGGGAAATAGTGTACAGGGAACCAGAGTGATCCCAGACAGACGTCACAGCCTTATCAGGTATACTGACCAAAGATCTTTTTTAATGGCACGGTGCGGATTTCTTTCACTTATTTCATGATCTACGACGTGAATCGCGTTTCATTCAAGGTTACGGAGGGTAACGATCTCCATAAACATTTTCTTATGTCAGTCAGCCGATCGTAGGGCTTTAGGAAAGGCCGGTCTCTCCATGATATCTGATAGACGGATAGATGTGCTTCTGAGCCAGCACCAGCACCACTATGTTCTGTGTGTGGAAGTGTGAGACATACAATCTGGACTCCGGGTCGGGCCCTGGTTACACTCATCCTTTTGCTCAAGGGAGGAGGGGGGGGAGGGGAGGGTGAAGGGGTAGAGGGTAGAAGTTGGGGGCGGGGGGACTTCACTTTCAGACTTTTCGATAAAAAAAAAGAAAAAACGCTGACCAGATGGACGGTACGCAGCTTGTGCGATTGCGATGTCGACGCTTTTTTCGACTCGTACGTAAAGCGACATGGCATGTTTGGTGTTCTGAGGGAGCCAGTCCCCCGGCAGTGGTGTACATAACTTACATTTTACATGACAGCTTCTCATGGTGGCTTTAAATAACGGAGTGTTAGCGCAACCTAGCCAGATAAGGGAACTTAAAGCTAGCTTTAAGCAGTATTACGTAACAGCCTGCTCGCTTAGCCTCGACGCGCACATAGTAAACAAAGACCTATGCGTTTGCGATGTCTAATGGACATGCGGAATCAGCGCCGGATAAACGAGGGCATTACATGTGTCAGCACGGTGTCCAGCTTGCTGCTGGGAGATGGCACGGTCCGACCCTGACCTAAATCCGCAGCAGCGTCTACGCCCAGGCTCCTTCATGAGGTGCTGAACCCCAACTCCTGCCTCAATCAACAGAACATCTCTCGCAGGAATTCCCACAGTGCACTGGGCAGCAAAGGAGCTGGCCCTCAGGGTGCTTTTTTAATGTCATTAACAGGTGGTGGTCAAAAATAGCCAGGAGGGACACACGCAGACACCCCCCCCCCACCCCACCCCCCCACCCCACACGCAAATGAACGCGCAAAAACACACACACACACACGTGCACATTTATGGATACGATTTCGCACAGCCACATAAACATACGAACCCATCTCTCGCGAATCACTCACTCTTTCATTCACTCTCTCACTCACTCACTCTTTCACTCACTCTTTCACTCTTTCATTCACTCTCACTCTCGTTGCTGAATCGCTCACTCTCTCACTCACTCACTCACTCACTCACTCACTCTCACTCCTTCTCTCAGGCTTGATCACTATGTGACAAACAGAAAGAGCGAGGACTTTGGCCCCCTCCCCTTTCCACTCCCCTTCTCTCCCCTCCTCTCTTCCTCTTCACCCCACCCTCTTTCACTCGACCTCTCCCTCCCTTCGCCTCACCCTCTTTCACTCCGAACTGAGCCACACACACACTAAACAGGTCAGCAGCTTGTTAATATCATTGTTGTGATTTGTGCCGTGGCCACGATGAGTTAAGGCACAACGGCTGGCAGAAACCAGCTTTGTGACTGCGTTTGGCTTGATTTACCATCTTAAGAAAATAAATAGATCTTATCTTTTAATTGTGGCAGCAACAGTCACCGCGGTGATATATGTTTCTTTCCGTAGCCTATAGCCTATTCTTTTCTTCCTGTTGGTATCCTGTGGCTGTAAACTTGTTTGTTAACATTTTGGAGTGAGGTAGCTGTGTTGGATGTCCCTGGGGTTGGAGGGAAACATACTGAGGCGGTTTGTGCGTGTGATTTCTCACGACTGATTGGAAGTTCTGATTCCCTTCTGATTCTGAAGTTGTTGCCAATGTTGTTTAAATCCTGCATGCACCAGCGCTTCTTTTGTCACTTGAGCTTTTTTCTAAACCAGTACACGGTAAATATAACATGCTCTGGTACAAGTACTTTTCATATTTTTTACTCTGAAGAATCTCTTTTGTATTAACAGTAAACCAGTCAAACTGTAAAAATGAATTTTTGGCTGTGCAAAATTGCTTCATCAGTCAAGTATGTTTTCGAAAGGCTATTATTGTCCGGTTGCAATTTAAACAAGTAGATATTAAATCTAAGAAATATTCTGTCTGGATGTGTGAGCTGTGCATCTTCATCAGCACTGGTGGTTCAGTGGTAGGATTCTTGCCTACCATGTGCAGAAAGCCTGGGTTTCAATCCCGGTGGGGGTTTGAATCCCAGCCAATGCACTGAATAAATGTGTGCGCCTCTGAAATGTCCCCATTTGGGGACTATAAGGGATAATTTCTTCTTTCTTCAAATAGCTTCTTAAGGCCAGGAGACGTCTTCAGCTGGCTGGCAAGCAGCTGGTCACTCACTGCTCATCAATAATAACAATAGACTTCTGACTATTGATGAATTATAGTTCCTCTGATCTCCCTGATCACCACAGTAATTCATTTCTCTCCCTTTCTTTCCTCTTTTTCCCTTTTTCTTCCAGAAGTGCCACACATCCTCTCTCCGACCTCCTTTGAATAGTTTCGTTTAATTTGATCTTTTCACAAAATGTTAAAACTATGACAAATGTTAGCGATTTGTATCCGTTTTCCAAACCACCCAAAGGACAGTTAATCATTTCCCCCTCCACCTTCTATTTTCAATGATCTCATGCTTATCCCAGGCATAGACTGTTTATTTCTTCGGGTTTCTTCATGAACTGAGTCATCATCTAGCCCCCCCCCCCCCACACTTCCTTCTTAGCCCCATTCACTCTGTTCTTCCACTCCTCCTACTCTCTTCCTGTCCTCCTTCCCTCCATTTCCCCCTGGATCATCAGTCTCTCCTTCCCTCTGTCCCTCCCATCATCCATCTTGTTTAGTGTTTAAATCCTTTATTTCTTTCTTCTCTCCCATGTCCATACTCACATCCACATAGTAAGACATAATATTCCAGTGCAAAAGACCATATTTGATTATAAAACTATTTATTATTCATTATACCGTACTAAATTGTACACGTAACACACACAAACACACGTGTGTATCTGTTCCTTAATGTGGTCCACTTTCTTCATTCAGGATGAGGATGGAAGGCAGGGAGGCCCAGCTGGGACTGGGAGTGGTGGAGGGGTGGGCGGACTGCAAGGTTTAGGGGGTGGGCGCAAAGGAGTGGGGGCTAAGCGGCGGGGCAGAACCAAGGCATCATCAGGCGGAGGCCGGATGAGCGAGAACCAGGAGGGGAAGATCAAACTGGCGTTTTTGGTGGCGATTGTGGGCGTGATTCTGAGCGTGCTGGGCGTGGGCACGGAGTTCTGGGTGGAACTGTCGCCGTCGAAGAGTTTCTACGGCAACCAGACGTGCCTGACGGCCCACTATGGACTGTGGAAGGGCTGCTCCAGGACCCTGTGGGTGGCCGACATTGACCCAGAGAGGGAGAGCTGCGGTCCGGCCGACCTGCCGGGAGGTGCGCTGTGCCTGGGCCGGGGGGAGGGGGGGGGTGGGGAGGGGGGTTCTGGTTCTCCAGTCTAAACAGTATGCAACACCTAGAGAAGGACAGTAGCTTTTACGCGTCCATTCCACTTTGCGTTCACAGGCAGCCATGTTTGCATACCAGTCACATAGTGCTGCTCTGTATGAAGGTATCTTACCGCTCTTCAGCTTGGAGAGGACAGACAAACCGTAGAGAGTCACGTCTCCATCTTTTATGTAAGTCTGAGTGGATCACAGGATTACTCAGACGTAATATGCAGGGAAGGACCTTACACCGACCTTGGGATTGTCATTGTCGTGCATGACTGATCGTGTTCGATGCAGGGTAATTAAAGTATGCAGCAGAGAATGCATTGTACTTCAAAGAGTCTCTCCTGAAAGCGGATGGGCTCACAGCTCTATCTGACTCAATCTTGTTTTATGAATATTTAAATGGATGAATATTTCTAATAATTCGCAGCGCTTTTTGTCTCCTCTAATAGTTCTCTGTTCTTTTTCCGGTCGATCCTGTCGAATAAAGAATCAAACTGCACCTACTTCAAGTTCTTTACTACTGGAGAGAGTAAGATGCTATTTCAGAAGACAATAGTGAAGAGTGAGTCACACCGTCCCTTGGCCTTTCACTTTCATTGTCCGATACACACACACTCACTCACAAATACACACGCACACACACGTACACACGCTACATACACGCACACCCCTCTCCTTGTCTTCATGCCCTCTTGTTGCTGACAATCCTCTCCATTCCTCTCCCCTCCAGATCTGAACATTGCGGCGGCCATGTTGTCCATGTTCAGCCTCTTCCTCATGCTCATGGGGTCCGTCTGCGTCACCATGGCCCTCAGCAAGGGGGTCCAGTTCTTCCTGAAGCCCGCCTCCTTCTGCTTTGTGCTTTCAGGTCAGTGACAGCTTGTTTGGGCTGAAGTAGGGTTGTAAATAAAACCATCTAGCGTGCGATCGGAGAGACAGAGAGAAAGACAAGCCAAATAAGAGAGAGAGAGAGCTACCAACGAGTGACTCCCGTGACCAACGTGTGCGCAAACCTAAAGACAAAATGCCTAACCACCTGACCACCATTCCTAAATCTGTCCAATTCTCATAAACATGAATTCCCCCCTTAATTCATTTACTCAATCAGTAGTCTCCCAGGATGCAGGAGAAGCCATAAGTCATTAAGGTGAAGGAATCTAGGATCGTTAGATACTTCTGGCTCGCCTCCCGGGCTGGCACAGACTCTGGAGGGGGCTTAATATGTGCTTCCTGACCGCAGGGGATGATCCCTGCCAACAAGAAAGGTTGCGGGGTCGTCCCTGAACCTCCCATCATCCATGACCGCCTCATGAAGACGTCAGCTTCTTCCACTCACGTGCCCCCGTTCTGGGCCCTAGTTTCGCACCCTTCCGTCCTTCTTTAGTTCTCCATCTTGCTGTACCTCGTGGACCCTCCCCTCCTTTCCCCCCTCCCCCTTACTCTCCCCCTCTGCCCCATCCCTCCTTCCTGTCACGCTGCTGCTCAATTCACTCATCTTCTACCGGCACTTTACTTCTTTTTAATCCTTTCTCTCGCGCATCCTCCCCCCCGCCCCCCCCATCTCCTCTCTTCTTCTCTCAGGCATCCTGGTGTTCCTCTCTCTCATAGTCTTCCATCAGTCTGTCCTGTCCTTCCTGGCCAGTGACCACACCGTCCCCCTGCACCACGAGCTGTCCTGGTCAGTGTCCTCCCTGGGCTGCGCCGGAGCCATCCTCATCCTGGGCGGAGCCCTGTTCCTGCTCCTGGCCCTGCCCTACAGCCCCTGGCAGAGATGTCTGCCTCACCAGGACAGCAACAGCTAATGGCTGGGAGGAAGTATTGCAGTTTAGTAACAAACGAATGACAAAATACATACGTTTGTTTTTTTGTCTCTCTCTTCTGTTACACACTACACACAGGATGGCAAACTCGTCCCAAATGTTGTTTGTTTGTTACGGCTGGGTTGTCGTACTGCGTCAGTTCATGCGTATGGACCAGACTTGGGTTTGAAACGGCTAGCGCAACACACTTTTTTGGGGATGAACTTGTTTTTTTCCTCCCACATTTACCTTTGTAGGAAGAATGTATTAAACGTGGTTCCAAAGATAGCGTTTAGTGTAGTATTATGACTCTATCAACACACTCCCCCCCCCTCCCCCAACACACACACACACACAGCTGACACTCCAGGTAGACTCAAAATCATATGAAAGGGAAGGGTCAGGTAGTATAGATGCCCAGGCTTTGGGGGGGGGGGGACACTGACAGGGCTAACTGAGCAGACAGGTGTGAGACCGATGTTAATTGAGTGCAGATGATGACTCAAAGGCGTTGGCTTCTAGTGCCAATGTTCCTTTTCACATCCGGTGTGAAGACTTCTGTTTCATTTATTTGTGCTTATTTGCTATTGTTAGGATCGATATATCTATCAGTCTTATAAAACACGTTCATAATGCTGTCAATTCATAGTCTTGTAAATAGAATTTCTGTGTTTAACTATGATCCAGATACGTTCTAACTGATCTAATGTACGAGTTCGTGAGATACAACCAATGAACTGTGACACAATATGGCAAAGTACCTCTAGAACGATATATCGATATTTTTAAGCCTGAAAAGGATGTGCTCACCTGTGTCAATGCAAACTGTTGTGTTCTTTCACTTTCTGAAGGGTAATTCATGATGATTATTGACATAACATTTGATAATGAAATGTGAATATATGACGTTCGTCTCCTGCGTCTCTCTCCTTCTCTTGCCTCTCATCATCCTCCATCTCTTTCACAGTCTTGACCTCCATCCACTCTCTCCCTTGAACATGCACTCTCTCTGTCTTTTATTCTCTCCTCTGTGTCCAGTCCCATCCTCTCTTTCTCCTCTCTGTCTCTTTCTGTCTCTCTGTCTCTCTGTCTCTGTCTGTCTGTCTGTCTGTCTGTCTGTCTCTCTCTCTCTCTCTCTCTCTCTCTCTCTATCTCTCTCCCACATGTTGGCAACATTCTACTCTATATTTAGGCCATGACAAATCTGGCTGAAAGGAATAAGCAACACAAACCTGGATCCAAGCTACGTTTCCCAAACACATACGAAATCATACAATGCACATGTATGATTGCACACATATACTCACACAAGAACAACCTACGTTAATCATGTCAATCTTGACAGAAAAAAAAAGATCTTTGCTCTGACTATTTTCTTGTGTTGACCAGAAGTCCATATTGTGGAGAGCCATTCCGTAAAGTGAGTGGTGGTCCTATGAATCAGACTTATCGCGCCATCAAGCGCCTTACTTACCACACTCAGTCCAGTTGAAGTCACTCAGTCACTCACTCCTGTATTAAATGTCTCTACAAATCTATATACATCTCACCCCGCACACACACCTTTACACACACACACACACCCGCACCACACACTTTGTGTACACATTCTGTCAGTCATGCTAGATCTGGTGGTTGACTGGGCTGGAAGCCAGGATCTCTGGGTGGATATCTTCGGTGTGTTAACCCCTGTCCTCATTCTGTACCCACCCGTACACGTGTGCCCACACGCCCGTCCAGTTTGTACGCAGACGAAACACGAACCTCCGCAGCCAGACACTGGACACCTAGCCCGCTCTATATATTTAGCAGTCAAATCGTTTTGAAATGTGCACGCTCAGTTTTTGGGGGTCCAAGTGTGTATGTGAATGGACGTCTCAAACCAGAAGGTACCCGGTTCAAACCCCAGATGGACACTATGACGTGGTGTCCTTGTGCGAGGCACTTCGCCCTACTTGCCTCGGGAGAGAATGTTCCTGTACTTTCTGTAAGTGGCTTTGGAGAAGAGCGTCTGCTGAATGATTCAACGTTTATTAGAGCATCTAACATACGTGTGCGTGGGCGTGTGCGGGTCGGTGTGGATCAGATGTAATAGGAGGAAAGGGCCCCTTCTGACATTACCAAAATACAAGAGGCCTGACCCTACCCCCCTCATAACTCACCTTGTTGTCATGGCACCTCCGGGTCAGCAGCTGTCCCAATCTCCTCATAATACTGTGTTTTCCTGTCTGGTTCCCCCGTTTCCATCTGAAATAGCCCCCTACTGGGGTGTTTATCGGGACAAGGAGACTCCACAGCACCTAGACCCCCCACAGAGAGCTAGATAATTAAAACACCAAACTCAATCACACATCACTGTAGATCCGGGCTGTAGGTCTCTTCCCGCAGACAAGCCTTAATGAGATTAGAGGCTTGCATATTTCCCCCGGGCTCATAGTGGTCCTGTCCTCCTGACATTCTCCCAGTGGAAGGGAGATTCAGGCTCGTTAAGATGTTATTGTCTTAAAACTGGATCTATATGGTGTTCTGGAACTTGTGGTATCACGGAACCCGGCTAGGTTTTGTTTTTTCTGAGGAGTTTTATCTCCTAAAATGAACGACTGCAAACTCGAACCCACTGTACACTCAAGGATGCAGGTGACTCATTAGGAGTGAAAAGCAATTAGAATCTATTTGACGTCTATAAGGTTCTGTTTGGAACATTTAGGATTCCAGGCAACACATAAACATTTTCTATCTCCCCTGCTCTATCTACTGTAAGATCTACCTTAGTGTAAGTGTCCCACAATGCACTGCTACTGGTCCATCACTTGAGACCATCAGGAGAATGGAAATAGTTTGAAATTGTAAATAGTTATTTTTTTTTAATTGCATAATTCACTTGGCAGAGGGTTAAAAACAGATGCTAGCTTGTCCCAGTTATGTCAACTGTGATAGCGTTGCTATTACCAATAAAGTTTAAAATTACCCACCCACCCAAATATGCTGTCACAAATCCGTACGCCTCGTAGAAATGTTTAATAACACAGTCAACACCAAATTGTTTTCATATATAATCCTTTTTTATTTCATATATTTATTGTTCTCAGTGAGGTTCAGAATATTGTATTGCTTCCCCATTGTAAATGTACTCCTCCCCTGTAGGAAGGTGTGGTTACACCGTGTGTGTGTCGACACACTTCTGCACTCAGAGGTCAACAGGCTCCCTCAGCCCTCCTTGCCCAAACGAACCGTTAAAACAATAACATTAAGGATACCTACGTAGACCATCACAAAAATAAACTGATTTATATCAATTCTACAGTCTAACACACTAGTGGTCTGAAACCATAGAAAACACTGAATAGGCTACGTTGGTTATATCAATGAAATCAATAGCCGGCAAAAAGTAAATAGGTGATAACAGTGTGTAATACTATTAATAAGAAGTATACTCAACATCACACTCACGTTGGCGCACATGCTTTGGACATGATACCATTAGATTTGGAGTGAACGAAACCAATTGAAATCCTCCACTTCAAAGGAATAGAAAAATACAAAAAATCATATTTCTAAAATATACAAAGTTTACCCTGCAATAAACGTTTACTACAATAAGTTAAAAACGACAGCAACGGTGGTAATAGTCGAGGGGAAAGTTACCATCTTGTGTGACCGATGATCAAGCACTTGGAATGAAAGACAACCCAGAGATCACCACCACAGACGTTATGATCTTTTGAAAAATAATCTAATACTCAATAATATTGTTAATTATACATTTATTATTCTAGTCTTTAGAATAGGATAAATAGGGTGAAACAGATGGATCAACAGAGAGACTCGCACTTCACATTACTTCCTCCCCTCTTCCCCCTCTCCCCTCATTCCTTCCTTATAGCACTTTAGCTACTCTACAGCCCTTTTTGGTAACACTTTACAGAAACCATCGCGCAGCCTTCAGCATTATGGATGTCAGAAGCAGTCATAACAACCAAAACATCACATACGCAGATACTGTACGTCACTAATATGGCATCTAACTGTGCAGGAGATAACTATGGCTGCTAGCTAGCCAGCGAACCGGTTGAATAGGTAACTAGGTAAGTAGGCCCTGAAAAGCCATAGTGTGTGGGTCATGACCAGGTTAAGGCAGTTGTCATGAACGTACAGTAGTTGTTATGACTGCTTGGATCACCGTATTCAATCGTTATGGCAGTATTACGAAGGCTTCACAATGCGTTATGCTGTTAAGTGTTAGCGTTAGCTCGGCATGCCATCCTGTCAGCCCCCTCTCCCCCCCTCCACGCTCTCTCTATCCGCGGTTCACACTGGCGTGGTTCTCCTGTTCAACGTGTCAGAGTTACTATCTCTGTCACGCTTGGCCGTCAGCCTATCGAGCGTGGCCATGCCCCTGTCACGCTCCATGGTGGAGGTGGGCGGCTGAGAGGGGGCGGGGCCTGAGGTGGTTGAGGTATTCAACGGCGCGGCAGACACAGGTGCGTTCTGGGCCGAGGCAGCCAGGTTGGACTTGGAGAGGGACGGCAGGGTGCCGCTCATCATCACTCCTCCTCCACTGTCCGCGCCGCCATCTTTTGGGAAGTAGTTGTGCAGCTGGTAGAGCGTGGCTCGATCCACCGTCCCGTAGAGAGGGGGGCCTCCTCCTCCCAGACTCCCCAGCTTGGAGTCTCTGGTCAGGGTGTACATGGAGATATCCCCCCCTCCTCCGCCGCTGGTGTGGTGGGGGTTGGGCAGGGTGGCCACGGAGAAGGGCGGGGCAGAGGGCGGCAGGGTGAAGCTCTTGGCGCCCCCTACGGGGGAGGTGTCGCGCGAGCGGGGCGGGTCGGTGGAGTGCGAACTGGAGCGGGAACGCCGGCGGAAACGGTAGCTGGGGAGGCGGAGCATGGCGTGCGTGGTGCTCTTGATGAGGTCGGTGCGCGAGCGGCAGCGCAGCTCCTTGTTCTTCTCGATGTAGATGTTCACGGCGAGGACGCCCACCATCTCGGCCAAGATGAAGGACAAACCGCCAAAGTAGAAAGACCAGCCGTAAGAGTAGTGCCACTTCTTATCCTCGTCCTTCTTAGGAGAGATGTCGCTTAGCGCCGCTGAGATGTACACAATCACCCCGATTATGTTACTTAAACCTGGGGGGGGGGGGGGGGGGGTGTAGTAAGGTGATTAAAAAAAGGTAGAGATAAAGAGACAACAGTGAGTGCGATGGTGATTCCATCAAATAAAGGAATAAGACTGAATAAGAAGGAGGTTTAAGAGCTTAAGGGGAGGCAGAGTTGATCTGTAGCTAAAATAAAGATTTTTTTAAGATAAAAGCACGTTATCCGGAAAGGAGACCGGACTAGAGTACCTGCTGCCACGAACAGGATTCCTCCCCCCAAAATGATGTTCCTCTTGCTTTTGTAGAAGCTGCTGGAAGCCACACACACCCCGCCCAGCAGCAGCAGGATGGCGCTCAGGATGGGGAAGATGCTAGACGCTCGGACCACGCCTGAACGCAGAGAAAAGACGTTTCAACACAACCAAGCTGCAAGTAGACACGTTAATGAACCTGTCTCACTCTTCTCTGAAAGGGACCTTACTTTGATAGTCTATCAAACGTCTCATGATGCTCTGCAGTTCTTTCCCTGAAATTTAAACTAAAATTCCTAAGATTCCTGAAATAATGTTAAAGGGACTCTCATTAGACTGACTAATTGTACAATAGCCTCATTAAGAAGAACTGTGGCGTTTGATATAACAGTTGGCCATGGCCACCCTTGATACGCCTATGACCTTGTCTATATCGATAGTTCCTGTACAATTTGATATGTAATCATGATACATTAAATCTAATACTGCATATACAGACAGATACTGTTTCAAACGGGATTGTCTTACATGGTCAGGATGTGCTCTAAATGTCCTGAAGCAGAAATACTCAGAAGGAAAAGGAAATCTGAACAAGTCTGAAGTGGATGACACATAGCACATTGAATAAATGCCTTGTCAACTCTGAGCTCTCAAAAATCATCCCCACCCTCTCCATGGGCAAGACATGACAAGATCACAACCATCGCGAGTACAACTGGTTCCACTATCTCTGTCAAAATGGTGCCTAAGACGTTTTCTAACCCCATGCCAGGATGCAGTCATGTTTCCTATTTTCTTTCTGAGGGTTTGTTTCCACAGCTCCGTCGAAAGGAGCACGGCACGGCCGCCCCCAGACTCCTTACCCAGCATGCACCTGGCCCTTCAATGTTCCTCTTCAGCATTCGCACTTCAATTCAGAATCAGCGATGTTGACAATCGCCCACCTCCCCTCATCCCTCCATCGTTCCTTCCTCCCTTTTTTTCCTCTGTCCCTTCATTTCATTCTCAATCCTCTACTAGTGTGTCCTAAACTGATTTTTATTTTATGTAACCTTTATTTTTCCAGCAAGGTACTCCCTTTTCTTCCACTCATCTTTTTTACATCTCCCTCTATTCCCTTCTACCTCTATCCCTCTTTCCTTCCATCCTTCTCCATCCTCCTCCCTGCATCCCTCTCTCTCTCTCGCCATCTCCCCCCCCCCCATCCTTCTCAGTCCTTCTCACCCTCCATCCCTCTCTCCCATCCCTCTCTCCCATCCTCCCTCCGTCCCTCTTTCCTTCACTCACGCAGAAGGTACTCTGCAGCATCCTGGTCATAATCGGCATCATCAGGGAAATGATTGATCTGAGAACACACTCCGCTTTTCAGCCCTGAGAGAGAAACAGAAAAGGAGGGATGGAGAGAGAGGAAGGGGGGAGACAGAGAGAAAGGTGGATGGGAGGATGGAGAACAAGAGCCACCATTTAGTTTAGGGGGGGGGGGGGCGGGGAGTATCACAGAGAGAGAGCCCCATTCACTTAAGTTGTTCGGAACAGTTCTAGCATAATGCCACCGTGTTATCACAGAAGAACCTGCCGTTATAATCATGTTAAATCGTGTAATAATCATGTTCTGTGGCCCACCATAATCATGGGTTTGAGTGCTGAGCCAGCACCTGTCTGAAAACACTGCATTATGTAAAATGGCGGTATGTCTGCGTGTGTGTGTGTGTGTGTGTGTGTGTGTGTTTGCAGGCATGTACGTGTGCCTGGTGTCCCTTTGTCGAACCCGTCTGCCTCTTTTTCAGGTGGCAAATGGAAATTCAGGGGCTGACTGACTCATCTCCCTCCTCGCTGTCCTCGCTGACATTACCCATGGTGTCCTACTGACAACAACCAGGCTGGGAGAGACTGTTAACACAACGATGGCTAGGCAGCTCTGGAGTGCAGCTTCCTCCACTCTGTGTCTGAGGGTTTCATGCTTCAAGTAGATCAAAGCGTTGCGTGTCACGGGATGACACATGCATGTAGACATGTAGGTGAGCACACACACACAGATACACACTCACATACACACACACACACTCCTCCATCCAGTCTGACTAACCTTCCAGGCAGCAGATCCTCCAGAGGCCTGAGTGAGTGAGCGCGCCGGGGTCTTTCTTGTCCTTGTTGTTGGGGTCTTCCTGAGACGAGTTGGCCGTGCTGTTGCAGATGAACGCCCGGGCGTAGAGCCAGTAGTCGGTGCCGATGGCCACGGTCATCAGGGCGAAGGCTGCGAAGGCTCCCATGGTGGTGAGCAGCACCTGGATCCCCCGCTCGCACCACACCATGGCTGGGGGAGGGAAAGGGGGGGGGGAGAGGGAGGAAGCACCAAACATGTGAAGGCGATGGTGGGGGGGGGGGGGAGCGGAGGGGCGAGCTGTCGCTGCACGGCTGAGAGGCCGGATGCTGGAGTTTGGAAAACAGGGAAAGCTGGCATCCAGAGGGCATGAAAAAAAAAAAAAAAAAAAAAAAACGGCTAGGTCTACTGCTTGTTTCCAAGGCAACGGCGGTACCGGGATGCTCTGCTCCTGAGGCGTTGCTATGCTGACCTAGCCTTGACCTGGGTCTCTAAAACAACCTGGAGAGAAGTCCCAGTCCACATAGAGTAGAACACATGCTGTGGAAGGAACACGTACAGCACCTGAGTCCACCCTACAGCGTGTGCTGTGGAATCGCAAGCTTACAAGACTACAACATGAATCGACAACCATTATTTTCAAGTCAGGGAGGCACATCCTTTCAAGCACGCCTATGTCTGTGTGTGTGCAGGTTTAGTTGAAGTTATTATTGTGTGTGTGTGCATGTGTGTATGGGTGCACAAAGTGATTGTGCATGTGTGTGTGGCGTTGATTACCTGGGGGCATGTGTCTGCCTTTCGCCTCCATGCCTTCTGTCTGTAGCTAGCTGTTGCTCGTCAGTGGAGAAAGTGTTGGGGTCCCCTCTCTCCAAGCTGCATCCATCGACTGGCTCTCTCCCCGTCTCTCGCTCCTTCCTCCCTCTCTTCTCCCTTAATTCGTATGCCTTCTCTCGCTCGTCCCTAGGTGAGTGACGTGCCGTTTGCTGTCGTTCCTTCTCAGAGGATAACCATAGCGGTCCTGGAGGAGAGGAGAGATGGAGGGAAAGTGAGAGAAAGCGATAGATGGAGCGAGGGAAAACGAACACGAGAGACAGATTTAGAGAGAGAGAATCAAGGGGGAGGAAGACAGAGAGAAGACAGTCAAACGGTCAAACATACGATCTTACCTTAAAAATCTGACAACCCAAAGAATACCAATCAGCTGTTCAGTCCTACAGATTCTTTCTGGCAGGTCCAAAAGAAAATAAATCTGAATGCTGTTTCTACATTTCCCTGAGAGGGAGAGAATGAAAGAGAGAGGGAGCAACAGAGGGAAAGAGAGAGAGACGGATATATAAAGCAATAGAGAACGGGAGGAGAGAGAGAGAGAGAGCGTGTTCTATTCCATTGCCATGGCAACAGTGAATTCCAAAGTCTAGAACTGAACAGGGTGAGTGAGAAGAGTGTGTGGTGAGGGGGGGGGGGGGGGAGGGGGGGTAGAGAAACAGCTGAGAGGATTCTGATGAGATTAAACAACATTTAAATATATTGACGCTTCGGACGCCCACATTACGGTGGAAAGACATACTGCCACGGCAGTTGTGGATGATTCAAAATCTTACACAGCACAGTGAAGGTGCACTGCTATTTAGTTCTAGGTGATGATGAGAATGGTGGTGATGATGATCCAAGTCCATCTACATCTATCTAGACCTGGGCTCCAGGAATCTGACAATCCCTATTAAGATTTTCTTTCCCCAGCTGCATACAGCCATGAATCAGACTGGCCGGATGCCCTCAGTGAAACAGTAGAGGAATCATGCAGAGAGCCTATTGTAGTATGACTAAGACCACATGACCGATCAGACAGATATTTCCTAGTACCTAGAGAGAGAAGCCTGCATGAATACAGCTGCATGAAGATGATAGCCTATATGGATCACACCTCTCTAGGTAGCCTACAGCCCCACGGTGTGTACACGGAATCCTAATGGAGCACCTCTGGGAGACAGACAGACCTGATCCTCTTTATGCATTACATGTCATGGGGGGGAAAAACGACTGTTATGCTGGTAATGGGGGGATTCATGTGAATTGAACGACTTCTAAGACACGGCAAAACGGTCCTATTAACACCTGTGTGATGATTGACGTGCTGGGAAGTGTAGGATTATACACAATGTGAAAGGCGTACTGATTTGACCTGAAGTCACTCAAAAAGCGATAGTTTATTATCCAATAGGCCTGTTGCTCTATTCTATTCGGCGTCAATTCGACGTCATTTTGGAAAATAAATCAGGAACTGACATACAGAATACTAATTGTGTGTAGCCTATACAGGCAATCTAGTTCTGGGAACACTTCAAGCGCGCATCAATAACTAGTAATGGGAGGAGACAGCTGGCAGATTAGATCCAGAACAGGATTAAACTCAGTATCGGAAGGTTGTTAATAAATCAAAACCTTACCGTGAATATGTGAACTTCTGCAGTTGGACTTGAACCGTAGGAAATATGCCGTTTTCTGTTATGCTTCAGCTAATTGGACCGCATTAAGCCAGATCAGTCTGTCGAACATGCTGACCCGGATGGATAACAAGCACATCATTCTTCAGCATTTTGTTAATCCGACAGGTGGGTTTTCTCCTTAATGTTCTTCATTTCTGGGTTGTATCTAAACACTGTGTATAAATACACCTTAACGTTCATGTGCAGTGGGAACGATGTGTACTTTAGATGGATAAACACTTTCATTCTGCACAGCCCTGTATGACTCACAGCAGAGGAATATTGATTGCACGATTCCCTGTTGAATTTTGCATTACCTCTGTTGGTAATCCAAGATGACACACACACATACAGTGCCCTGTCACACACACACACACACACACGCACACACGCACGCACGTACGCACACACACACACACACACACACACACACACACACACACACACACACACACACACACACACACACACACATACAGTGCCCTGTCCCCCTCCCTGCACCTACAGAGCCTATCACAGGCACAAAGACACACACACACACGCACGCACACACACACATAAGCACATCTTGAAAAGTAACCCAATGTCCTTGAGTACCAGGGTTTGATTTCCTCTGCAAACATTCTACAGGGCCATTTTACTTGGACTGGTATCAGGAGTGTGTGTGTGTGTGTGTGTGTGTGTGTGTGTGTGTGTGTGTGTGTGTGTGTGTAGCACATACTACAAACAAAAAGCACACCTGCACCCTTTTCTCTTCTATTTATTGAATAGCTGTAGACTATGACATGGAAGTCAACCACCCCACAAACACATTCCCACACAGTGATATTCCCATCTCCACAAACATTCTCTCTCGGGTGTCAACAATCAATCTCTACCAGTGCAATAAAATGTATGATCTTATTAAAAAAACAACAACATGAAAACGTGATCATTATTAGTACATTGTAGCAGCACTGATGTTACAATTTACAATAATAAGAGATAAACAATAATAACAACATAACATATGTAAAAGTAATTGTTCTCAGTTCCTGCTGTTAGGCACCGTTCCCTTGAATACGCTCCAAGAACAAAAGGTTCTTAAGCGAGAGACTTGACAGAACAAGACAGAATGAGGGACGGGAGGATGAGTGAGAAAAGAGGGGAGGAAGTAGAAGAGACAGGGAGAGCGTGTCCCTTTAATGAGGATGGAAGAGGGACCAAAGCAAGGGGGAACGGTCGATACTGTTCAGGAGGAGACTAGAGGGGTGATCACAACAGGTGGAGCATGAACCAGTAGTATAGGCAATTCAAAAAAGAGGCAGATAAAAATCGATGAATAATCTTAATACATATACAGACAGGATATATCTCCTCTCTCTCTCTTCCTTTCTGTCTTTTTCGGCTACATGAAAGCTAATGGTCCTTAACTTCAGCTGCATTCCCAGCTCTGGCTAGAGCAAGCAGCCAGAGTGCAGAGCTCTAAGGGAACTCAAAGGGACTTTTCTCCCACCAGGCAAACTCATGTTTCATTCAAAACTACCTCTAGCTATTATTTCTAATCTTCCCTCCTCCTCTGTCTCTCCCTCCTCTCTCTCCTTCCCTCCCTCCCTCCCTCCCTCCCTCTCTCTCTCTCTCTCTCTCTCTCTCTCTCTCTCTCTCTCTCTCTCTCATCACCCTGCTCACCAAATCATATAGGCTTATCAAATAGGCTTGTCCCTTACATAATGCTCGTAATAAAACTACAATGCTACTCTATTCTAATCTATTTGTGGTTATACAAGGAATTACAAATATCTGTTCTATAGTTCTCTTAATACTCTTTCCAGCAGGAACCTGCCCTGTTCTTTGATAACAATGATCATCATCATAGTAATAATAATAATAATAATATTAACGCATTCATATATTTACTCTATTTTCTATATAGTCTAGACTGTACACTTCTGTCCTGGGTCCCCAAACAATGAAACATTACAACAGACTTACATTTATCACATGAATGTGCAAAAAATATATATGTTCACAGGTCCACAGTTTTCCATGTATTTCTGCACTAAATGTAACTGAAAATCCAAAGGAATCCAGTTCAGTCCGTTATTTTATCCAGACCTCTAGGATGAAGAACCTGTGTCTAAGGCAGGGAAATGTGGATGGAAATTTCCACAAAACAATATGTAAATGTTAAAAAATTAATCTAATTACATATAAGATGAACAATGCAGTAAATCAGACAGACATGTTCAGATTTGTTGCAATTGTTGTGGTCCTAGGCAAGCATGTACATGATATGTCTTCGGTTTAAGATGCTGCCTGGTCCTCTCACGTCACGTCCACTTGGGGGCGCTAGTGAAGAACCCATTAACTGTACAATCAAATCATAAAAAATGGAGGCCTATGTTGCAGATGTCCAATGAGAAACTTTTTCTAAAACATGTTCCCATGTTAAATCTCTGTGCTTTACAACCCAATAACATTATTCTTTTAACATCGTGTCTGGTTTTATTAATTTAAGATTTTTTTTTTTAATTCATTTAGGCTGTAGAAGTGGTACGTGTCATGTTTCATTAGTACTTTACAGTATTTTTGTTTTTTTTACAGACGTAAATCAATATGAGAATGGTCACAGTCTACTGTGGGAATAGTGGTGGTAGGAGCTGAAGGCAAAGCAGTATTTTTACAGCTGGGTCATACTGATTGCGAAGTGTAAAGTTGTCTGTAAAGCGTACACATAAACGTGGGAGCTGGATGTAAACATGTAGAGCAGTAGGTAGTCTGCATACATACATGACACCGTGAACACTCACACACACCCACACACCGATCACAGATAGTTGGACAGTTTGCATTAATAAAAAGTAAACATTTCCCAATTTCCCCCAAAAAATCACTTCTCTCTTGTGCCAATCAGGGACTTCATAGATGCTCAACTATCAAAAAACATTCATCGAAACTATTGTAACTATAACCTTTGACCCTAACCATAGCTAAACGTTGCACATCCCCCCAAGTTGGAGCTGATTGTATGTTGATAGTTACGGCACGCGGAGCCAGCGTTGATCACGGCTCTTTCCAAATAAAGAGTGCACCTCCTGCCCACCTCCCCTGCTAAGGGGCGGAATCCCATTTTTGGTCATGTCAGGATCGAAACACACCTTTAGCGCTACACATCCATGTTACTGCTAAAACCAGCAGTGTGCTACATTTATAAAAGAAGGTTCAAGCTAACGAGCAAATTGACGTTCAGAAACAGGATGATATGTCACGTCCGGTCTGTTACTGTAGAACTGATTCTATGTAGTAAAGTGAGCATCGTCATATTGAACACACGTAAATATCGCAAAACTGTCTATTGAAAGTCTGCTACATTGTTTTTTTTCGTGTGTGTTTTTTTCTTTTCAACGTCAACAGCATGTAAACAGGAATTGAGAATGCCAAGGTTTTGGTGTTTGCGTCCAGAGTGAGGTTCTGTAAAGCCTGCGGTCAGGTTTTTTGTGTTCATGGTTGTTTTCGATGCTACAGCAGAGTAGTGCTCTGGCACGGTTCTGTACGTAAAGTAGGAGACAGACTTGGTTGTGCCCGGCCACCCCTGCTCTTACAGCATGGTCTGGTCCAACAGCAAGCATCTGCACCTTGGAACCCCTGTCATACTCTGCGGAACGTTCCGTGTGGATGCAGACGGAACGTTGACCAGAACATGTTCCAAGACAGGGAAAGGCTTTTTGCTTCGGTCTGTGTCCCACTTTAAAAGGTTAACATTCATTTTCTATGAAGCTTGCTTCTCAGATGCAAACATGTACGAAAATGAGTAACACCTAAACATACAGTAACGTATTCCTTGAACGACATAATGTGGTTACAGTTTGAAATGCATCGTATTCAGTTTCCAGGACACTGGAGAGTAAAGTAAAAGAAATGTATGTACAGTTGAAGTATAAATCTCTATGCATATACAAGTTGTTGTGATTCTTGTGAGTGATAGTGCTTGTCAAATGTATAGTTAAATCGACCTTTCACCGACCCAAACCTCGCTTCCTCCCATTTCTTCTCCTCCCTCTTATGCATACTACAATAAAACCTCCCTCCATCATTCCCTCCTTCTCTCTGAAAGTTTGTTCGAAATGTCTCTCGCCATCTTTTAAATACGGCATCACCTAGTAATCCTCCTCATCTTGTCTTCTCTCCATCCCTTCCATCCCGCCTTAATCTCTTCTTTGCTTGCTGCCCCGTGAACTACTAATTTCCATCTTCATCCGATGCACCTGCCTTCTCCCACAGCTTTTATTTGTGTGTGTGTGTATTGGATTATGTGTATCTGTGTGTTGCCCTTACTGTATGAGACAGCAAATCCCCTGTTATATATCCCTTGCTCTCCCTCCCCTTTTCCCTCCCTCCCTCCCTGTCTCCCTCTTGCCCTCCCTCCATCTAGCATGGCGAGGCGCTCATGCGCATGTGCGTGTGGTAGCGAGGGGGGGGCACGGCAGAGGGGGGCATGCCCATGGACACAGACTGGGGCGGGAGACCGCTGGGGTGGGAGGAATGGGGGTGGGAGGGGTGCAGGGGGTGGGAGGAGTGCGGGTAAGAGGAGGAAGAGGAGGAGGAGGCTGGCTGGAGTTGGTAACTGGCCCCCGAGGAGGGCCCCGAGGAGGGGGTCTGCTGGGAGGAGCTGCCCTTGGGCGGCGGCGGCGGGGGGGTCTGGTTGAGCTGGATGGAGATGTCGCTGGAGACCTCCGAAGCACTGCGACCTCGCTGGGGAGGGGGCCAGGAGTCTGGGTGGAGGAACTGGCCGCTGTAGTCGCTGCACTCAGACAGGCGGGGGCGGTAGAGGGCTGGGTGGGGCCTGTACATCTCTTCCTCAGCATAGCGCTTCATAAACAGGTAGACGGACATCACTCCTGCCCCCTGAAGGAGAGAGAGAGATAGAAAGATAGAGAGAGAGAGAGATAGAAGGTTGTAGAGATGTAATCCAATAATAAAAGTGGTATGGAATGACAGATCGTGAAACTCAATAACATTCTGACACTGGAGGCTTCAATAACACGCCAGAAGTATAAAGTATCTCCACTCTAAAGCTCTCTCCTTTCATTTCTCTCCCTCTCTCTCTCTTTCACCTTATCCCTCTCCTCCTCTCTGTCTCCATCTTCCGCTCCTCCCCCCCCCCCCCCCCCGCCCCTCTCTCAACACTGATGGTGTGTGTCAGCAGCAACGCTCTTCCTGCAGTGTTGCTGTACAGTCATTATCATAGTGCTGAGACGCAGCTAAACCTGTCCTCGGTGTAATAAGTCATTATCAGAAATGCAGTCATATAGCCCAGTGTCTTTCAACACATTCATACCACATCCACTATTCATCAGCGCATTTCTCGTCATTTTGCCTGAGGAATACCTTGTGTTTTTTTTGTTTTGGTCTGGGTCTTTCCATCTGTTTTCTCATGATTTCTCTCTGCCCCTACCTCTCTCTTGTCTTCTATCTTGCGCTACCTCGTTTTTTTTCTTCTTTTCTTTTCCTCGCTCTCTCCTCTATTCTTTCTTTCTCTCTCCTTCTCTCGGTCTCCCATTCTCCGTCTCCTGCTTTCTCTCTGCCCTGCACCACTCTCTCTCTTGCTCGCTCCCCCCCCTCCTCTGAGTGCTGTAGAATGCCCCCTGGTGCATCGTATTCATATGACAACAGAAGAGCAGGGTGTTTAAGCTGCGCTGCGACAGAGCTGTTACCCTGAAGTGATGCGCTATTAACGTTCATGAATATTGATGCTGGGTGTTCTAAGACTGTGCGTCTTAGTGTGTGTGTGTGTCTAGGTAAGATTCTACGCGTGTGCATGGCTGGGTGCATGCGTGTTTGTGTGTTTAGCTGTTTACAGTAGCGGGGGGAGGGGGGGGGCTGTGGATGGAGGAGTGGATGGGGGGGGGGGGCGCGGTAGGGGAGCCCCACCTCTTTGAGGAGGAAGGAGGAGGCGGCGAAGGCGAAGGACCAGCCGTAGCGGTAGTGGAAGAACTGCTCTGGCTCTCGGGGCCGGTTCATCACCTCGTCGTTGATGCTGGATATGTAGAGGACCAGACCCACCACCAGGCTGAGGCCTGAGACAGAGCACAGAGAAGAGGGGATGAGGGGAGGGGAAGCAGAGGAGGGGACGGAGGGGGGGGCGTGTGTGTGTGTGAGCGAGAGAGAGGAGCAACGATGGGTAAGAGAGAGAGAAAGAGGGCCCGGGGCGAGAGTGGGTGGGGGAGGGGGGGGGGTCAGGGAGTGTGAACAAGCAGGGGCGGGAGAGAGAGAGAGACGGAGAGGAAAGGAACAACGAGAGAGAGAGAGAGAGAGACAGAGAGAGAGAGAGAGAGACAGAGAGAGAGAGACAGAGAGAGACAGAGAGAGAGAGAGAGAGAGAGAGAGAGACTGAGCTGGTTGGTAACTGGAGGCAGACTGTGTGGCGTGCAGAAACATCTGTCGCGTAAAGCGACACAGCACCCTCCTAGACTGGCAGAGACTGAGCGTGCCCAGCACGCTGCCTGGATGGAACCCTGAACGCCGGAACACAACACCCACATCAGCGATCTACCCCCCCGTCCAATCAAACAAGAGGATAAAATAAGACAGCTGTGCGCCATTCATTAGGGGGAGGGAGATTCATGAATTATATAACATGCATGCACCACACTGTAACGTTATTTTGATTATCTCGAAAAAGATGCAGATGGAGGATCGCTTCTTTCTCAGAGGAAAAAAGGTTCCCCGCGTTTCCTAAAGCACCAGCATAGGAACCATGATGGTACCCAGTTGTTATCCTGAATTCAAAATGTAGATTTGAGAAGATCTTAACACAGGGACAGATGGCTAACATAAAGTAGTTGCTCAGTGAATATTCCCTAGGATTGGACTCACCAGTGTTCAGGACGGTCCATTTTAGTACACCTGGATTAACCAGTGTTCAGGACTGTACATCCTAGTACAGCTGGATTAACCAGTGTTCAGGACTGTACATCCTAGTACAGCTGGATTAACCAGTGTTCAGGACAGCACATCCTAGTACAGCTGGATTAACCAGTGTTCAGGACAGCACATCCTAGTACAGCTGGATTAACCAGTGTTCAGGGCGGTACATCCTAGTACAGCTGGATTAACCAGTGTTCAGGGCGGTACATCCTAGTACACCTGGATTAACCAGTGTTCAGGACATAACATCCTAGTCCACCTGTACTTCCTTAGATATTGACTGCATCTTTGCCTGGATGCTCATTAGCAGCCAAAACAGCTGAGTGTAGGAAATAACACGGACCTTCTCTATGTGCATCAACACCATCACACAAAATAGCCTCATTAAGACTATAAATAGAAGTAAGAAACTCCCCATAACTGGACATAAACAAGGGCAGAGAGGGGGGGTTGGAGGGAAAGAGGGGAAATAAGGAAGAAAGGAAGGATGAAAGAAAAAATATAATTTTTTTTTTCTTTCTTTTTTTTTTTAAAATTCCCTGTAGACTGTCTGGTCACTGCGGATGGCCCTCTATATCTCTCTCCTTCCTTTCATCCTCTAACGAGCTAGAAACGCAGCCTTTACTAGTTACCAGCAACACATCATCAAAAACATCTTCAACCAGAGCAAGATCATCATTAACAACGTCATCACCGCCAACGTTCTCATCAACAACAGCAGCAGGAGCAGGGGTCAGCCAGCCTGCCCAGGAGGCTCATGGGAAACGGTTGACCTGGCTTCCCCTTCAGGTCTCAGCAGGAAGTGCTACGCTGAACTGTCCTCTTCCTTCTTTCCTCTTCCAGCTCTTCTTTTCTGAAAGTTCTGCAATCCTGTGTTTCACTCCCCTTCTCTCTGTCTCTCTCTCTCCCCCCTTCTCACTCACTCCCATGTCTTTCTCTCTCCTCCCTCGCTCCTATCTCTCCTCCCTCTCTCCCATCTCTCCTCCCTCGCTCCCATCTCTCTCTCCCCCCCCTCGCTCCCATCTCTCTCTCCCCCCTCTCTCCCATCTCTCCTCCCTCTCTCCCATCTCTCTCTCCCCCCTCGCTCCCATCTCTCTCTCCCCCCCTCGCTCCCATCTCTCCCCTCCCTCGCTCCCATCTCTCTCCCCTCCCTCTTTCCCATCTCTCCCCTCCCTCTCTCCCCTCCCTCGCTCCCATCTCTCCCCTCCCTCTCTCCCATCTCTCCTCCCTCTCTCCCATCTCTCTCTCCCCCCTCGCTCCCATCTCTCTCTCCCCCCTCGCTCCCATCTCTCCCCTCCCTCGCTCCCATCTCTCTCCCCTCCCTCTTTCCCATCTCTCCCCTCCCTCTCTCCCCTCCCTCGCTCCCATCTCTCCCCTCCCTCTCTCCCATCTCTCCTCCCTCTCTCCCATCTCTCTCACAGCAGTTTCTCTGCATGGTAGGACAGCCAGCCAGCAGAGAGATATCCCCTTGTTAAGCTGATCCTGGGGTGTGTGTGTGTGTGTGTGTGTCCATGCCCTACATTGTTAGCATGGTCTCTTGGTGATAAATAGCCTTTACGTGTAAAAACTCAACCTGGAACACAATGACAATTGATCCAGCAAACTATTATTTCTTTCTGTGATGAAATGTCGATAAAGAGCCAGTTCACAGTAAACAATGTACACTATGTGTTTGTTTCTGGACAAAGACATGCATGGAATGGAGCGTTGTGCTGCTTAGCAACAACGGACAGCAATGTCGGTTGTTAAAATGACTCAAAAAGAAGGAAATTAAACTAAATTCTGCGAGAATGTTCAGTCAGTCTCTCAAAATGAGTGAGGGGACTCATTATCTGAAGGCTCTGTTTTGTTGTGGTTATTCAAAAAAAAACTACAATCTTTTTGCCAACCCTTTACCAGGCAGCACCATAGGCTGTATACTTTCTTTTCATGGATACTTATAGGCACACAGACTGATAGACAGAGACAGAGAGAAAACACGAGACTTGTTCTTCCACAGTTGCAGTGATGATTTCCCGAGCTTCTCTAAACCAGCACGTTAAGGTCCTCTGACTATGGCGAAGACCAACTGAGAGAGCTGCTTGGTCAGCAGCGCAGAGGACAGTCCCATGCTAGCTTAGCATCTGTGAGCTAACCACTCCACACCCAAAATAGCCAAACGGATGATGTCATCCGCCAAAGATGGTCTCGTCCCTGACCGATGATGTCATCCCTTCTGCACCGGTTTGTGGATCATCCTTTTAACCGAACGAGGAGAAGAAGAAAAAACTCCCAGCAACAAATAACATCAACTCAGCGGGATTCCAGCCCTTTACCTCACAATTTAAATCTACAATTATCAGCCAATCAGCCTCTCTGTCTCAGCATCTTTGACCAATTGATGCAGTTGTACAGTTTTACTTATTACTTATGTTCAAGCAAATACCTACACCATATAGTACGCAACAGAGCCTATTTGAAAGACATTATTGTCAGCATGGGTCTCGTGTGGCGCTATCACTGCAGCATACCGCTCTCTATCAAGGTTGACGAAACAATCATTGTATAGCATTGTATTGCAAGCATTTCATAATTTGCAGACTGCAAAATCTCTTTTTTTGAGGGGAGCTTGAGTGTGAAAGCGTCCATAAGGTGTGTGTGTGTTTGTGTGTGTGAGGGTGTGTGTGTGTGTGTGCGCGACAGAACATCTGGAGGCCCAAGCCCACCGACCTGAGAGGATGAAGAAGATTCCGGAGACGAAGGCCAGGATGGTGCGCTGGGGCCGGATGTGTCCGATGTTGCTGATGACGAACGCCGTGAAGACGAAGAGCAGGGGACACCATGGGGAAGGGCGTGGCCGTCCTCACCATCTCTGAAGGGGGGGGGGGGGGGGGGGGGGGGGGGGGGGCAGAGGACGACACAGACTGTGAGAACCAGCGCAGCGCTTCCACCGCGATCATCGCGCTGCGTTACCCCCCGTTGAATTACACCGCATCTGCAGGCTCGGGGGATCGGAACGTGTTGACAAACTCGGGAAGCGTGGAACCCTGAAGCCCCCCTTCCAGCTGTAATTCTGTTTTATGAACAGCATCCCAACGGTAACGGCGCCCATAAATTATCCGCTTTACGGAAGAAAGAAAAAAGGAGACAAATCAATAGAGGGAGCAGGGTTCCGCGGAGGGTCGGGCCGAAACTTGGTCGTTAACGTCGTCAAACGACCCTCGCGATCCATTATTTCAGTCACGTGCTTCGGGCCACCGTGAATAAATGACAGGGATCCACCGGCATCTCCTGTCGGACGCCAGATCAATCCGCACAGGTGCGGGGCCATCGACGTTCTTCTCCATCCCCTTCCATTGCAGCGCCTGTCCATCAAGAGATTGGAATCCCAGAAAGAGGTGGTGCGTCGCTGGCAGATGTGCTTCTGCGGTGAGAGTCAGGTGGAGCCTCCATCCTCCGCTCATCCTCCCATGCTCCCCCCCCCCCCCAAACTACAGCAGCTCCGCGAAGGGCTACATTTCAACATCGTGAATCATTAAAGCCGTTGTGGGATTCAGTCGGTGCACCAGAGGAACCGGGGACGGCTTTTTACACGCGCACAAACCTCCAAGACACGGGGTTCAAAACTGCAGAACTACACTGTACTTAGCGTCGAGTGAGAATACTTGTGTTGTCGTGCCTGACACGATACGGAAGACTAGGCGGCCGTTTGTGTAAAGGAACTTTAAAAGTCGTCAATAAGATATAAATCAAATAACCTGGACAGCGACGCAAGTGCATGTTTGTCTCCGTCTCCCAGCTGGTTGCAGAGCAGTGAGATAACAGGGGATTGAAATGTCTTGAAGGTTTGAACTCACTGCATTTGGGTGCTAATGTCGCAACAGTTAGGTGCTGGGGAATCAGGCGGCTGAGCGGTTAGGGAATCGGGCTAGTAATCAGAAGGCTCCCGGTTCGGAATCCCGGCCGTGCCGACATGACGTTGTGTATTTGGGCAAGGTGTTTCACCCTACTTTCCTCAGGGGGGGGGATGTCCCTGTACTTGCTGTAAGTCGCTCTGGATAGGAGCGTCTGCTAGATGACTGGGAAAAAAAGCGCCACTTACTGAGTATGTTGGCAGTGTTCTCCGTCGTGATCTCAATCTCTGTGTCTGCCGAAAAATACTCGGCTGCTACGCACCTCCCCTTTTCAGCCCCTGAGAGAGTGAGAAAAAGAGAGAGAGAAAGAGAGAGAGAGAAAGAGAGAGGGGGGGATGGAAATGAGGGAAATGAGAGGACAGCGAGAGAATCAAAATCAGGTTGGCACAGTGCAGAGCAGGAAAACGGGGAGGTAGTCATGACCCTGGGAGGGAGGAAGGAGAGGACACAGACCCCCCCCCCCCCCCCCCCCCCCCCCACCACCACCCCCCACCCCCGACACACCCCCACAGGCACAGCAGAGGTCGGCGGTCGTCTAGGATAAACACATTCCACCTGACAGCCAAAGGTTTCGCCTCTGACCTTCTGTACCAGGTAAACCACGCACAGACGCATTGTCCACGCACACGCACGCGCACAAATGCACACATACGCACGCAGAAACAAGCGCGTCATCATTCCCCTGAGGACACCAGCAAGGACCTGGCAAGGCCAGGCGTGTTTAGGTGTGTTCATGTGTGTGTGCGCGCGCGTGTGTGTGTCTATCGACCCCCACTGTCTGGGAACTCAAGCGGAATAACGCAACATCAATGTGAGTATCTCAACTCCAGCTATGCCCGCAACCGCTCAAGCGAGTCCATTTGGCCCCTCTCTTCCTCCCCCACCAACTGGCCTCCTACCACTTTTCTCCTTCTTCTCCACCGCCACCTCCTCTTCCTTCTCCTCTACTGCATGCCGCCGCCCCCGCCTCCACCTCCTTCCTTCTCCTCCTCACCTGCAACGAAGCACACCCTCCACAGGCCCGAGTGCAGAGCCATCTTGACCCTCGGTGGTCTGGTTCTGCTGCAGCACGATGCCCTCCTCCATCAGCAGCCAGTAGTCCGTGGACACGGCCACGCCCACCAGGAGCAGGCCGCACGCCCCGAACACGGAGGACAGGAGCGTGAGCGCCCGCGTGCTGAATGAGCTCATCTGGAGAGAGGGTGGAGGAGGAGGAGAGGAGGGAAGAGGAGAGGAGATTAAGGAAAGAAAAGGAAACGAGATGAAAGAAGAGGAAAGGAGAGGAGATTAAAGGAAAGGAAAGGAAAGGAGATGAAAGGAAAGAAAAGGAAAGGAGAGGATAGAAGAGGAAAGGAAAGGAGAGGAGAGGAGAGGAGAGGAGAGGAAAGAAAAAGGAAAGGAGATGAAAGGACAGGAAAGGAGAGGAAAGGAAAGGAAAGGAGAGGAGAGGAAAGGAAAGGAGAGGAGAGGAGAGGAGGGAGGGAAAGAAAAGGAAAGGAGATGAAAGGACAGGAAAGGAGAGAAAGGAAAGGAGAGGAAAGGAAAGGAGAGGAGAGGAAAGGAGATGAAAGGAGAGAAAAGGAGAGGAGAGGAAAGGAAAGGAAAGGAGAGGAGTAAGTATTACATTGGAGGAAATTCAAAGAATACGACCAGCAATCAATGAATAACTTAAATGAACTTCAAAGTATTATTACTAGACATTGCCAGATAACGTTGATAGTTGAGTCTTATCTTATATAGCGCCTGAACGGTCTAAGTCTTTTAAGCATTTTGTTAAGCTTCAGATTATTTTACAGAAACCCTCCACTCTCAGCGCAGCCACGACACAGCAGCGGGTGAGTCAGATCGGCCAATGGGACGTCTGCTCGATAAGGAACAGGAGGGGAAACGTGACTGGCTGTGCGATGTGAACGACCTCATCGGCCCAAGCGCGCCCGTAGAGGTGAACCTCGTCAACCTAGCGGACAAAGGGGCCTAGTTTCCCCGTCGTTCGGGAGACAGAGTGCGGGGGGCGGGGGGGATGTGGGGGGGGGGGGGGGGACGGCACGGAGGCAGCGTGGAGCCGAATGACCTCATCACCGCTTTGAAATGCAGCAGAGCACATTCAGCAATGTCAGAATGGATTCTCTCACTCATGATGACTCACCAGCAACAAATATTTGATGTGGAAAAGAGCGCAGCCACAACCAGACCTGCTCTGAGTACAAACTCAGCCAACACAGCATGAATAAAGATGTGTCCTCCACAGCTAGGGAGGCAGGGGTGGAGGGGTGGAGGGGTGGGGAAGAGGTGTCAGATGAGGTCAAAGGGGAGCCCTCTAGACATGAGGTAAAGGGAAAAGGGTAGAGATTAGGAGGGAGGGAGAGAGGAGAGGGAAGGGTGGAGCTGGAGGTCGCTTGAGTGCTGAGTTGGAACCAGGATGACCTAAGAGGAGGAGACTTGCGTCTGCAAGGTCAAGAGGAGTTTTCTGCCTGATATACAAGCAAGACGGTCCCAATCAAATTCGTTTTTTTGCTTCGGATGTCAGTTTTTACACTCTTAGTTTTCGACTGCTCCATCTGTTACATTGCACCAGGCAAAACCAATCGAGCATAGATAAGGACAAAAATCCATATTAAGCTGCAAACAAACAAAAAACAGCAAATACACAGATAGGGAGGGCAGATGGAATACAAATATAGATTAACAGCGCTTCCCTTGAAGATAGAGGAGAAAGTTCAAAGACAGTGAAAAGACAGCCGGCTTTAAGGGTGGGCTGATGGTTCTCTAGGGTCAGACCATCTACAAATCAGAGGAGATTATAATTCCCTTGACTCACTGATGCCTTAAGGGTCTTAGGAACATGAAGACCCTTGTGTTTCCTGAGATGCGGCCATAAGGTCTTGAACGAAATTCCTTTTGTAGTTAAGCCCACAGTATAAAAACTACAGTTCCCATGATGCACCCCACAGCTACCACAGTGTGCTGGGAGGGCTGGGAGAGCCGGGGGCAATGTAATGAATTACAGATGAAAAGGGGGATGAATAGTGAAAAGGGCTTTATGTCAGCACTAAGAAAGGAGGGAAAGGAGGGAGAGGGGCAAGAAGTCCACGGAAGAAGAGATTGATTAAAGAATTTGTTGAGTACGCAGAGGGGGGATGAGAGAAGGGAGAGGATACTATATTATACTTTTGAGAGTATGGGGAAGAAGGGAAAGATTTAAGATAAGATCGCTTTTTAATTTGTGCTGCAGTTGGGAAATTGAGGTTTGCAACAGCAAGGTACAGTACAGCACTCAAGAGTAACCATTTAAAAAATAAAACATAAAAGATAGAATATTTGATGAGAAAAGAAAGACATGACAGTAAATGTCATGTCTAAGAGCACTGAGTCTAGAATGTAGAGGAGAGACTAACATGGGGGGGAGAGAGAGAGAGAGAGAGAGCGAGAGAGAGAGAGACGACAGAGAGAGAGAGAGAGAGAGAGAGAGAGAGAGAGAGAGAGAGAGAGAGAGAGAGAGTGGAGCTGTCCACTACTGTGGTACTGAAATAACACTGACATCAATACAACTGGCTTGCATAGTCAAGCCTTGGTCCTAACTAGCTACAGGAGGAGGGGAATATAGCTCAATTCCGCAGAAACCATTTTCTTCTGCATAATTAACAAACTTATTCAATTAGCTTTAGTTATCAATTAAAACAGTAAATTGAGAATGTTAATATGGAGGTGTTTCATAAGTTGAATTAATTAGAATCTTACCCGTGGGTTATAATATGAATTAATTCCAGGAATAGCTAACTACTGCCCTGTAGCACCGCTCTGCCTTCACAACAGTAATCATCTGGTATCTTGGAACGCCATCGCAAGGTGTCTACCAGACTATTCCAACGGAAGGTGAATTATAAAGCACTTTTAGATGGCACCAGCTCTGAGTATTAATTCAAATTGAACTGGGTGACATAATTGGGCAGGCGTCATGCCACTGTAGCGAGACGGCAAGAGCGCAGTTAAAAGAGAGTTGGGACCATGCATGCTGCACACATGTTCCTTAATGCTATGACTACGCAATAGAGGAGTCAGGTGACTCAGTGGTTAAGGCGCTGGGCTCATGATCGGAAGGTTGTGAGTTTGATTCCTGGCTGTGGCTACGTGACGTTGTGTCCTTGGGCAAGGCACTTCACCAGATAATATTGCCCGAAACACTTCAGAATTCTTCAGAATTTTGTCAGCAGTCACATCATCGATAAATACAAGGGACCAGTTCCATTGGCAGCCATACATGCCCACGCCATAACACTACCTCCACCATGCTTCACTGACGAGGTGGTATGCTTTGGATCATGAGCAGTTCCTTCCCTTCTCCATACTCTTCTCTTTCTGGTACAAGTTGATCTTGGTCTCATCTATCCATAGGATGTTGTTCCAGAATGTACAGGCTCTTTTAGATGTTTTTTTGGCAAACTCTAATCTGGTCTTCCTGTTTTTGAGACTCACCAATGGTTTACATCTTGTGGTGAACCCTCTGTATTTACTCTGGTGAAGTCTTCTCTTAATTGTTGACTTTGACACAGATACGCCTACCTCCTGGAGAGTGTTCTTGATCTGGCCAACTGTTGTGTAGGGGTTCTTCTTCACCAGGGAAATAATTCTTCAGTCATCCACCACAGTTGTTTTCCGTGGTCTTCCGGGTCTTTGGAGTTACTGATCCCACAGTGCTTTGATTTGGCCACACCTAATGTTTTTGCTATCTCTCTGATAGGTTTGTTTTGATTTTTCAGCCTAACGATGGCTTGCTTCACTGATGGTGACAGCTCTTTGGACTTCATATTGAGAGTTGACAGCAACAGATTCCAAACACAAATACCATACTTGAAATGAACTCTAGACCTTTTATCTGCTCCTTGTCAATGAAATAACGAACTCCCTTTATGAGGGAATAACATACACCTGGCCATGGAAGAGCTGAGCAGCCAATTGTCCAATTACTTTGGTCCCTTAAATAGGGGGGCGGCACATATAAAATGTGTTGTAATTCCTACACCGTTCACCTGATTTGGATGTAAATACCCTGAAATTAAAGCTGAAAGTCTGCACTTAAAGCACATCTTGATTGTTTTATTTCAATTCCATTGTAGTGGTATACAGAGCCAAAATGATGAAAATTGTGTCAATGTCCAAATATTTATGGACCTGACTGTAAAGAGCGAGGGAAAGAGAGAGAAGGGGAGGAAAAGAGAGGAGTAGAAGGGAAATAGAGAGATAAGGAAATGGAAAAGGCAAGTCAGAATGACAGAGATAATCTCCTCCTTATCTCTGGCTGGAAACTGCTGGGAAAGACTGAGGATCATGCTGACTACATTCAGAATGCATTATTTCAACAAAATGGAAAAACTTCAACACATCATTGACTGAAATCGATCATAATTTATGAGGCGAACATAGAATTGTTCTTATCTTATTATATTGATATCAATTTTGCATGTGTTTGCTGTTGCTTTGTATGTGTCTGACATTTATTTTGCATTTAATCATTTTAGCAGGCGGTCTTATCCAGATATTATTTATAGAAACAAACCATTTTCGAGAGGGAGAAATAGTGAAGGACAGAGACAGAGAGAGAGAATGAGTCTGTGAGAAAAAGACAAAAAGAGAAAGAGTCACTGACAGAAAGAGAGAGAGAGAGAGAGAAAGCCATAGAGAGAGTGAGGGAGAGTGTTTTCTGTTCAGACGTACAGTACAATCAGCTGTAAAGATCATCCTCGCTGTTTGACCAGCATCAATGATGCTCAGCTGTTCGTGGCCGAGGCAGAGGCGATGCTTTACACTGTCACCATGACAACACCGCATCCAAAAGCACCATTCGCGCGCGCGCGCACACACGCGCACGCACACACATAATGGAGCGCTGAGAAGAGAGACCGTCGGATACACTGCTTAGCGCCGGGTGAGCGATGGCTTCCCAGAGTCCTCTCTCTCTCCGCCAGCCTCCCTCGCCCTTCCATTCAAACCAATCAGAACCTTTCCTCCGTGGGGTTTTCATGATGCAGCAGTAGTAGATTAAAGATGCTCCTCCGCTTCTTTTTCAATTTCCCTTTTTTTTTCTCTCCCCCTCAGCAATTATCTAAACGGTGCTGTCACGCAAAAAAACCCACAAGACAATCACAGATTTCCATCTCGTCCCCCCTCACACTTCTTAGGTACTCGAACTGAATTGGGAGGCCTTCTTTATGGATTATCCCTCTGAGGGGTTCATCCTGCTCCCAGTAAGGGCTCGCTGGAGTCGGATGGTTTCTCCGTCACTCAGGCCTGTGCGCCGGGGCTATGTGCATCCAGATGCCTGCGTTTGCATAAAGGTGGATTTAAGTGAGTAGTGAAAAGCGAACTATCACCCTCGGAGACCCACATAACCGCTCACAATCACACCCACTCACAAGCGCACATCATCCGTCACCCGACTCCTAACGGGAATCAGGGTTAACGGGAAGTCCAACAAGGCTGAGCCATGAAGACGTCAAAACGACCAGAGGGAGAGAGGGAAAACCAGGGAGAGAGGAAGAAGAGAAGAGAAATGTCCTCCGTTCAGTTCAACCCTCCAAAATTACTCACCCTGCCTCTCCAGTGACTTTCTTGCTTACGAGATGAGAAACTTGAGGATTGCGTGCGCGCGCGTGACAGTGTTTGTTTCAACTCTACAGCTCCACTGATCCCCCCCCCCCCCCACCCCCCCCCCCCCCCCCCCCCCCCCCCGAGGCTGCCGCGTCGCCATGGCGACACCCAGTCGTTGACATTACGTGTTGCTCGATGTCTTACATCGTTACGGGAACAAACATTCCGAAGTCACCGAATATTTGAATATTGATTCAGCTGTTGTGCCAAACAGACGGACTAATACGTCTAGACAAACACTGGAGATGAAAGGAAGGAAGAAAGGATGAAGAAAGAAAGAATGGAAGGAAATCTGAAGCCTTTAACAGAAAGGAACCACAGCGTGTGTGTGTGTGTGTGTGTGTGTGTGTGTGTGCGCCTGCCTGTAATGTGTGTGCCCTTATTTAAGTGAAGCTATTTTTCCAGCATCGGACCACATTCAGAGGATTGTAATGCTCTTTAACGTTGAATTTGCATTCTGATAAGCTCTAAGTGACAGCTCTAACCCCCCCCCCCCCACCCCCCACCCCCCACCACTCTCATCTTCATTTACCCCTCCCATCCCCCGCCCCCGCCCCCTTCCCTTCCTGGCACACCCTACCTCGGGGGGAGCTATGCTGTCTTTAACGTTGATGGGACAGGGCGTGGGCTGGTGGGAGGAGGGGAGAGGGGGGTGGGGGGGTGGTAGAAGGGTTTCGAGGTGTCACCCAGCTGACGGAATCCTTCCGGCGATGACTGGGAGTTAGACGGCCCCTGCCTGCGCAAGGAACACTGACGACTGACGTCTCTAGTCAGACTCTCTCTGGCTCGTCCTCCCTCCTGTCCTCCTGCTATCCATCCCTCCCTCCATCCATCCATACATCCATCCATCCATCCCTCCCTCCTGTCCTCCTGCTATCCATCCCTCCCTCCATCCATCCATCCATCCATCCATCCATCCATCCCTCCTGTCCTCCTGCTATCCATCCCTCCCTCCATCCATCCATCCATCCATCCATCCATCCATCCCTCCCTCCTGTCCTCCTGCTATCCATCCCTCCCTCCTGTCCTCCTGCTATCCATCCCCTCCCTCCATCCATCCATACATCCATCCATCCCTCCCTCCTGTCCTCCTGCTATCCATCCCTCCCTCCATCCATCCATACATCCATCCATCCATCCCTCCCTCCTGTCCTCCTGCTATCCATCCCTCCCTCCATCCATCCCATACATCCATCCATCCATCCATCCATCCCTCCCTCCTGTCCTCCTGCTATCCATCCCTCCCTCCATCCATCCATACATCCATCCATCCATCCATCCCTCCCTCCTGTCCTCCTGCTATCCATCCCTCCCTCCATCCATCCATACATCCATCCATCCATCCCTCCCTCCAGTCCTCCTGCTATCCATCCCTCCCTCCATCCATCCATACATCCATCCATCCATCCCTCCCTCCTGTCCTCCTGCTATCCATCCCTCCCTCCATCCATCCATACATCCATCCATCCCTCCCTCCTGTCCTCCTGCTATCCATCCCTCCCTCCTGTCCTCCTGCTATCCATCCCTCCCTCCATCCATCCATACATCCATCCATCCATCCATCCCTCCCTCCTGTCCTCCTGCTATCCATCCCTCCCTCCTGTCCTCCTGCTATCCATCCCTCCCTCCATCCATCCATCCATCCATCCATCCATCCCTCCCTCCTGTCCTCCTGCTATCCATCCCTCCCTCCATCCATCCATCCATCCATCCTCCTCCTGTCCTCCTGCTATCCATCCCTCCCTCCATCCATCCATACATCCATCCATCCATCCCTCCCTCCTGTCCTCCTGCTATCCATCCCTCCCTCCATCCCTCCCTCCATCCATCCATACATCCATCCATCCAATCCCTCCCTCCCTCCTGTCCTCCTGCTATCCATCCCTTCCTCCATCCATCCATACATCCATCCATCCATCCATCCATCCATCCCTCCCTCCTGTCCTCCTGCTATCCATCCCTCCCTCCATCCATCCATCCATCCATCCATCCATCCCTCCTCCTGTCCTCCTGCTATCCATCCCTCCCTCCATCCATCCATCCATCCATCCCTCCCTCCTGTCCTCCTGCTATCCATCCCTCCATCCATCCATACATCCATTCATCCATCCCTCCCTCCTGTCCTCCTGCTATCCATCCCTCCCTCCATCATCCATACATCCATCATCCATCCCTCCCTCCTGTCCTCCTGCTATCCATCCCTCCCTCCATCCCTCCATACATCCATTCCATCCATCCCTCCCTCCTGTCCTCCCTGCTATCCATCCCTCCCTCCATCCATCCATACATCCATCCATCCATCCCTCCCTCCTGTCCTCCTGCTATCCATCCCTCCCTCCATCCATCCATACATCCATCCATCCATCCCTCCCTCCTGTCCTCCTGCTATCCATCCCTCCCTCCATCCATCCATACATCCATCCATCCATCCCTCCCTCCTGTCCTCCTGCTATCCATCCCTCCTCCATCCATCCATACATCCATCCATCCCTCCCTCCTGTCCTCCTGCTATCCATCCCCTCCCTCCTGTCCTCCTGCTATCCATCCCTCCCTCCATCCATCCATCCATACATCCATCCATCCATCCATCCCTCCCTCCTGTCCCTCCTGCTATCCATCCCTCCCTCCTGTCCTCCTGCTATCCATCCCTCCCTCCATCCATCCATCCATCCATCCATCCCTCCCTCCTGTCCTCCTGCTATCCATCCCTCCCTCCATCCATCCATCCATCCATCCCTCCCTCCTGTCCTCCTGCTATCCATCCCTCCCTCCATCCATCCATACATCCATCCATCCATCCATCCATCCCTCCCTCCTGTCCTCCTGCTATCCATCCCTCCCTCCATCCCTCCCTCCATCCATCCATACATCCATCCATCCATCCCTCCCTCCCTCCCTCCTGTCCTCCTGCTATCCATCCCTCCCTCCATCCCTCCATCGCTCTCTCCCTCCCTGTCTCTCGTTCTTTCTCGAGCACATCTCACACTCTCTCTCCCTGCCTCACATTCCTCCCTCTCTTTGAATCGCTCCCCCCTCGCTCTCTCTCCCTCTTTCGCTCTCTGCTCATCATTCCTCCCTCCCTCACTCTGCATTACGGCACCATATCCAATTATCCAATTTACATGCAAAATGATGCCGCCTCCGTCTCCTTGTACGGATGGGCTGGAGGAGTCGAGACAGGGAGAGAAGAGAAAGGGAGAGAGAGGTGTGACCTCGCAAACGCAGCCCGAACGTGTGCAGAGTGGGGAGAGGTGGAGGGCGGGCGGGAGGGAGGGAGGGAGGGCGGGCAGGAGGGAGGCAGATGGGAAGAAGATGAGGTTGAGGATGAGATTGAACCAGGGGAATGAAAGAAAACAATAGATAAACAGCGGACAGAGCGAACGAGAGAAGGGAAGAGATGTAGGAAGGCCGGAAACGGGCCCAAAGACAGTAGGGACACAGGTCGAAGGTCAACTTCTAGAAATAGAGTCGAGCGAGACAGAGGGGTAATTGCCCAGACCCAAAGACACTGGCGTTAGAGCAGCCTCATCATCATACCCGCACAGGCACTAACCCAAGACCAACAGTAGGTGGCAATAAATTGGTAGCATTTAACTCAGCCTCCTCTGGTTATTGTGTAAGTCGACCGACATCATCAAACCCTCTTTCAGTTTAGCATGCTAGTCAATAAATGAGCTGCGTCGGCAGAGACAGGAGCCATGTATCTTTTACTTGAAGCGCTCAACAGGGTTCATACATCTTTCAGAGGAGGCTGGGAAAGACAGGGGGGGTTAGTTCGAGAAGAGATGGAGGGAGCCAGACCTGACAGAGAACAAGGAGAAACGAGAGAACGAGGGAGGGAGGGGGCAGGAGGGGTGTAGAGAGTGAGGGAGACTGGGAGAGAGTAAGACAGAGAGTCAGCAAGAGAGAGAGAGAAAGAGAGAGAGAGAGAGCGAGAGAGAGAGAGAGAGAGAGAGAGAAAGAGAGAGAAAAGGGACAAAATAGAACACGTTCGGGATTGAGAGAAAAAGATAAAGAGAGAGGGTAGACACAGACAACTCCGACCACAAACCCAGCAGGTAGAAAGAGGTAGAAGGACAATGAAAGCGGCCCTGTCATAGCTTTAAGAGACCATCCACTGACGAAACAGGAGAGAGTAAAAAAGAACAAGAGTAAAATAGAGAGTGAGAGGTAAGAGTTTGGCACTAGGCAGATGGAGGAAGAGAGAGACAGAGGGAGCGCGGGGAGACAGGCAGTGACACTCCTCCGCCACAGCTGAGCAGTTCTCCCTGGAGAGACAAGAGCCAACACTAGCTCTCTCTCTCTCTCTCTCTCTCTCACTCTCCCTCAGTCCTACCTTGCTCTCTGCTATCACTGTCTATCTCTCTCCACCTCCCTTTCCCCCCTCTCTCGCTCTCCGTCTCACCTGATCCTGTCTGGCACTCTCTGCGTCTGGTTGCCGTCCGTCTGGCAGTTCCCCGCGTAGTGTGGCCCCCTCGACGCGCCGTAGTCCTTCCTCAGAGCCATGGCCCCATGGGTCAGGACCGACACCCCCTTAGCTATCCTCCGGCGGGGCTCGTCCCTCCAGCCCTGCGGCCGGATGGCAAACAGGGCCTTGGGCAAGCCCTCGAGGCCCAGGCCGGACAGCGCCGGCCCCACGGCGAACCACATGTGCGAGGGCCCGGCCTGGCCCGAGGCCCAGGCTGCTTTGAAGATCAACTCGGCCTCCTCCTGAGAGCAGTACAGCAGGCGAACCTGGCGGCGGGAGGGAGGGAGGGAGGGAGGGAGGGAGGGCAGAAGACAGGACAGGAGAAATCAGCGGAGCGGTTGGATCCAAAACCCTAAAGTTCGTTCGTCACAGGGCGATTTGTTAAGGTAGAGGTGGGTAACAAACGATGAAAAGAGGTGCGTGTGGGGGGGGGGGGGTGGAAGGGAAAACAGGAGGGTCAGTTTCGACCCAAAAGTCACAAGCTTCCTTGGATAGATGCAGAGAGGCAGGCTCTCTAGCCTCTATCTGAAGGAGGCGTTCAAACCCAATGTTCGGCGATACCGGCGAGAGGTGACGGTCCTCTTACTCAGAACCATAACGGAGTGGCATCTGGTGTGCAGATCCTTCTAGAAGCACATCATCAGGGGGTGGAGTCAGAATGACGCCAGTCCCTCCTACTCCTCCGGGACAGGCGCCCACAGGCGACGTTTGACGGACGCGTATGACCGCTTCTGTCTACACCACAGATGGTCAGTGCTGCATCCCACCCCCTCTGAGGTTACAAAGACATCTCATTGCGTTCTTTTAGGAAGGTAAGAAAATGTGAACTGTATTTCGGGAAGCCTACCACCATTATCCTGGTGTGACTAATAGAAAACTGCCAAGTCAGTGTATTGAATTTCTAGGCTTGTCTCTTCTATCGGCGCAGCGGTCTTTGAAAACATCTTAATGTTATCAAATCCGTTCATCCATGCTGAGGGAAGCTTAATCACTGTCTCATTTTATGTCATTACGCAATCCATTCTATCACTGTCCGTTTTGGGTCCGTTCCTCTCTCCTTTGATGAATGCGTTCTCGCTCTTTGGCCTCGGTGGGTGGGGTGAGGGGAGAGAGGGGAGACATGGCTCTGTGCTGCGAACGGGTCACCTTACCAGATATTCATTTAGGAACTCGTGTGGGATATCGTTCAGCAAATGAGTTTTTCTCTCTCTCTCTCTCTTTCTCTCTGGCCCAAGCGCCTCTGGTTCATTTCTAATTGCTCCCACCTCGCATATAAAAATGTCCGAGTCGCGCACTTGACTCGTGCTGCGCGAGTCTACTGGGCATTTCGCGGCTTCTGAGGGGGGGGGTCTGAAGGTGAGTTTGAACAGCAGGCGGGGGGGTGGTGTGTTAGAGAAGGGAACAGGGCAGCATGGGGGGGGGGGGGGGGGGGGGTTTGAGAGGGTGACAGGGAGGCATTTAGGTGACCACCAGACCCCCCGCCCACCCTAACTTATTAGTTATTTTTTACTAGGTTTCTACTTTTTGCACTGACTAGAAGCACATTCAATTTCGTTGCACCTTGTGACAATGACACATAAAGATCCAATCTGATCACTAATCACCCCCCCCGAACCGCCACGCACCCCCCCCGCTCTCACCTGCGCCTCGTTGTCCTTCAGCAGGCGGCGGTGCGGGCGCCGGCGGGGTCGTCGGTCACGTTGAGCACGACCACGCCCTTCTTCTCCCAGCCGATGAACGAGCCGTCCGTCATGCCCTCCACCATGGACAGGAACTCCTCGTAGCCGTGGTGACGGGTGGTCACCACGGCGAACGACGTCCAGGTCGTACTCTTCCAGGACCTCGAAGATGACCTCCAGCTGCAGGGCCGTGGAGCAGCTGAACTGGAGGTAGATGAGGCCGCTCTCCTGGAAGAGAACAACGACACATGGCTTTACTCATCCCGCCGCTCTGTCCGCCCGTCAGCTTGTCCATCCTTTTTCATATCCATCCGTCCGACTGCGGAGCAGGTGAAAAGATAAAATGTTCTTCTATTATTTAGAAGGGTGCATCTTGACCTCCACCTCTCCTTTCGTTCACTCTTTTGTTCAGCGAACACAAGGAAACAGAGGAGTTTCTCCTGTGTGTGAAGGTCAAGTAGGCTGGGTCGGTAAAAATGGAGAGGCTGCAAACCGATGGATTCAAAACAACACAAACCCACACTTAGAGCAAAACAAGCGCCTTCGGCCCCTTCCAAAGTTCGGCCTGAAAGCTTCAGATGCTTCCTACGCAGCAGTTTCCCCCGGACAGAAATGATTCCTTACAGAAGGACCACGTTTCGATTTTATCCGAGCTTCGGTAAAGAACACTTCAACACAAAGCTGAGGCCCATAGAATCCTTGTCGTTTTTTGCCGGGTACCTATAGGTCCACCTATGGTTTGAAGTGGCGCGAACTGTGCTGTTATTTGTAGGAGAACAGCAGGCATATCAATTGTCATCAGGGCCAGGCCAGAGGAGATGAGGAGGAGTGTGTAATCACACCAGCAGGTTCTCCATAGGAGATTTGTACTAAAATAGGTCAAGAATCAAACATGGCTCTTGAGACTTTAGAAAGGAGACGAGAGGAGAGAAGTGGAGAGAAGAGGAGAGAAAGGGCAAGAGTGTAGAGGAGGGGCAAGAGAGGGGAGCAGAGGAAGGGGAGAGCAGAGGAGAGCAGAGGGGAGGGGAGGGGAGAGCAGAGCAGAGGGGAGCAGAGGAAGGGGAGAGCAAGAGGAGATGAGAGGAGAGGAGGGGAGGGGGAGGGGAGGGGAGGGGAGAGCAGAGGGGAGCAGAGGGGAGCAGAGGAGAGGAGAGGAGGGGACAGCAGAGGGGAGCAGAGGAGAGGAGGGGAGAGCAGAGGGGAGCAGATGAGAGGAGAGGAGTGGAGAGGAGAGCAAAGGAGTGGAGAGCAGAGGAGAGGAGAGGGAGGAATACTGTGTGCAGGTGAGCAGGTTGGAGAAGACCAGTATAGAGAGAAGGATGATCGAGCACACTGCCTATCTGAACACTATCAAAATACACTGTTCCTCTGCTGCTACCACTGATTTTGAGGAAACCAAGCTCAGCATCCTCTTAGTAATCAGTGGCATTATCGGATCTGTTAAGTAGCTGGGACCAACAGCAAGCAGCAGCAGAATGCTATCTCTCTGTTCTGTGCTACTCAATAGACACAGGCACAAACCAGGTACATCTGTTTAGATCCAATCTAATTAAGTCTGCAGCTAGATTTGACTAAATAACCACAAGCTTCCTATCACGTTTCCTCAACAACACACGGAAGCGAACAGATCACGCTGACAAAATGAAAAGCACTCCACTGAAATTCAACCTCAATTCTTTCCTTCCTTCTTTCAATGGCATATCAAAGAAGAATAAAAGAAAAAGCAGCCAAGAAGAGATTTTGATTGGACGCTGACTTCGGGGACCAATATTGGACAGGAAGATAGGGGTGTTGAATGATGTGTTGTCAGAGAACCAGAGCGAGGTCCTGGTCCAAGCCCAATCACAGTATCGTTAATTCAGAAGAAGCCTGCAAGAAAATCTCCTACGCGCCCGACTGCAAGGTCAAAAACCAGCCTGTAAGGCCTTAAATCAGACCGTAAAACATCAGATCTGACTCGAACCAACCGTACCTGTTGTTCTCTGCCCAAGCCGGCCCCGCCTCCCACAGCCACCACGGGCACCCCCGGTCTGGGCCGACACGAACTCCAGCATGGGGGCCAGGGGGGCCCTGTTGGGCGGTGGGGGCTTCTCCTCCTCGAACACCAGCCCCTGGAGGGGAGTGGTGGCCAGCAGCTCGCACAGCTGCAGGAGGAGGCTGCCGGGGCTGCTCTCGTTCACCGTCAGCCAGATGACGTTGGCCATGCCGGACGGCGTCATCACCGACTCCCCCACCAGCGCGGCCAGCGTGGTGGACGACAGCGGGGCGGTGGACGACTGCGTGGCCGCCGATCCCCCCCGGCGACGTCCCCGATGGCGACGAAGCCCCCCTCCCCGGAGGAGAGGGCCCCCCCTTGTCCGCCGGTGGCCTCCGGCCCCCAGTCCCCCCGCCGCCGACCGTCTCCGGGAGCAGGGAGATGCCCGAGTGGATCACGGCGATGTTGACGCCGCCCAGAGGCCGCCCGAGTCCCTCTCTCCTCTCCCGGGGGCGGAGCAGGAGGGGAGGGGAGGAACGGGCTGGCCCCGTGCAGGCCAGCACAGCCAATAGGAGGGAGAGGGCGGGCTTAGCCGCCATGGGAGTCCGGGATTGGTGGACGGAGGAGGAGAAGGAGGAAGCGACGGCAGCTGAAGGCGGTTCGCACGCGAATACGTCCTGCAAAGAAGAAGAGAAAGCAGGAAGTTGGTAAAAAGGCAACAGGTACGAAAAAAACTATTGAAAAGAAAAACTATACGAAATATCTACCGCCGAAAGGGGAAGAAAATTCGATCGGAAGCATGCAAAGTCCAAGACAACACAGCAACCTACCCCCTTTCGCAAGTTCACAACAGAAAATCCAACATCCTCTCTCAACAGTTTATGAGGCAGCCAGCACAAAACAAACGGAATGATTAGAAAGAGAAAGAATGGATGCGAGACAGAACGAATGAAGAGAGAGATTTTAGGACCGTCGTTTTCTGTCAGGTTGCACAGCCCATGTCTCTCTAGGCGTCGGAAACAAACAACGCTAAAACTAGCAGAGAGATCAGAGACAGAGGTGGCGGACAGAGAAAGGGAAGGAGAGAGACAGGAGAGGGGCGAAGGAATACGCATAGATTCGAGAGTAGCCGCAGTAGCAGGGGATAGCCTACTATTGAAAAACAATAAAAAGAGGGAGAATGAGAGAGTGAGGGAGAAAGAGAGGGAGAGGAGAGGGGGGGGGGAGTAAGTAATAATAGAAGAAGGGTCGCCATCAGCAAAGCCTCATCGAGAAAGGCCAGGTTTGCAAAACAAGTGAGGCGGGATGGAGGGAAGCAAGGAGAGGGAGAGAGGGAGGGAGGGAGGGAGGGAGGGAGGGAGGGATGGAGGGAGGGAGGGGTGGGAGGGAGGAAGGGAGGAAGGGAGGGAGGGAGGGGGGTTGGAGGGAGAGCGAGCGAGAGAATGGGGCAGAGGGAGGGAGGAGGAGAGGGAGGGAGGGAGAGAGGGAGGGAGGGAGGGAGGGAGGAGAGAGAGAGAGAGAGGGTGGGAGGGAGGGAGGGAGGGAGGGTGGGAGGGAGGAAGGGAGGAAGGGAGGGAGGGGGTTGGAGGGAGAGCGAGCGAGAGAATGGGCAGAGGGAGGGAAGAGGAGAGGGAGGGAAAGGGGAGACGCAGTGCCGGAGAGATTGCGCTAGACGGGGGGTAGATGAAACAGGAACCAGAGGCGGGAAAGGGGGGGGGGAGAGACAGGGAGGAGGAGGTGGGAGGAGGAGGAGGAGGAGGAGGAGGAGGGACGCCATGACACACAACACCGGCAATATGATCAATCAACATCAATTAAGGTCAGGGTTACAGCCAGAGCCGAGCACAGCGCACCGCTGGGAGAACATACGCTCGGGGCTCAGGGAGTAAGCAGGGGGGGTTACCCCTTGAACCTCCCGTACACGCCCCCCCCCCCCTCCCCCCCCCGGCCCCCCCCGCCCCGCTCCCAGTGCCAAAGCATCCCGCCGTCTCCCCCTCACCCCCTCCCCTCCCTCCACACCCCCCCCCCCATCTCTCCTTCTCAGCACCACCCCGCTCTCCCCAATCCCCTCGTCAGCCACCCCACCCCACCCCCCCTTTTCCCTCCTCACCTCCCCCTCCCACGTCTCCCACTCCTCACCTCTACCCCCCCCCCTCCCTGTCTCCCCCCCCACACCCGCACCCTCCCCGAGGGACATCAGAATTCATTACGCTGCCAGCTGATTCATGGATGCGGTTCCCCACCGCTGGAGAGGCGTGGAAGCCTTCGCCATAAATCTCCGGCTGGGCCGTAACGCGGCGGCGTACTGGATGTCTAAATGGTACCAACTAAATCACAATATCCCCACAATGGGGAGCCAAGGTGGTAGGAGGAGTTTAGAGGTCTAGATCCGGTTGGTGGTGAGCATATGCCTATTTAGGTTTCATAGAACTCCTTTGCGTGTGTAAATGATACCAGTGTAATACGTGTGCGTGTGGCCCATGGCTGTGGATGTGGCGTCCGTGTTGTCAGGACAGACTCTGGGATTTGCAGGCAGCCACAGGAAGGGGAAGGCGATGGAAAAGCTTGCGACAGTCAATGAATCATTCTGAAGTCACTTAGTGTGCCAAGCAAAACCCAACCCCCTCCCCCCCCCCCACCCACCCACACACACATCCGCGCGCTCCCTCCATTCACTCTCTTTAATTAACCCACACCCTCCCTGAGGCACGCTCGCCCCGAAAAACACACAAGCATCAAAACCGACGCGCGCGCACGCACGCGAGCGCCGGGAAAACACGCGATCCATATCAGCCACCGCCTCTCGTGTTGGCCGGCTCTCTCCTAACGTCAGTCGTTATTGGTTTCCACCGAAAGCCTCCCTGCCCTGGCTGCTTTACCGTCCCCCCCACCACCACCACCACCACCACCACCACCCCCCCCTCATCCCTCCATCCCTCCTTTCTGCAACTGGGGACTCATCTGAGGGAATGCATGGGGAAAGTCGGGGATTAAGCGGATGAAAGCACCCTCGTTTTTTTGTTTTTTTTTGGGGGGGGGGGGCGGGGGGGGCAAAGAGTGGTGACTGACGAAGGAAGCACAGCTGTAGCCGTTGCGCGGAGCGTTGACTGGAGGACGATTCTGACGCGCTGGGAAAAACAGCGGCCGGAACGCCCGCGAGACTAGCCCAGACGGACAGACGGACAGAACAGACGGAGGGGGGGCAAAAACGGAGGGAGCCCGCTGGACAGAGAAGAGAGGGAGAGGAACGGCGGCGTATGAGAAAACGTACCCCGCTCTCCCCCCCCGTGCGGACGGCCCGGAGTGAGGAATGCTTCGTCTGAAGCCTGCTGCATTATGCAGTTAGATATTACTGGCCTGCTGGCGCCGATGGGCTCTGCCTGAAATGAATCTTACCCTGGACCAATTTCTCACGTGAAGGAAGAAAGAAAAGACTCTTAAATTTGTCTGGACCGATCCCAGCCCGGGGCAACGCAGCCAGCATTCATGAACCCGGACCGAGAGCCAGTCTTTAGTTCGGCAATGCTCAGCTTTATAGAATTCGAGCGCCCAGCTCAACACCTTTATCCACACCTGGCTATTACACAGGTCTATCACAGAGACGCCAGCTACCGTTAAAAACACCTTAACCACGCTGTCCGCTGTTCCGGTAGGCCAGGCACGGCTAGCGTGCGTCACCATGCGGAAGCTGCGCTCTCGGTATTCCTTGATTAGCTTCGTCCAGCGCTCAGGCGCTACGCGAACCCGGAGGCAGATCTTACGCTGATTATTACATATCGCAAAAGGCTTACGAAGGCTTTCATGGTTATTAACTGTAGCTTTGTATCGGATCTGGAAAAGGCCATTTAATCAGGGTCTGTATTTTTAGGGAGGCCTCTAGTGTTTTGCGTCCCTTGTGTGATTCCTCTGCGGATCTCCTACTGAGTATGATGGCTTCATCTCTAAACAAACACATATACGCACACACACATAAACCCAAAGCACACAGACACACACACACACACACACACCCTCCTGGCATGCAGAGTGCAGCGTGCTGGCTGTGTGCTAAGTGGCCCCAGTGGTCCTGTGCCTGCTGAGTGGTGTAGTGGTCGGGGAGCAGATGGTTAGTGGTGGAGAACACAGGTCAGAGCGCTGCCCGGCCTCCCCAGAGGAAGGGCCCTCTCCCAGAATGGCTTCTATACAACACACAGCTGCATGAATGGATAATGGCCAGTTTGATGTCGGCGGTCCGCGCGCGCATGTCTTTGGGTGTGCGGTGTGTGTCTGTGTGCGTGCGGGTGTGTGTGTCTTTGCGTGCGTGTCTTCATGTGCGTGGCGCGTGCGCGTCTGTGCGCGTGTGCGGGTTGGTGTGCGTGTGTGTCCGGGCTTTTGTTTGCGTGTGTGTGTGTTTATGTGCGTTTACTGCACGTGGCGCGCGTGTGTCTGTGTGTGTGCGTGCAGGCGTGTGTGTGTGTAATGCACGAGCCGAGTGCGTGTGTGCTGATGCAGCTACATTGTCCACAGCAGGTCGTGGTAGTTCCTCAGTGTGTGTCGCATTAGCATATGATCCACGCAAGAGGCTGAGAAGCTCCTTGAACCCACCTCGCCTCCCATTCATCTGGTGGTTGTCACACACTGCTGTATCTGTCAAAAGGGCTCCAGGACCCAGGATCTGGCTAAGGCCACGAACACAGCTGGCCTCGCTCCAACCCCTCGCTCTCTCCCCGCATGTTGTTCCCTGCAGAAAGAACGCCTGGATTTCGCTTTTGTTGCCGGAATGAAATGGCTGCGTTGGCGAGCGTGCGGCGTTCGTCCCGGAGATGAGGACGCGCTGAAAGGCTGGCGGCCGGGCGTCCGCATGGCGACCGGAGGAGACGTAGCTCTGCCTGGGAGACACGTGGTGATTAGAGCCAGCTCTCTCTCTCTCGCTCTCTCTCTGTCTCTCTCTCTCTCTCTCTCTCTGTCTATCTCTCTCTCTCTCTCTGTCTCTCTCTCTCTCTGTCTCTCTCTCTCTCTCTCTCTCTCTGTGTCTCTCTCTCTCTCTCTCTGTCTCTCTCTCTCTGTCTCTCTCTCTCTCTCTCTTTACGAGTGTCTGAGTGTTGGCAGACATGCTGCTCTCATCTAGAATGTCCAGGGGGGGAGGGGGGAGGGGGGGGGTTATGAGAGAGAAGCTGTCCGCCCCTGTCGTCCACCCCCCCCCCCACCGCCCCCCTGCCCCCGCAGGACCATTAAACAGCACGGCGACGAGCCCTGTTGTGCTAGCGGGGCAACATTTCGATACTATGACCCCCGCAGCATCAGGACACCCTTAATGATCTTGGACCCCCCTCCACTCCCCTCCCCTCTTTGCACATGCCCAAACCACATCCATACCCCACATGCCCAAGACAAAATCATCACCACCACACACACACACACACACACAGAGGCACGTGCACGGCCAACACAGTATGATGAATTTCAATTTTGGGAAACGCGAACTACTTTTCACGGCACTCCATGACTCTACGTCTGTCAGGAATGGAATTTTCACACGAATAAAGATGTCTTCCTCCTCCGAACCCAGGTACAGATTCCCACATCATTCAAAATGGTTTACAGTAATGCTGAAGGGACATCCGCCCATATTGGTAATGAATTTGCGATGAGTAAACATTCTAGGAGATCTATGGCCTAAACGTTAAAGACTGTCGCCGCAAGGGCGCGCGGCGTCACACATTAGATTGAGTTACTGGACAACCTTTTCCGGTAACGAACCTCACACCGTCTGCGCAGTACGAAAGAGGAGCGCAATGTCACCTTCGGTCTCAGATTGCACCGTTATCAGACCGTTAATCTTTTTTTTTTTTACATTCACATTCATTCAGCAGACGCCTTCATCCAAAGCGACTTCCAAGAGAGAGCTTTACCCCCCCCCCCCCCCCCCCCCCCCCGAAAAAGCATCGGTCACTGATCATCACAACTGGAGGATTTATTCCCGAAATCATTTCGTTCGGGGGTTTCGTTCTCCCCCACGTTCTCGGTTCGGCCTGTCCTCCAGACGGAACACAAACTGTCCAATCAGGACGGGGGAAGAAAGCTCTTCGGTAGATCAGCTATTCCCTTGTCATCCGTTCATGTCCATCCTGTTGCATTATTCAGTCACGTACAGGCTTGTGTGTTCCCACTGTAACCTCTGCTGAGTTTGAATGACAGGGTCAAAGGTCTACAGTGAGGTATCCACCTGAATGTAGTAAGACCTGTTGGCTGGACATCAGCTTGGATTTTCTTCCCCGTCTACTATCAAATCTGAGAGACTACGGTAGTACTGCAGTGTAAGACGGTCGTTCTTATACTGAGGTGTTCGCTGCCATCTCTCTTCCAAACAGCCGGTTTCTTACAAACCCAGAAGCTAAAACGACGGCGACCCCCGTTGCAGTCGAAAACAGACCGAGGTGCATTTCACAACGGCCATTCAAGGCACGATAACCGCGACCAAATACGGCGTTCTCTCCTACGCTCAGCGCATCGCCTGTAAATTATCGCCTGTAAACGACTTAAACAACCTTCGAAACATTCGCCCGGATGAGACACGACTATCGACTTGACGAGCGCCAGTGTTTGTTTCAATAGCAGCCTAGAGAAGATAACGACGCGGCCATTTCCTTCATCCAGCTTCGGTTCTCGACCGATTTCGCGTCGGAAAATACAGATTTATGCATTCCAACGGACTCACATTACGCCACACATTGCCCGTTGCATAAAAGTAATTTGGATGTGGAAATTGTAGAGGAATAAACCTGTACCCCACAGCACTCTGCTTACAAAGGAGAAATACAGTGGATTCTATTTACAGTAAATACATAATTTTGACTCATAAAAATAAACAGAATCCAGATGATATTGCCTCGGCTTGAGGGTCATTGATGACATTGTCCGTTCTCGCCTCATGCTGAGACAGTGGTTAGGCTGACGTGACTGAGCTGTAGAGCAGCGCGCCAGCCGTGACCCGCGTGTACTCAACAGTGTCTGCACACACAGCAAAGTAATCAACAGGCAAACGGCTCTGACCTTGCTAACGATGTTTTTTACAATCATTACCTTAATTAGATTTAAAGAGAAGGTGTGTGTGTGTGTGTGTGTGTGTTCTGGGGGTGGTGGAGGGGGGGGGGGAAGGTGGCAAGGCAGAGGGAAATTCGGCGTGATATTTCTTTCCAGGAAATTACAGATGGGGAGAGATGGAAGGGTGAACAACAGGCGGAGGGAAAGAGAGAGAGAGAGCGAGGGAGAGAGAGAGAGGACAGACCAAGGACAGACAGAGACGAGGGTACGTTAGGGAGCAACAGAGAGAGAGAGACAGATCAACAAATGAGCAGGAGGAGTGCATTTGCACATATCTCCTGCGCTGTTCCCTCCCTCGTGTCCTGTGGCGCTGGTCATTTCTCCACCACGATCAACAAGCCCTGGACGCTGCTGTTCAGAGCAGTTGCCGACAGTCTTTCCAACCTTCGTGTGCGTTTCACAGTACGATTGATCCAATCCAACTTACATTTACATTTTACATTTATTCATTTAGCAGACGCATTTATCCAAAGCGACTTACAAGAGAGAGCTTTTACAAAGAGCATCAGTCATTGAGCATAGCAACGTGATAGACCCCAAATACAGTCGGTTTTTTAGATCGTGAATCAAGTGCCAAGGGAAGAACTATAAATGGCAAACTTTATTTTGTATTTCACTATAAAACAACACGGTTGACCAAAGTGCAGTACATAGCAATATAAAAAAACGCACTAAATAGACACACACTATACACAGTAAAAACAACACAACAATTGGTAAAAACTCAACAAATAGAAACACACTGTACACGGTAAAAGTCAACACATCACTGAAAAGCTAAGGTAAAAAGATCTAAGTCTTTAGAGCCGACTTAAAGACAGATATGGACAATAATGGTGACCACAGAACCTTCATATCCAAATACACGCTAGCGGAAGAGGAACTTTGTACGAACAGCCAGCGATAACAGTGCGACAGCTACTCTCCAGGTTAAGTACCAGGGCAAATGTATATCACGATATCGATTAAAACAGGGACGGAGAACCTAATTAAAAGAATTCCCAACGCAGAATTGCTGAGGAGCCGTACAATCAAATTACATTTCTCTTGTGATTGCGTACTTAACGCCAAGACGGTCGACGGACTGGGAATAATCGCGAAGGCGGCATCTCGTCCAATCTGCCAGCGCCACTGGAAGCAAAATAGTGGTCTGACGATTTCATATCCTCTCTCTCGTTTTCCTCTCCGTCTCCCTCCCTCCATCCCTCCCTCCCACTCCCTCGGCCTCTCACACACTCGGGTGGGTTTTGGTCCACAGAGCCCCATTTGGGCGGCCTAATGAGTTGGTATTTAGCTGCCTCACGATCCTCAACTTTGAACTTTGGGGGATTAGAGGGTCCCCTCAGCGGACGTCTCATTGTCAAACCGACAACAGAGCCATCCGATGTGCCAATCTACATCACCTGTAACCCCAACGCCCCCCCCACACACACACACACACACATTTTCAGCACTTTCGCCGTGCTTTCATCTGCTTTTACCCAGACCTGTTGGAACTCTTCGCTACGGAAATCCCTTCGGATGATAAACAGATTGCTCCTAATCTGTGTAGTATCATCTAGTCTACCTTTATTAACCTGCGTGCGCGCTCTGTCCATGTCAACGGTGTCCTTTTCCATTCGTGGATTTCTCCTTTTCGGCCTAGGGTAGAGGGATGACGGGGAGACGGAAGGACGAGATGAGCTATAGAAAGAACGGACAGCTGGAGGTCAGAATCCAGCGGTGGCCATATGTGGTCTCCCACCACCAGAGCGGACCACTCAAACACACTTGGCCATGCCTGATGACTAATGACCTGGTCAGTGCTGCTGCTAGCCGTTTTGGTGCCCTAAGCATCATTCCTTTATGGAAGTGCAATTATATTCCTATACTGAAATAATGTCGGCATTATAATTATTATGGCTATTTTTGGTGGCCCCCCTCAGCACTTGGTGCCCTACGCACAGTGCTTGATGAGCGTAGTGGGAGCGGTGGTACTGGGCCTGGTTTCCTGGTTGGTTAAATAGTCCATTCTGGTTGTCTTAATGCATTGCTTATAAAAAGTCCCTATCAGGTCCTATCAATAGAAAGGATCCAAATAATAGCAGCATGATAAGTGTCGGAAAATACTAGAATAACCAGAAGCAACACTCCAAGCCACTGGTCAGCCTTTTTTCCATTTCTCAGCCCCTCTCTCCTCCTCTCCCTTCACATGTCCAGTACATGCTGTACTGGATTTTCTCCCAGTGACTACTCTGCTCCACTCCTCGGTGGAAAGGTTTGTACACTCATCCCCATCAAACGGCATTCATCGGCTTGTCAGATTTCCCAGATCGTCTGCCAATCAAGCAACCGACCGATGAACCTGCCACTCAGGCCAAAAAAAACGTTTTTTACCCCGACAAAACAGAGAATGCTCGCCGGCTCCAGGTGGGAGGAAGGAGGAAGGAGCTGAGCCGCTGCCTGGAGCGAGGAAGAGCTGCTGACGAGGCCCAGGCCCTGCGTCTCTCTGCTCCGACCCTTATCAGGAGTGAAGGCTGCAGTTCGACGCACGAAGAAAATGCGGGACCGGCCGGTCGAAGCGGTGACTTCATCAAGCCAACGTGTGCAAATGAAATGTCAATTTACATCTGGACCGACGGGGGATTTACGATCAATGCCTTTAGCCAAATGTTATTGCTTGTCCGATAAGAGGTGGCCGAAATTTACAACGCTATTAAAGCGTGATGTCGGCGGTAAGCGCCACCCCTGATCTGATCCCGCAGGTCCGTATCGAGACACGCTGAGCTCACAATGAAATCAGGCCCACCGTCAAGTACAAAGAGTTCATAGTGAAGTGTTTGCACAAGTCTAGAAAAGAGAGGAAAATCAATAACCACCAAGGTTATACAGCACCTCCCTGTTGTATTAGATCAAGGCGACTGCCTACACACACACACACGCACACACATTTTTTGGGGTCCGTAAAATAAAGAGAGTATGAAAACGGCTTCGGCACACAGCAAAGGACAATTATTAATTAATGGGCATTTCAAGCCTCAGCGCTGACAGACATTATCGGGTGTGTGTGCTAAGGTGTCAGGGAGTACAGAACGCTGTGTAACACCACCCCCGAGACTGCAGCTATAGCGGTCCCCACAGTCTCTGCAGTGCTGGAGAGAGAGAGAGAAAGAGAGAGACCCTACCTGGCTCCATGCAAACCAATATAGCCTAACCTGAGACCATGAGACAGCCCATCTATTTACACAACATTCTAGTGTCACCAACAGCCGCAATCCTGGGTAAGGTGGGTGGAAGTTGTAAAGTCCTTCTAAATTATTTATGACGTATCGAAAACAACCAGCTTGAGGATAGGAAAGCCGAGGCAAGGCGCATGCCTTGGGAAGGTAAGTTGGGCTTTAGAAATGGGCGCACACGTACGCTCGCATTGAACCAACGTGATAGGCCAGCTAGCACAAGGCGGCGTTCTAATGATAATGTCACAGGCGAGCTGTTTGGTTGCGGAAAGTGTCGACCCATAAACTACGCTCATGATCCCGACGTCCAAATGACTTAACACGTGTTCGTTTGGCGAGTGTTTTCATCCAGAACATCTCGATCTGTCACCCACGCTGTTCCTTAACAGGTGGTCGTTAGTTGAGTGTCTTCAGCCAGGGGTCTGGGTGTGTCGTAAAGAAGCCATTCGCATCATCCTGTCACAACAGTTTAGTTGGTCTTCTCTGAATGTGACCTTGCGGTGAGCCCAGCCCTACTCGGGTGCGTTGACACTAAACAGGATCGAAGGCTGAATCCTATTGTTTCTTGTCAACGGGGGGGTCGCTGGACAGCAGGAGGGCTGATCACTATCCCCTGAGGGGAACAATGTCATGAAGATTCTCTCAGAAAGGACGCTGCATTCAACCAAGAGGGGCAACTTTTTTCCCTGTTTACACCTGTAGAAGACATCTTGGATAGATCCTGGTAGAACAATTCAATCAGAAAGGTTCCACTTGAAATTGTTGAAAAAAAAAACACTAAGTAGCTTTTTAGTCTTTTCAGAGAGCTCCCCTCTAGGTGCATGGATTAGCAATATAATGAAATGGGTTTCGAAAACCATTTCAAAAACGAACATATTTGTATTACAATATGTCGAAGGCTGCAGAAGACGTGTGCATGAAAATGTATCTAAAATGTCTTCCTTTCTTCAGCAGGGTTGAACAAACAGTCATCTTCCTCTTCGAGGCTGCTTGTATCAGGATTGGAACGGCAACTGAGAAAAGGTGAATAAAGGGGACATGTCACCCTGCATACTGACCCAAGGCCAAACAAAACTCTCTTTTTTGGGGCAATTGAGGGGGGGGTGGGGATGATTTTGATTAGCATACAATTCCGTTCCTCATAGTCTGTCTTTCGTTGGTAGAATCCTCCTCTTCATACTTCCCTGGCTCAGGCTGTTCAGGAGGGAATTGGTTCAACAGACCAAATCATTACTGGGGGGATTTGAGGTCAAAGTAATTGGACACAGTTTGGATCACCTACCTGAACAGTCTGGTTAAACCTGATTATTGTTCACGAGGTGAGAGTGACGCCGGTCATTATCACCAGGGATTTGTTTTACAAGCTTGTCCAAGTCCTTTCTTATCTCTGGCAGGCTTCGCTGTATTAGGGATGCTCAGAAGTGACACGATTCCCTCTTTTATACCAGGAAGACCATTTAACCCAGGGGTGTCAAACTCGTGCCATCGCGGGCCAAGAGGGTGCAGGTTTTCGCATCAACCAAGCACTTACACCAGCTGATTTCACTAACGAGTTTCTCCACTTAGTGAAATCAAACTCGTTATTGATATCAGCTGGTGTAGGGGCTTGGTTGATGCGAAAACCTGCACCCTCTTGGCCCGCGATGGCACGAGTTTGACACCCCTGATTTAACCCATCCAAGATACGGGACCTCCCATCCAGGTAATGATCTCATCGTTCCTTTGCTCACTGGAGTCTTGTTTAACGTAAAAGTTGGAGTGTCCGGTTTCACTTTCACCCAATTCAACCTTACTGACTGTCTTTCCATGTACTAATCCTCTCACTCATAACAACTGGGGGCTCTGTAAAGCTAAAGCTCTCTCCTGGAAGTCGCTTTGGATAAAAGGGTGTGCTAAACGAATAACTGTAAACAACTAAGAAGTAAATGGCACAGTCTTTTGTTTACTCAGTCACTAAAATGGAATGTTCATCATGATGTAGCGCGCCATAAATGGGATCCTAAAACAGAAGTGTTCCAACGCTCAGCGGCCAAGCAGTTGTCTAACATGGGTTTAATCCATGTTTTGACCAGCGCTGCCGACATGGGTCAGCGATCGCTAACAGTGATTCATTGACACCAACAGTTCCTGTGAAGTCATGTTAGGTGGGTGTGAAAGGGGCAGAAGTCAGGAAAGTGATTCCAGGTCTGAGGCGGGCCAAACCAATGGGCTGAACTTAATCCCGCTCAATATTTATTTGATTACTTTATTTCCAAAGCTGTAAATTATATAGTTTTGAGCTGCTACTGGTATGAAAATATGTGAAAAGTGCCATTTATGCATCCTTTAAAACCTTCATAAAAAAAACACAAGATGTATATTAAAGACCAGCAATTGATTAACTTTATACAAAAAGCACTAAGTGCTTTTGATGTTTTCCACTTCAGTTTCTATTCAGTGAGAAACATCCAGTCTGTCTTGGGCTTGAACAAGTGCGCTGAACTCTGGTTGAACGTCTGAGGTAAATATGCGAAGGACGGCCGACAGGTGATCATCTGGGTCTGCAGCTGAACTAGCAGACCATCAGCGGCCCGCACCCGCTGAATCAGATCGGTTCTTCTAGCCCATTTGTTCGCCATTTGTAATCCTTCAACAGCAACCTGTTCACCACAAACTAAGCAACTGAGATTTGCTTCAGTGGAGAGATACTTAGAAGTCCATGTCTTGTTAAAAACACTAGATTCTGTGTTAACCTTTCATTTTTTGTTTACCGTGAGCGGACAATAGACAGCGGACAGCTAACTCAGTGTATCCTGTCGGTGATGCTGCGTAAGTACACTACATGTACGTAAATTGCCTGATCACTGTAGTCTTTCAGGATTACAGATTTCCTACCGTTCAATACATTTATTTTTGATTTAACTTACGGGGGCCAGACTGGGGCAGCGTGCACGCCTGGTGTGCCCCGCGGGTCGTCAAAGCACAGGTCAGGGTTAGGTGATGCTACAGGTGCATCCTGGCTATCTTCTCTTTCTTCTAAATGTCCTCCTTCTATTTCCTTTTTCCACTGTATTTTTTTTTCTTTTCTTCCGTCTACCAGATATCTAATCCTCCCTCCTGTTCTCGCCATCTCGTTTTAAAGCACAACCTTATTATGCTTCCTCCTCCTCACCTTTCTCATTCCTCTCTTCCTCCTCCTTTTTCTCCCCTTTTCTCAATCCTCACTTCCTCCTCCTGTTCCTCCCCTTTCTCATTCCTATCTCCCTCGCTTTTCTCATTCCTCTCTTCCTCCTCCCCTTTTACATTCCTCTCTTCCTCCCCCTCTTCCTCACCTTTCTCACTCCTCTCTTCCCTCTCCTCTTCTTTCTCCTTTGTCATCCGCCTCTTCTAACACCTCCGCCTCTTTCTCCACCTCATTCCCCTCTCCTTCCTTTCTCCTTCTCTCCTTCCTTTCTCCTTCTCTCCTTCCTTTCTCCTTCTCACCTTCCTTTCTCCTTCTCACCTTCCTTTCTCCTTCTCTTTCATTGTTCCTTCTCTCCTTACTTTCTCCCTCATTGTTCCTTCTCTCCTTCCTTTCTCCTTCATTGTTCCTTCTCTCCTTCCTTTCTCCTTCATTGTTCCTTCTCTCCTTCATTGTTCCTTCTCTCCTTCCTCTCTCCTTCCCTTCTCCTTCTCTCCTTGTCTCCTTCCTTTCTCCTTCTCTCCTTCATTGTTCCTTCTCTCCTTCCTCTCCTTCCCTTCTCCTTCTCTCCTTCTCTCCTTCCTTTCTCCTTCTCTCCTTCATTGTTCCTTCTCTCCTTCCTCTCCTTCCCTTCTCCTTCTCTCCTTCTCTCCTTCCTTTCTCCTTCTCTCCTTCATTGTTCCTTCTCTCCTTCCTCTCTCCTTCCCTTCTCCTTCTCTCCTTCTCTCCTTCCTTTCTCCTTCTCTCCTTCATTGTTCCTTCTCTCCTTCCTCTCTCCTTCCCTTTCTCCTTCTCGGCACCAGGGACAGCAGCTGTAGTACCTTTTGATTTACTCCGACAGGACGTGGCTGCTGGTCTAGGGTTTCTCAACACTCACAAAAATGTCAAGTAAAATCTAGTCCTCCAGCATTTTGCTCTGCTGCTTTCGTACTCAGTAGACTAGAGAGACCTTCTGCATGCGATGTCTCTGTGGGACGGCTTAGACCGAGTCATGATGGAGTCCCACTAACGTGGGAGTCTGTGTGTGTGTGTGCGTGTGGGTGTGTGTGCCTGTTTTACCCATTCCAGGATTACATGAATTAAATGGAGCGCCTTGGCTTAGTGCCACAATTAGGAGGAATGTCTTTATGAGAGAACGGCCCCTGAGTAAGCGTTCCCCAAAGCAGTCCCACCAGGGACAGAGGAGGAGAAACATGATGACACAGGAAAAAATAGTGCTTGATTGTATTCAAACGACAAATACACACACACACACACACACACACACACTCACACACACACACACACACACACATGTCCCTGTTGCATTTGAAAGCAAACATTTTCAACCTACCATGGTCAGACAGAACATGGCTGGTCGCAGACCCAGACAACAGTGAGGAGAGACAAGATTCCATCTAGGCGAATCTTGCGAGATAGACGAGAGACAAATCGAGGGAGGGAGAGAACAACAGACTCCTGCCACATGGAAGGTAGCAATGGCTCAAAGGCAATTCAATGATGTCATGACAGGAACAGGCCATTTCCTATCTCCCTTCAGGTGAACCTAATTCCATTCATAAGATTCTCTTGGTCACGGCAAGGGATTCATCCTAGTTCAACTGTTCAGACACACAGGCGATGCTGTGGCTCTTGATCAAAGCATTTGCTTAATAAACATGCCAGACCGATGCACATAGTGCACCTTGAAAGATTCTCACAAGATGAGGGGAATAACCCAGGCTAGGCACTGTTCAGGATTTATTCAGATTGTCCTCTGATAGATTCTCCCATTGAGAATCTTCCAGCTGGTGGCTGTACATACAGGGAGCTCAAGGATTGATCTGGAGATATAGCAGCTCTAGGGGCTAAGAGCTCAAACGTGGCCGACCGCTGACTGGCAAAGGGGCAAAGTGTTCCCAACGTAGAAAAGGCAGAGGAAAGGACAAATGCACACATGCGCAACAACCGGGTTAGATCGCAGCGGTGGAGGCATCCTAATGTCTTTATGGTAATAGGCCAAGCTCGCGGGGATTCGGATAGGCACGTGAAGACATACATTGATCGCGTCACCCATGTAAGTTATAGCTCAACTCAAGACTGCGTGTGTGTAAGAGTGAAGGGGGGGGGGTGTACTTGCTCGTCTGCATAAGATACATGTACAGTAGCCTGTGCCCGCGCAGTGTATCAGTGCGTGTGTGCGCGCGCGTGCGTCTGAAAATAGTCCAAAAGCCCTTGGCGTGTGCGTGCACGCGCATCAATGACAGAGGGGTCAAAGCCTCACGCGCCGGCCGGTTTGTCTCCGATCCATCAAACCAGCTGCCTGCCTGTACGACAACATCACAGCCCCCGAGACATGATATGGCAGTATTTGGGTTTGTCTGCATAACATTCAGCCAATTTGAAGGGCAAACGTTGAAAACACTTCTTAAAGAAAGAAAAAAGAAAAAAGAGAGAGAAAAAAATATACACCTTCAGTAATGAAAAAAATACTCACTGTTTTCAGGAGCCCGACACTCTCTTCTCCCCGCGTCTCTCCGACCACAAAACACCCAACATCCCTCTCCTGCCCATCTCCTGCGGGCTATCTCCCGATGTGAATGAATTCAAATTGTTGTTTTGCTCGGCTTCCCAGTCTCGACCTTTCTTTACTCGGCTTGCCTACATGTTGCTGGACTGCCGCTCTCTCTCCCTCCCTCTCTTCGTCTCACCAGTTATTTTGTTAAAATTCAGTATATACGCCCCGTCACCTAGCAACCTCTCTCTCTCTCCCTTCATCACTCCCGCGACACGTGTTGAATGCTAAACTTGGCCGTGCTGGAATATTTTTTTTTTTGAACGAAGGAGGTGGACACACACACACCCAACGCTGTATCAGTATGCAATCAAGATATTTATTAGAACTCCCTCCCTCCCACCCTTCGTTTCTCCCTCCCTTCCTTCCTCCCCTTCCCTCTCCCCCAGCTGTAAACATCGTCTATCTCTCTTTCCCCCTCTCCCTCTCTAAGAATCGTTTTGAACAAACAAAAAATATTTGAATCTGCTAGTATTGCTGTTCTCCCCTTGCAGGAATACATGCTGGTTCTACTAGTCCCCCTGGTCTATAACTTTTCGACAATTTTGTCGCATTTTAGCACGTCATATTACGCAAACAAATGTTATTTTTTTAATAAATAATTTATAAAAATATTTTTCAGTATTTTACACATCCATCTCTTGCCATTTTGATTGTTGTTTGGGGTTTTTATATCAATGAAGAACTTCGCATTATTACTTTACGTTAGGATTACCCTCTTACGTTGTGTTTGCATGTCTTTGTGTGTGTGATAAAGAGAGGGAGAGAGATACAGTGCATGGGTGCCGAGAAACCAGGGTTCATTGTGTGTTTATTATGTGTGGGGAGAGAGGGAGAGCTGTGAAAACAAACAGAGCAGAGGATTTGAGACAACTTGAGTTGTATCCATTTATTTGGCTTCCCAGATTGCATTTTGTTTTGAAAACATAACAAGGATCAAGTCAGAAGTACATAATACAAAACAAACACCCACTGCTCACACTTCACAATCACAGCAACTCAATAAGATTTCAAAACCAGTTATTAAAGTCCAGTGAAAATTGTATTTCACTTGGGCTCAAATTCAACTAGGAATTCACCTGTAAAAAACTGCATGGTATGACAATTTTTTTTGTGAGGGGGGGTGTTATTTTACACAGAATACCCTGATCAATCTACCAGAGGGGAACTTGTCAAAATCTCCAAAAAAGGGGATGTGAAGGTTCCACAATGTGCTCTGCTTTCTGCCTGCATGTGAGAACGCCTTGCTCAGCTCTCTATCTTGTTTGCCTGTAATCTTCCCTGACACATGCACTTTCCTAGATAATAAAGACCTATTCTTAGTCCTACGTTCTATGTGGATACATATGTTGTACATCAGAACACTCATTGGGACATCAGTAGACCAACTCAAGGATGGATGGAGTGTGCTTGTACAAACAAGAAAAAATACTTGAGTTTCCGGAACATCCTGTTTTATACATCTAATATAAATACCTGCTACCCTTTTATTTCTGTGCAATCAAACAAAAACAGGCCTAATTAGAACGGAGGGAACCAGCGAACAACAGTTGGGTTCTGTAATTGGGAAGCTGGGTGATGACCCACGACCCCTCCCCTGAGGAGAGCGGGAACAAGTGGAGAAGATTCTGATGAGAGGACAGCCTCAAGCAGCACTGTCATGAATACATGAGAGCTGCCAGAGAGCAAGCTGCCACCGCAGGTGCCACAGGTGGAAACAAAAGCAAGTGGAGTGTTAGCAATATGGCTTTGATACCTTCACCGCCATGTCAACGCTGATTAGAAATGGGGCGGAAATTGCTTGTGTGTGCGTCCGTGTGTGTGTGTGAGAGAAATGTAAAAACAGGCAAGACAGGCAAGGCTTTAGTTTTACCCGTGTGTATAATCTAAGCTGTCTATTAATCCATTCTATTTATTTCTTAGCATAATTGCAAGGAAATTATTTTGGATTCAGGCCATAAAAATGTATTTTTGCCATTATTTTGAATGATTTCTGCTCGTGTGATAATACCCTCCAAAAATTAAATTGATTTAATTTGGTTATTAAATATTTTATTTGATGCAGTAAATATTCCCACTGACGGTGGGATACTGTACTTGTTAACATTGTGGTTAGGAAGTCAAGTCATTTATGAATACTCTTTATCTCTGTTTACATTTGAAGCCCTATAAATGTACAGCATTTTCTGTACAGTTTTTCACTGCTAAAGAAGGTAAAGAGACGAGAAAAAGATTATCCCTGGACAGGTTTTTCCTCCATGAGAAAAGGTGGAGAAGGAAATTCACATCCATTTTTCTTTCTTGTTGTCAGGGGGTACATCTTATGAGTATAGACCTTGAATAAATCTGAAATGTTTCATGAAATGGTGACAGAATTGTAACCTAAAGTAATGCTTCACAACAGTTACAATGCACATCAGTCCTTTTCTCTCAGCGTGCATCTCAAAGCAATAAATCTCTGTGATGAACCATCCCCCAGGCCAACTGCATCTAAAAAAAACAAGATTGGGGTCAACAAAATGCTACCATCCCTGCTTTTGATAAACAAGGTCAATTTTTTTTATCAAGGTGTTGGGGAGGGAACAAGGGGCGGAGTCTAGCTCCTAGCCAACAGGGAGCTTGGTCAAGCAGCCCAGAGGGTCATATGTAAATAAACACAGGACATTCCTAAAAAGGGGAACACACCAGTGAAATTCAGGATCATGTTATGAAAACTGTATATTTTAGTTTGCACATGCACATCATCCAGTAGCTTGTGGGTAACGTAGTGCTTAGGAGCACACCAACCATGTATTAACATGTCTGTAGATGTGATGAGGACTTGATGAGCCACACAGGGGCATCAAACGAGAACACCCTTGATTAGAGTGTAAACGAATAACATGCCTGGAGCTAATGACACAATTAAAGAAGATAGAAGAGAGGAGGGGCCAGAGAGATGAAGACAGAAATATGGAAAAAAGAAAGAAAGAAGGGAAGCACAGAGAGAAAGAGAGAGAGAGGGGGGGAGATAGAGGGGAAAGAGAGAGATTACTCCTTCAATCACTCTTCCTTGGGCTTGTCTCCTTATCCAGAGTCCCTCCCTGTCAAGCTCCCATCACATGATATCTGCCACGATAGCTGGTGTTCCTGCATGATGCCCCTCCATTCATCAACCCCCCTAGCTTAATGAGATGAAACCTTGAATATGCATTGTCATGGTCGGTGGTGTGATTAATGTGTGTGAAATGATATTTGAGGTGTAGCACCAAATGATGTTGTACACATATAGCTTTCTAGCAATATTTATTTTTTTTGGGGGGGGGGGAATGTCCTCTTTCTACTTTGGATGAATACTGATTCATGGTCTCTGAGAAAGCATCTGTTCTGTAGAAAACATATTGTAAAAAGATGGTGGAATGACAAACATTGAGTAGGGAGAGGAGCAGTGAGGCAGTCATCAGGTAAACCTGCTCTACCTAAACCTACCAACCACCCCTCGGTCTGTATTCTACAATGTTGGATGTTGAGAACCTTCTCATGCATGTTGCACCTCAATTGCCACAGAACCACTCTATTTCCCAGCACCGCAGCTCTCTCTCTTTCTCTCTATCTTCCTAGCTGCCTCCCTCCCTCCCTGCCTCCCTGCCTGCCTCTCTGCCTCCCTGCTTGGCCATTGTTGGACATGGGTCCCTCCTGGCAATTTCCGCTCGTTAATCTTGATTAACATCATGTTGGAAGGCACTCATTAAAGGCTACTTGCACACACCTGTGATTCTGAATACATCTCCATCTATTGCTCTGGCCGAGAGTAGGGTCTGGTGGTCTCAGAGCAAGGTTGTGTGTGTGTGTATGGGGGTGGGGGGAGTGGGAGGGGGGGTGAGACCATCCCAGCCTGATGCAGGGGGCTGCTGGGCAGCTGAGTCATGGAGGCCGGTGGAGGAGTCCGCACAAATGACCTGAGCCATCTGTGTGCAGTGAGCCCATCCCATTCACCCGGCTTGTCTCTCAGGGCGCTGGCCGTGCCAAACCTGGAGACCCCAGCCTGCGCTGAAGCAAAGGCCCAGAGCTAATAGTCTCAGCTTCCTTCTTCTGAGAGCAAAAAACCTTTCTGTGACAGTTACAGGTATGTTTATTGTGTTCGGGAAAAGGTATTGGTAAACAAAAAAAATACAGACAAATAACACTTGTCTGTCTAGTGTTCTTTGGGTAATTGGCAATACATTCGTAATACCGATAATGGTGAATCAGACGAGGAAGTCATATCTTCATTATGAGAATCTTCATTGTGTGACACGTCCATTAACTTAATGAGATGCAAAACACATCTTCCAGTCATTAACTAATGTTCATTATTAACAAAGACCCTCTAAAATAATTTAATTCCCATATTGCAACAGTCTCTCGGGTGTTGCCCTCTGCCTCCGCTCCTCTGCTCATTCCTTTCAACGAACCGAATCTTTAAGTACCCATATGAACACAGTGATCTAAAAAATGTCCAGTTACCAGAAGCTCTTATGCAAGGTCATTGTCAGCGCAGGAAGTCAGTCCAGTTGGTTTGTGAGTGCTCACCCCAGAGACATAGGGCTTCTATGCCAGATAACTGGTCATTCTTCAATCACAGATCAATGTTAAAATGATTATGTGACAAGTTCCCCGGCCTGATGTATGCATACGCCGCTTATGTCCTTGATCAGGCTAACGACGAGTGCCCCCTCTCCCCCGCCCCCTCCTCCTCTCCCCCTCTCCCTCCCCACCCACTACAGGGAGAGAGATCTTACCTCGCAGGCAGGAAGGTTTGAATCTCCTTGAGCCGAACCGGGGTAGACAGGCGTGGACAGGGGAGGGAGTCTTCAGCGGGGGTTAGCTCTACATTTAGGGAGCGTCGGGGAGCGTAGAAGCCTTTCTTGATCTCGTGGGGGACGAGGGGGGCGGGAGGGGTGACGCGATTCTCATTGTTACATGGAGACAGAGAGGGGAGTATGAAGTAGTCTCCAAAGCCCTCAGGTTCTCTCTGAACCTTCACCTCCACTCTCCCTTCTTCCCCACCCATCCCTTCCTCTCCATCATCCCCTCCCATCCCCTCTCATCCACCTTTCCTCCTCCCCTCCCGGCCGTTCCTCCCCTCATCCCCACCCCTCCTTCTCTTTTGGAAGGTGAAGGGGAAAGGAGTCAGGGAGTGCACACGCACACGCACACACACCCACACACACACACACACACACACACACACACACACACACACACACACACACACACACACACACACACACAAGCACTCTGTTCTACATGTGCAGGTAACCTGTTGACTACCATTTACATCAATATGTGAAGATAGAGCTGTATGCTTGGGGACCAATGTCACGGTAGGTCAACGTTGCATGAGATTAATCCTGAGAATGTGAAGATTGAAGTGTGCGGACGAGGGAGAGCGTGTTGACTTTGGCCCATGCTATATTAGTATTCAGAGAGCCTGACGACCGGGCCGGTTCAGGCCTGTACAGACGACCCTGCTGCTGTTGTTGTTTGTTTACCTTGTTGCTGACAGGATTGTGGTTTATCCGTTTCATCCATCAGCTAACTTGCTTGCGATGCTAACGATGCTTGTTTTGGATCCGGTGGGAGTCAGGTGGCTCGGCAGGTTAAGGCGTTGACCTCGTGAGCTTGGAAGGTTGTGAGTTTGAATCCCGGCTGTGGCTATGTGACGTTGTGTCCTTGGGAAAGGCACTTCACCCTACTTGCCTCAGGGAGAATGGCCCTGTACTTCATAAAAGCGCCTGCTAAACGAGTGTTTATTATTTATCATTCTGATCATGGATCGTGCCTTTTTGGATGGTGATATAGTCTTAAAGCAAGACAAATGAAGGATTTAACACACAAACACCAGAGATGAATGAATCTTAACCGAGTTCAATTTGAGAAACCCTCCAGTCTCTAGACGCATTCCCAGCTGCAAGCAGAGGTCACCTGGGAATAAACAATGATACACTTCATCAACGCCCCATTGACTGGGAAGTATGTACCTGCAATCAGTCGATGACAGGTCAATTGGTGTTAATTTCCAAGTAACCAAGTGAGTGCTTTGTAATTGATCCCCCCCACCCACACCCCACCACCCCCCACTGTAAACACAAACACACACACACACACTTCCACCTGCCCCCTTACCCATCCTGCATCACAGCCCAAAGACAAACCTCCTGGGGTTCTCCTTGTCCGGTTTTGTTGGCTGTTGAGGGAGCCCCCCCAAGCAGTGGTTTCGAATAGATATCCGGTGTGTGGATACCTGCTGACACTGCAGCAGTGCTATCTCTGTGCCTCGCTCCGTCACGGAGGGACAGGCTGTACTCTTTCCTGTGCTCCCTCACCGCTGTCCGCTCGGTAATTACTCAGGCGCAGTGGCGCCTGGTGAACACAAGGGCGCAGCACTGTGCCGCAAACTCTGACCGCCTGTCGCTTTGCTCTTTCTGCTCGGCTTGGCTCTGCTCTATAATCTACTCTACTTATCTCTGTAGGATAGCAGCTTAGCTTACATACACACAGATACGCGCAGACGGTGTGTTCCCTTGAGAATCTGGGAAAGTGGCACACGCTCACAGGTACACACACACACACACACACACAGACATACCGTCATGACACACACTAAAACAGCACTTTTTAAAGGGCTTATTCCCAGGTACACTTTTATACAGACTCCACAATCTGTCCATTATCACCCAGTCACACACATATCCCAGCACACACACACACACACACATTACTATGCACTGTCACTTGTGCCCCCTCCCTCTGTCCCTTATGAAATGGCATATTAAATCAAATGCATACATTCACACTGCATACTGTACGCAAACACACACGCACACACCTATGCACAGTCGCACATGTCCCAGCCCCTATTTTTCCCTCTCTCTAACAGATGGGGTTAGAACACTGCCAGATCCCTCTACTCAGACAGTGTCCAACCATCTGAGAGGAGAGGAGAGGGGGAGGAGAGAAGAGGAGAGATGAAGGAGAGGGGAGTGAGGGGAGAGAAGAGGATAGGAGAGGGGTATGAGAGGATAGGAGAGGGGGATGAGAGGAGAGGGGGAGGAGAGGAGAGATGAGGGAGAGGGGAGTGAGGGGAGGATAGGAGAGCGGGAGGAGAGAAGAGGGAGGAGAGGAGAGGGAGGAGAGGAGGAAGGAGGGATAGTGTTTGATGATGACACACCGGGCCCAGAGGATCGAAGACACATTACCAATGAGGGAGGTGAGGGAGGGGAAGAGAGGAAGACAGGCAGACAGGCAGACAGGCAGGCAGGCAGGCAGGCAGGCAGATCTCTGGTCAATCTTTTCTTCCGTAGGACTAATGGCTTCTGAATGACCATTTTGTCATATCCATGACACGTTTACTTGTCAGCAATGCAAATAAATGGGGTGGGTAGAAGCTATCTACATGTTAATATGGCCCCATTTACATCTGGAACGTTCTACCAGAGCTATGTGTTTGTGAAGAGGGCTCTTCAGCTGTGGGTGCTGAAAACGTCTAAACGGACGTAATTATTCTCAGCCGCGTGCCCCAGTCATTAGTGACGCAGACGAGACACTTCATCTACATCAAATATGGTTAATGCGATAAACAATACAGAAAATGCCATATCAAAGCAAATCAATTGAAAATGGAAAATCTTTAGTTTGTGCTACTACACAGAGACATGGAACACTGGCAGGATACTGATGAGCATGGATGGAAATATAGTGTTTGATGCTGATGATCCAAAATCTTTATTTGATTCAATTATATTCCTTTCGATTATATTCTATTATATAATTATTGTATTTTCCATACAGCATGTTCAGAATCACACGTACTTATTGGGGTCTCTAATCAACCACGTCAATCATTCCGCACTAATCAGAATATAACTCCAACATAATCAGCGCATTATCTGGCATGAATAGCATTTCACCCATTCGTATTCCTCTTTTTAATTGAGCTGAATACATTAGGAGGACTCCAGGGACCCAGGGAGGGAGAGGTATGGGAAGAAACAGGATGTAGAAGTGTGGAGAGAGGGAAACTGGAGAGATGGATGGGGGAAGGGAGGACTGCAGCCCTGTCCTTTATCTAAAGGGCAAAACCACTATCTGCTTCTGCTTTGCTTAATTTCACCCTCAGCATCAATCAGTTATCTATGTCGACAGCCAATCAGAAGTGCCTTTGTGCGGGGATATCCAATAAGATGCCTCGATGAGCGGTCTGGTCCTGTGTGACACAAATATGAAATGCACCAATGTACCGAAATATGTCTATATTCACAAAGATACAAGCTGACACGCACACACAAGCGAAAAGCCTCTCTCTTTCTTCCTTTCTCAGATGAATATGGAATTGTTAGCAGAGAGGGCTGTGGGAGAGAGAGAAAAGAGAGATCCAGAACGGGGGGGGGGAGTGGCTGGTGGAAGAGAGAGGGGAGGCGAGATGCAGAGAGGGATTGATAGAGCGAAAGAGAGTGAGAGAGCGAAAGAGAGAGAGAGCGAAAGAGAGTGAGAGAGAGAGAAAAGAGAGAGAGAGGGAAAGAGAGAGAAATAGGGGAGGGAGGGAGGAAGATAGAGAGGGGGAGCAAGCCAGCAGAGAGAGAGAGAGAGGGTAGGGGGAAGAGGGGAGAAAGAGAGAATGCGCAAGAGAGAGAAAGAAAGGAGATGGTTGGATGAGGGGAAGAAATGTTTGAGTAATGAGTCTCTGAAACTCGTGTCAGACATCTGAAGACATCAGGTCATCCTCTCTCTGCTGCTTCATCTGACAATGACACACACACACACACCCTGCTGCTTCCCCAGAACTGCTGGGACACGTTCGGCTTCTCTGATGAATCCCCTCACACACACTCACACACATTTGAAAACTTCCTCAGAAACAGCCAAATGGAAGCAAAGAGTGACAGAGGAGATGAGAGAGAGAGACATAGACAGTGGGGGCTTAATAGAGAGTGAGAAGATGGGGTGATAGGGGAATGAGAGAATGAGAGGGGTGGGCTTGGTTGGGGGGAGATAAAAAATGAGGATGTGAGCGGTAGACCAAGGGCAAGAGAGAGAGGGGAGTGGGTGGTGGGAAGAGGGAGATGTGAGAGTGACAAATGAACTGAGAGATGCAAGAATTGTTACTAGGAGAGCACTTTGAAGATCAGAAAAGTCCTCATCTGTGCTATGGAAGACTATGGAAGAAAGACCCCCTAGTCTGCACTGTTACTCCTCACACACACACACACACACACACACACACACACACACACACACACACACACACACACACACACACACACACACACACACACACACACACACACACACACACACACACTCAAACACACAAAGCATAAATCCCACAGAAGTCACCACTAATAAAGCGAAGCTTTTATCCAGCCCTACAAGTCTTTTCCGCACATCCAGTATCGTATTAGTCTTTAATCTCACAAGGTTATGAAAACGTAGCATCAAAGCACAGACATGTACCTGGCCAGACTCACAGGTTCACCAAACACACATTCACACACGCGCTCGCACTCACAGGGAAACACTCACAGTCGGGACCATTGACAATTTATAACACGTTGGCCGGTTGAGGCAGATGTAGCACAAGCCTCCCAATTAAAAGTCCCCAGCTCAGGATGGGGTCTGGCAATGCTAATGCTGAACACATTAAAGAGTCACAACAAACAACATGGTTCAAATGATGCTTCGGTGATGGTAGGGGGGGCGGGGTTACAATGCACCCACAGGAATGTACCATGTGGTGCTAAAGAAAGGAGGGGGGACAGGGATGGGGGGATGAGAGGGTTCACTGAGGCTTAGTTGAAATATGCAACATTACATGGATCTAAATATAGCCATCCAGTGAGCTACTTAAAACAGGCAGAGTGTATGGAGCTCCATCTCTAACCAGCCACATGACAGGGAGAGAGACAGGCAGAGAGGCAGGGAGAGAGACAGGCAGAGAGGCAGGGAGAGAGACAGGAAGAGAGGCAGGGAGAGAGACAGGAAGAGAGGCAGGGAAAGAGACAGGCAGAGAGGCAGGGAGAGAGACAGGCAGAGAGGCAGGGAGAGAGACAGGCAGAGATGCAGGGAGAGAGGCAGGGAGAGAGGCCGGGAGAGAGGCAGGGAGAGAGGCAGGGAGAGAGGCAGGCAGAGAGGCAGGGAGAGAGACAGGCAGAGATGCAGGGAGAGAGGCAGGGAGAGAGGCAGGGAGAGAGGCAGGGAGAGAGGCAGGCAGAGAGGCAGGGAGAGAGACAGGCAGAGAGGCAGGGAGAGAGACGGGCAGAGGCAGGGAGAGAGACAGGCAGAGAGGCAGGGAGAGAGGCAGGGAGAGAGGCAGGGAGAGACAAGTAGAGGAGTAGGAAGAGAGACAGCTAGAGGGGTAGGAAGAGAGGCAGGGAGAGAGACAGGCAGAGAGGCAGGGAGAGACAGACAGAGAGAAAGACGGGCATAGAGAGGCATAGAGTGAGGGGGGGGGGAGATAAGAGCAACTTAATTGAGGTCATCTGCTCACATGGTTCAGGCTGGCTGAAGTTTGGGGTCTGGAGGGGGTGGGGAGTAGTTGTAAAGCGATGATTATTTTCTGCGTTTAATCCAGATATTTTCTTGTGTACAGTAAATGTTATTTATTGGTGGTATGAGACAAATGTTTTCAACATGATGTAGCGCTGGTCATCTAGCCAGCCAGCCATCAGAACTAGGCTAGGCTTAGCTAAAATAAGACAGACTAGGCTAACTTACACTAGTTTTTGTGACTAGACAGAGATAGGGAAAGGCTAAGGAGACACGCAAACGCACGGATCACAGCATCCATCGCTGCGTAACGTCCACTTGTACTGGAATATCATGGAGCTGTGGAGGAGACGCTGCTCTCTCACACACATGGATCTTCCTGAGCAGACTGGCAGAACAAACGGTTAGAACGGCAAACATTCACACTTCGCTAAATGACTTTACATATGCTCTTTAATGTATATTTTCTGTTCAAGCCTTTGGCATTGGCCTACAAATGTGTATGCATATACCTACACACACAGTACATTTTCACCTCATCTACTTCTGCAGGGGAACTAGCCCTCCAACAGCGGTCGCCATGGTTACAGCCAATCCAGCGCCTTGGAAGGCAAAATAGTCGTCGTCAAAAGTAATGCTGGCAGTGACATTCCAGGAGAGAGAGGCTGCAGAAGAAATACAAGGGTGGAGGCTCGGAAGGCAGCGAAAGAGGAATGGGTAGTAAAGGTAGAGGTCAGGTCAAACCTAGAGAGAGCGAGAGAGAGTGAGAGAGGAGAAGGAGGGAGTAGAAAGGATGTGAGATGGAGCAGAGCACGGGGTGACGAAGAAGAGGGGTTTGAAAAGACGGAGGCGAACGCTTCAAGGAAGAAGTACACATCGGATGCTTTCATCATCCGTAGTACCACGGTATCCAGAGCTGGGATCTTCACACGCCTGCCTGCCTTGCTGCATCCCACACAGAGAGCCACGGCTACAATGGGATCTCCGCAGCCTTGGCTTTCCGATTCAATAGAGAAAACACAGTAGAAATACCTCTGTAAATACGTGATGCCATATCAGTAGTGAGACCCAACACACAGAATAGGTGAGAGCTGTGTGTGTGTGTGTGTGTGTGTGTGTGTGTGTGTGTGTGTGTGTGTGTGTGTGTGTGTGTGTGTGTGTGTGTGTGTGTGTGTGCGCGCGCATGTGCCAAAATGGGCTGCTGTGTGGGAGGTAATATAGCACAGGCTTTTAGTCACTAGTGAGAGACAGGAAGTAGACAGGAAACTAAAAGCACTGTTCACTTAAAGGGCACTTTAGACACATTAGCTCAAATTAAGTACAATTCATTAGCAGCCATAGTATATTGGATAAACAACAGATTAGAAGCGTGTACGCCAGACATTTACACATTTAGCAACGTCCTAAATCAATAGTTTGTGCACATACCGTGCAGCTGTTATGTAACACACACACACACACGCATTCCTTAAGATTACAGAGAGGCCTAGCGTGAATGTCCTTTACAACAACAAAAAACGAGCTCAAGCTATTTGACCAGGCGCCTGCTTTTTGTCGGTTGGTGATGTCATGGCGTTAGCAAGGTACTGTAAGTTCCTCAGACCTGGGACTCTTAGCTACGGATGGAAGACTGGCTTGTTGGCTGGCTGGCTGGCTGGCTGATGGGCTAGTTGGCTGGTTACATACCGTACATGGATCCACATTAGGTTAAACCTACATGTCTATGTTCTGAGGTGTTAGATCATTGCTCATTGCTGCGCCAGTCCAATAACACGATGGGCATTCGTTATCGACCCTCTGGTTTGAGCGCATGCGTCCACCGATCGTCCGTTGCTCCCTGAGCGCGAACACGGCCGGCCGGCGTTCAGAACCTCAGAGTCGGAGATCGGTAAAACCACCGTTCGTGTCCTCAGATTTCACAGGCGTGAAAACGAACGCTCCATTTTCCAGATGTGGTTTTGGTTCAGGTGGAGAGGTGCCTCAGTAACCACAACCACAACCTCAGTAACTCACAAAGTACTGAATCGTAGAGAGAAGACAGACAGGAAGCGGTTACGTTTGACGCCTCTGTCGTCCGTCCGGTTCCCCCCCGTTCCGTTCTGCGATCCTCCATCCTTTCGTTCTTCTGTTCTCTCCTCCATCCTTGTTCGTCTTCCACCTCTCCGTCAACCCTGCTTTGCGTCACCACGGGGCAAACAGGAAACATCAACTTGCCAAACTTCCTGCCTCAGCAGTTCATTTAAAAAGGCTGGCGTTGCACACCGACACAGACACACACACATACACAGACACACACACACACATACACACACATACTAACACGCACACACACACACATACACACGCATACACACGCATACACAGACACACACATACACACACTAACACGCACACACACACCTATACACACCCCTACCCTAGCTAAGAGGCTCATCTCCCAGAATACATCAGCACTGGGTTGTAGATGATGTGATCAGAGGGCCTGAAAACAACAGGGCGGCATTGGAATCTGATTCCTTCAACAGGAAGCTGGTAAAGACGCCGAAAAATTTGATTAGAGCCTTGATTATGTCATCAGTATGCACCTGACATTTGCGGCTGGCTTGTTATCGTTCCCAGCCGTCCAACGGTCTGTCAGACATGACGACCCCCCCGCGCCCTCAGGTAAAGGCACCGGTCTCCAGTCAGACTTCAGAGACGGTATCGTGCCGCCTTCCGGAGGGTCCTGGGGTCAGAGCCAGACGTCTGGAGTGACAGTCTGAACCGGCAAGTCTCAGGGCTACCGTCATGACAGGGGACTCAGCTCAGTGTGCGCGTGGGTGTGTGCGCACGTGTGTGTGCGCCTGTGCCTGCGTATGCAACGTTTACAAGAGAGACAGAAGGCATGAAAGGGGGGAGCGGAAATGGAGGCTCGAAGGCTGGAAGAGAGGACATTTGCATTTTACATGTATTCATTCAGCAGACGCTTTTATACAAAGCGACTTTCAGCAAGTACAGGGACATTCTCCATGAGGCAAGTAGGGCGAAGCGCCATGCCCAAGGACACACAACATCACGTAGCCACAGCCGGGAATCGAACTCACGACCTGAGCCACCTGAGGAAGGGAAGGAGGGAAGCCGAGGAAGAAAGGTGGAAAGTACGGCAGGAAAAACGAGGTCAAGGGTTAAAAGAAGGGGGAGTGAGATGGGAGGAGATGTGGGGGAGGGGGCTCTCTGCTGTGAGAGACCTTCACATCTGGATTCCATTAAGGCATGTGCACATAGTAACGAAGAGGACCTCTCACCTTCTTCTGGAAGGGGGGAGGGGGGGGCGCACTCACACACTCTTAGGGACAACGTCTCTCTCTGTGTCACACACACGTGCATGCGCACACTTTACACTCATCCTCATCTCCATGATGAGACTATCACCACGTTTATGCTGATTTTCCATCAAGCGGACTGCATTCAGCGCATTCTCAATTATCGCGTACAAGCTGTTCTTTTCCGCCTGCATACTTCTTCATACGCACCAGCCACACACACACACACACACACACACACACACACACACACACACACACACACACACACACACACACACACACAGCGACACACGCTCTCTCCCTGGTCACAGGAGTCTACTCCTGTGTTGGGGGGGTGCGGTTTCTAATCAGTGGTGGTCATGGTCAAAGGCCCCCACCCCCCCACCCCCACCCCCCCGCTCCTCAGCCTCTAGAACCAACTTTAGACACAGAAGACAGTTGCCAAGGACACAGGGGTTACAGTGACAGTCACGGAATGAATGTGCGTGCGTATCCGTGTGTGTGTGTCTGCGTATAAATCACTACTGTGATTGAGGCTGGACGGCTGAGTGATTCTCACATTAGGAGTGCGCGCACGCAAACTAGCGACGCGCCACGCACACGCGCGCTAAAGCGGTGATGGAAAATTTGGAACGCACTTTTCCGATAAGTGGTAGTGGTGTTCCATCCTGCTTCAGCCATCCACACCGTTGGCTCTCTAATAAAGCACATGTCTCCCTGTCATAACGGAACACATCGGACATCATCCATGTACATGAACAGCTGAAGCACACGCAGATGACAGGTAGGAACAACGCAAGTGACAGGAAAGGAACACACGTACTCAGTTTGAAATGTCTAGTAGCGTCTCAGTGCTGGCACATAGCCTCAGTGCTGGATTACAGTGTTCCCTATCATGATGTCGGACGATAAAATGCTAGCTGTCGGAACATGCATCTCCTCACTGAGGTTTGAATTGTTGAAGAAAGTGTTTTGGTCGGTCTCTTCATAAACAGTTCAGTTGAGTTCTAGATTTTGATAAGTATTTCTCAATCTGCAGATTGGGAGAGAAAACCAGACCTCTGACAATAAATGATGACAACACCAGGTTTATGTCTCGATCACGCCTCTCTCCGCTCTGAAGCAGGACCATCTTTTATAGGGAATGTAAACATAGATAGTGACAGTCAGGCAGTAATGACGTTACAACAGACTCAGAGAAAGAGATTCACAGCTCCCAGCTCATGACCACTCTCTGACTAGAGATCATATTTGGAGCTCTCTTTCTCCTGATCCCAAACCTTTATTACCCCTGACGCATAAGCACAATCTACTTCTTATTAATAGCAAGTTCACATGAGAAACATACTAACTAGTATCCAATGACTAGTTCTATTTATTAGTGATTCATGTAAGCACATAGGAAATCCCAGTTTCTTCCACAGAATCCCACCTCAACAATCAGCTGAGTGATTAATATTGCACTGTCATGGAGTATAGACACCACAAAAGCTTCATCAGTGAGTAAGGATAAGCCTTTATTCGTGTTTTGGGAAAAAAAGACCACATTTCCCAGCAGCACTGTGTATAGGAATAGACATACTGGTGCAATTGGGTGGCGGTGCTCTCTTGGGGTTTGTAGTTTATAACAGTCATCACGATGAAAGGTTGAGTATAATAATCCAAAACTGGAGAAGGGGGGGAAGGCTGTGTTCGATACCCGCAATGCCGTTAAAGTAGCATACCATCACCATGACAATGGGCTACAAATTCCCACAAAAGTTGTAGTACGCTCACGCAGGTACATAGAAAAATAGCACTGCTAAAAGTTTATAAGCCTCAGGAAAATTCCCAGCTATATTTAAAAAAACAAAATGCTTATTTGTCCACCAGCAGATGGAGAATAAGACCCGTGCCTCTGGGATGTGTAGTTCAAATTCACCCAGGGAATAAAAGTCCAAAGTTTGTGTCTGTTTTAGCAAACGCCAACACACAAGGATGTGACTACAGCCCCTACAATGCATCTGGGGCTTGTTACAGTCTCAGTGGATGGTGCTTCGAGTGAACAGGCTCATGGGAAAAAGAGTAAATATGGTCTTGGAACTTCAGCGAAGGAAAACAAAATACTATTCCCCCAGTTGTTGCGTTAAACACTGAAAAGTAATATAATAATAACAACAACAACAACATCACCAACAAGAACAACAATGATAATACTAGCAATCATAACTGGAAATATTAACAATAATGAAAAAATGACATTTAACTCCAATCTAAATAAACTGTTGATAAATCGGAACTGGTTTCGTTAGACCTTTACTCCCAGAGGAGCTGGTAGTGCACAGTATGACTAGGCAGCTTGATAACAACATGGCTTCCAAGACAGACCTACTCACTAAGCTTTCAGGACGAAGCCCTCTCCCCGGAAAATACAAGAAATAACAACTTCCGAAATCAATCGTTTGATCTTTTTTTCTTTTTTTTTCTGTGTTTTTAATCTCCCAAGACACCTGAGAAATTGACAATACTTCCAATCTGTTTCATATAAACTACATTTATATATTCAAGTTATGTTCATTACATCTATTTTCACATGTTCAAGCATATATCATATACACACATACAGCTAGTGAGAGAATAGTTTTAATATTCAATAGTACAATTGTATGGTACAGTGTTAGGGCAGCATGGCCTGTTGTCGGGGTAAAGTTTAAGGACACGCATCAGCGTGGGACGATCTAACAATGATTCCTCTTACAAATACGATACGTTAAAGAAGAATAAATGAACAAATGAACAAGAGAAAAAAGATCTAGGCAGTTGAGTTGTGTCGGATTGCGTGTGGGGAGTCAAGGGGATGAACTGGGTCAGCACCATGTAGTCATTTCAGAATCAGAATACAGAAAATAACAAGAATCATAAAAAGAATCATCAGAATAATCGTAGGATTCAAAATGCTGATGTGGTGTTAGGCATGCTCATGTTCTGCGGACAAGCCCGCGGACATGCTAACCACTGCCAAGTTCACCTGGGCCGTCAACTCCGAAACCAGTTTCAGCTGGTTCCAGAACCCCATCGGTTTGGTGTAGAGAGAACAGAGAAATACAGAGCAGAATGGGGTAAATCAAATATTGTGTGTCTAACAGTTAACAGCATTTGCGTATGTGTGCGTCTGCACACGTGTTTCCAGATCCTGTCAATTAGCAAATGTGGTCAAAGGTCTTTTCGAATTCAATCCGTGGCATGTTTTTCAGTGTATTAATTTGTGCGCGTATGAGTGTGTCTGTGTGTGCGCCACACATATATCCTAATGAATGCCTTCCATATTTATTCAACATCTGTTCTGACGCAGCTGTTCGTGAGATGAATCACCTCAGTCTTTGTTTTTCCCCCTTACCCTCTTTCTTTCTCTTTTTCTCTCTACCTTCCTCTCCTTCACTCTCCCCACGAAACACGCAAATATTTAATTAAAAAAGGAATCAAAGAGAAATCAAGTGCTTGAATGAACCCACAACAAAACAAAAACTCTAAACTATACAGTTTTAATTTAACTTGTTTCTCATTGTATCAACAATAGTTACTACCATCCTAAGCCTTTGCCATTGTCTAAAACCTGGATACAACCATTATACATTCTGTTTTACCACTTCCCTCTTTCTCAACTGTTTTTAAGTTGAAAACGTATCATTTTGCATTAAGCTTGTTTAAATCAGCTTCATGGATACCCCATCACTCAGTTAAATCACCCCCTTGCCCACCCATCCCTATAGAAAATATACAAAAGATTATTTCCAAAATCACTTCTCCTGCCTCTTTGCAAATATAAAAATATACAGATATCCTATGTCAAAATCCTTCTGCTCTCTCATCTCAAACCTTCCTCCTCCTTTTCTTCCTCGTTCATCCCATTCACTCGTTCTTGCTATGCTGTCTGACCAGTTCAAAAATATACATGTTTTGTCATAGAAAAATTACACCTCTGTCCACCTGTCCACCTCTGGCTTGTCTCCTTGTCTTTAGCTTAAAAACAATGATGTCACTGTCATGTGTGATTTAAACACCTCCTCTGAATTGCCTGGGCGTACGACCTGCGCACTACCTTGGAAAAACACTGTGTACCACCTGATGTAAATGCTCTCCACTCCCCCACTGCACCCCCAGCACCTTGGCCCCCCTGGCCCAGGGCCCCTTAGGCTTGACAGAGCCAGTCCATGACCCCCAGAAGTGCTATGGTGGTCTAAAAAACAAAAACAGTGCCAGTGAGCTCCTCATCAAATCGGCTCTTACATCAGATGTCATACAATGCTTACGCCGCGCCTGCGTAGGCCGTACACGCACGCCGCTTCAGCTAAAGTGCTACCCCTATTGGGTTTGCCCGGTAACCTCCCCCTCCCCTGCCCTCCTTCCTTCACTCCTCCTCTCCCACCTCGCCCCTCCCCCTCCAGGCTCCTCCCCCTCCAGGCTCCTCCTCCTCACAAGTCTCCGTGGCGGCTCTCGTACTTGTTGAGGATGTTGCGACAGCGGCCCAGCTCCTTCCTCATGTCGGCCACTTCCTGTCTGAGCGCCGCGTTCTCCCGTTCCAGGAAGGCGGCGCGGACGGAGATCTGGTTCTCCTTCAGGCGCCGAGCGTCTCGGGAACGCTTGGCCGCCTCGTTGTTCTTATAGCGGCGGCTCCAGTACTTGTCGTCCTATCAGGTGTGAGCGCCGGCACGGTATGGTGTGTTGGGGGGTGTGTGGGAAAGAAAGGAGAGGTGAGAAGAAAAGAGGGCGAGACGGGTCAGTTTTGTGACGAAGGGATGGAGAGGGTGACAGCAGTGTCGTAACGCAGTTGCACGGCAGACCTTATCGACGTACGCGTTAAGATTGTCATAACTTACGCTCCTGGTGATACGGTCAATTACAAAACACATTTACCAACGTTAAAATGCGTAGACGGTTTACAGGTCTTTTGAACGCCACGACGGTTTAGCCGACATAGATACCTGTGAGCCCATGTAGAACTTTCTAGAATGTTCTTCTGACCTCAGTACCACAACTGCATGCAATTCTCCCTCCCTTCCCCTTCAACCGTCTTCACACCGTTGGAAGTTCACTAGCTCCAATAACATGTACAGCTGTTACAACATGTGTATACCTAAGATGTGGATCTCCATCATCACACATTCAAACCATCAGGCTTAACTGACACTTGGACTCAAAGAAGTAGTACCTTCTGTTCATCGGGCACCAGCATCTTGCGGGCCTTCTTGATCATGGGCTGGGGCTTGAGCTCCTCGTCGGTGAAGCGATGCCTCCGTGGGTCGAAGGCCTCCTGGCCAGGGACGCTGGACAGCGCCACATCCGCCGGATCGGGGTCGAAGTTCACCATGACATCGTTTCCGTTGGTGGCAGGGGGGGCAGGGGGGCCAGGGAGCCCGGGAGGGCAGGTAGAGTTGGCTGAAGGGTCTGGGGGAACTGCCTGCCCACCTGGAAGAGGACGGTGCAATACGTCAGACAACTGACCATTTCCCGGACAAAGGCTGCTTGCAAAGGGGCCTTTCTCAACAGAGGTAAAGGACAGAGGTAAAGACAGATTACAATGTATGACTCATCACAACACTCATGCTGCATCATTACCCTGTCCTGCATTAAATGTCCTTTTTTGGCCTGCAGTCTGCAGTGGGGCGGCAGTTACTTTGGCTGACCAGCAGATGGAAGCAAAGGCTGCAATCCTCCCCCCACTTCCCTCCCCAGCTACAGAGGGCTGGCTTGACTAGCAGCTGGCAGATCTAGGAAAAGCCCAGCAAAATCCAAGGCCTGATAGCCACCATTTTGGACTGAAAAAGTTGGATCTGATCCAAGACCAGGGCTACTGAGAAACAGGCTGTGAAAACAGCATCGTTAGAATGCATTGTATGATCTGTCACAGTGCATCTCGATATCTACCTCCCATTTCTTCGTACTTCACATTGTCTGCTAGCAGCTTTACGGTTCACCTCCGAGATACATGTTTATTCTCAGAAGACGCTCAACCAAGGACCAACAAATAACGCATTCGTGAATTATTTGTTGGTTCATCGAGTTAAATAGTTAAAGCCAGGGCCAGGCTTTGCAGCCTGAGAGTGTCTTGTCTCTCATGAAGGGTCGTCTTCCGGCCCCGTCTCCACAGCTGAGTCACGTTCTCCTCCGGCCTCAGCTAATCTCCCTGCCAGCTGCTCTTCAAAAATCCATCTAACTTCCCCATGAAGTGTCCAAAATGAAGAATCCACACAGATATACGACGTGTTGCGATTAAGGCCAGCGTATTCGGGATTCGGGAGTAAGGGATGTTGGTTGAAATATAGACGCAAGTCGTATCAGACTAAACACACATACTCTGTGTTGCCATGGGCTGTTTGTGTTCGGACTGGAAGAAACTTGTAGGAAATGCAAAGTCAAAATAGACCGCAATATAGGAAGTGCGTTACATAAAATGACCTCCCTGTCCTTTAACATAAACAAAGAAGAAGTGCCTTCGGATTCCGGTCGGTGTACTTCTTGTCTCCTCTATTGAGAACAGAACCTCCATCCTTCCTACCTCCATGGGACACAGGCAACCCCCCACACAGGCTTATTGAAAATAAACACAGGCAAGCAGAGAAAAATCCCCACCCAGCCAGCACACTCAACACACACACAACACATGCATAAACACACAACGTCTAAACACACACACAGCGGTGCAGTTGTTGACAGGTGACACACACCCGCCATCTCTATCCGTTCTTTAATCCATGTTATGTTACAGTTCCCTCAGGTTATGTCATTCGAATGGAGGATGTGCCCTAGACAGCAGCTCTCAATGCTGATAGGCCGTCTCTTTCGTACCACGGGCCTCAGACAGGCCATTTCTCAGCCACAGGCTACGTTACTTTAGATTTTTACAAACATAGGCTTATCCTTACATCTAACTTTAGTTTTTATGCTAAGCTATTTGCTGCGCAAGGCTATGATATACTGATCTTTGGAGCTTTCGCTCTTTTTTTTTCCCTCTGCATGCCTACTCGGTCTCCCTCCCCTCTCTTTCTTCCCTCGCCCCTCCCTCCCTTCCTCGCTCTCTCTCTCGCTCCACTGCTTCCTGCAGCAGCACGTGACAGGGCGACGGCACATGGCCTGAGCGTGTGAGAGCGAGGAGAGAGAGCCGGAGTGAGAGAGGTTGAGGGAGGAGAGAGAGAAAGAGAGAGAGAGAGAGAGAGAGAGAGAGAGAGAGAGAGAGAGAGAGAGAGAGAGAGAGGGAGAGCGTTTCAAAACATGCACAGAAAACACTCATGCCTGGGTTCTTCCCCTCCAGCCCTCTCACTCCCTTTTTTCTCTCTATCCCTCTCTTTCCCCTTGGCGCTCTCTCTCTCTATCTCTCTGCATTTACTGTGCTGCAGTTAGGGCTCGCTTAACCCTTTCCTTCCCTCCGTGTAACCAATCTCAACCTTAACAACACTGTTAAGCACATAATGAATTAATTGTTCATTGCACTTTTGAACTAGTACATCTGAGTATGGCCTCCTTACCTCATGCAAGATTATTTTACATTTCTTAGTTGATCATGTGTGAATAGATATATCTTTGCTGTTCATTTAGACAGTGTTGGATTTGTTGCAAATAAGAAGCACAGAGGGTTGAAGAGATATCGACTGAGCTTTCAGCAGGGGGGTCGCCATGGCTTTTAGCTTTGTTGTCTAGTGTATAAGTGGATGGTCTTTGAACCTCATACCCACCTCCACAGCCAAGTAACCCTTTGTACTATTTAGACTAGAATCCACAAGTCTTCAGAAATGTGTTTCACTAACAACCCTAGTTTTCAATTCACTTGTCATGGAGCACTGTGAAATGACATTGGCTTGTGTTACTGCAGGTGTTTAGTGTGTTACATTTAGCTGTAACACCTGTATGGCTCTCCACTTGAACACAGGCATACACATACACTCATAAGTACACCTACACACACACACACACACACAATACTCTCCAACACACAAACACTCCCTACACAAGCATCCCAGCACACTCCATCCCGCCCCCACCCTCTTCAACCAAACACCCCCACTAACCCTGTAGGCACTCGGGACCTCCCATCATGCTTTGCGGTTGCTGCGGCGGCGGCGCTTGCTGCTGCGGCACATTTTCCAGGCCCAGCAGTGAGGAGGAGGAAGATGAAGAGGAGATGGAGGAGGAGGAGGAGCAGGGAGACGGGGAGGAGGGAGGGCACTGGGAGCTCTGTTTGGGTACGGCTGACTGGGAGCTCTGGGAGGGGATCTGGGCGCTGGTGCTGCTGGGGCCCGTGGGGTGCATCCCCATGCCGTTTTCTGTCAGGAACTCCTCCAGGTCCATGTACTGCAGCTGGAACAGGCCCCCATCGCAGGGCAGCGTGCGCTCCCACAGGAGGGGCCCCAAGAACGCCGACTGGGAGGAGTTGCGGAGGGACCCGGGGCTCCCCAGCATGCCGGGGCCCCCGTTCAGGGGTTCCTCTGTGGAGTCCAGGGGTTTATCTTTGTCTGCGGGGTGGGGATCGAAAAAAGAGTGAGACAGATGTTCAGACAGACAGATCAACAGACAGAGCATACAGACAAACATACAGGCAAGCCAGCAGAACAACAAACAGATTATGGGAAAGTTGCAGATAGACATAAACAAAGACAGGATAAGAGATCAGAGAGAGAGACAGAGAGAAAGAGAGCGACTGAGAGAGAGACAGAGAGAAAGAGAGATGAACAGAGAGGTCAGTGAGAATACCAAAGTGTTCACAGCTTAATTATCTGTCTGTCTGTCTCATTCACTCAGATCTGTTGTACAGTCAACAGTTTAAATCTGCCATTGCAATGCTGATCATTCTGCAGAGGTGACAGTGGGGAGACTGGGCTACTGGCTTCTGGCATTCACCTGCATACATACACATTCTGTGAGATTGTGAGCTACCATAACGAGCAAAGGTGGGATGGAATCAAAGAAGGCAGATTTGATCTGGTGTGTCTTCCTGACATGATGTGGAGACAGGGACAGAGGGATGAGGGCGGCTGAGGGAGAAGGGAGATAGGCGGAGCCTGGGGGAATTTAAATAGTTTGAGGAGAGGAGTGGAGTGGAGAGAAGAGGAGGGGAGAGGAGGTGAGAGGAGTGAAGAGGAGAGGAAAGGATGGGAGGGGAGAGGGAAGAGGAGGGGAGAGTATGGGAGAAGACAGGGGAGGAGGGAAGAGGAGAGGAAAGGATGGGAGGGGAGAGGGAAGAGGAGGGGAGAGAATGGGAGAAGACAGGAGAGGAGGGGAGAGAATGGGAGAAGAGAGGGGAGGGGGATATGTAGAGAGAACGCATCAAATAAACAGTGTAAGTAAAGAGGTGATAAAAAAAGAATGATGCAAATAAGAAAGGTGATGTTGTCATGAGACAGAGTGAGATGATAGAGGTGAAACGAGAGCGGAGAAGAAGACAGGGAAAACGTTAATAATAAGTGCGCGAACGCACTAATAAGAGGATGCGAGAGAATGTGAGAGAAGAGCGAATGAAATGATACAGAGCAGAACAGAGGGAAGGCTGCTAGCTGTGAGAGCTGGAGGGGAGGGGGCGACAGTGGAAAGAAAGGCGCTAAAAGAGTGGGTGTATTTGCAGGCGTTTAACAAAGCCAGCCAGCAGAGAGACTGGGACGAGGGAGATGAGGATTCATCTTTCTGTTAGAAGCATCGAAGCCGCAGAAGAAGACGAAGGAAACGATACACTTCTGCGTTCAAAAACGGCACCACAGCCCAGAGCCTCATCTAGAAAGTATTCAAACACCGCGTGTGATCAGACATGTACAGGGCAATGCATGCTGGGGTGGTGGCAGAGATTGCTGGTAGGCCCTTTGGTACGCCGACTCTGTGGATAGACTGTCAGTCCTGGTCACCATCAGCCCCCCCCCCCCCCCCCCCACACACACACACACACAGACCAGAGAACAGACTCTGCAGTGGCTGGCTTTGAACACCAGGTGGAAGCATTGAGTCAAGATATTTCCAGCGCTGTGGACAGCAGCTGACATGGCTGGAGTCCCCTTGAGAGGCCCCTGGGTTAATATTTCACCCACTTGGTGTGAAAGAACATGCAGTGGATCGAGACACTGTTCTTGCAACAGATGAATGCAATGCATGCAATGGAGATGAATAGGAGGTGAGTTGTGTACGAAGTGGTGGTGTACTAATAAGGAGTGGTACTCATCACGCATCTGGCTTATTCAAGTGTTTTAAGTCAGGACAATCTGCAATCATGAAAGCTTCACTAGTCTGGAGCTCGAGCACATGAAATAATAAAGCAGTTGAACTCAAACAAGTCACTGCATCTGTGTGTGTGTGTGTGTGTGTGTGTGTGTGTGTGTGTGTGTGTGTGTGTGTGTGTGTGTGTGTGTGTGTGTGTGTGTGTGTGTGTGTGTGTGTGTGTGTGTGTGTGTGTGTGTGTTAGAACGTGAGGGGAGGCTCATCAAATATGCAAATAAGCAACCACTAGACACACATGCCTACACACACACAACACTAAACAAACAACCACAAACAAACAGCACAACTTACCTTTCATTTCGCAACAATCTTTCCCTCGCTGGTCAGCTTTGATTGGGATCTGCAGCAGGGATTTGAGGCTGGCCATGGAGTTCAAGTGCCCACCCGGGGAGGCCGTGCCCCCCGGGTTACCGGTCCCAAACTGCGGGCTGGCCCCGGCCGGAAGCTCCGGAGGTAGGAGCTGGGTAAGCGGCCTAGACATCAGTGAACGGCCGTGGATTCCCGCAGAGAAACAACTTTTTTTCTTCTTTTTTTTTTGCTCCAATCAATCCACAAATGACTGACAGGCCGTCAGATTATATTCAACAATGAGACGGGTGGAAATAAAATGAGGCAAATTAAAAGTTGAAAAGACCACTGAAATGATTCCACTCCTCTTATCCATCCAAGGTCCCATGGGGGAAATCAGAATTATGTCCTCCAAGACATCATGTCCAGTTCAACATCTTGAAATATGCAATTGGCCCTTTAAGAAATGCAAGAAATCAACTCTGAACAAAAAAATGACAAATTTAGATCTTGGCAGCTTCTTATTTGGCATTAAAAAACGATGATGTTCGTTTACTTGTGGTCAAGTGTCATCGCATGGATTTGTCTGTCCTGCACAGGATAAAAATGTTCCTCGAAAAATGTTAAAAGACTAAAAAATGACGGCTGTTCAAGTGGTAAAGGAGATTATCTATCTGCAGCCTGTACGGTCTCGAATAGAATCGACCGAGGTGCAATGAAAAGTCCCTAAAGAAATCCAAGAACCGACAGGTTCGACCATAAATACAGCTGAGAAAAAAAGTATCAAATTATGATACCAAAAAATGGCTTCGTCAAAGAATAGCCAACAATATGAGACTCGGGCAGATTGATGGCTGTTGTTTTCCTTTTCCACTTTGTTGCTCTCTCTCTCTTTCTCTCCCCCCTCTCTCTCTCTCTCTCTCTCTCTCTCTCTCTCTCTTTCACTCGTTATTTTTTGTTCACCTTCGCTCTCTCCCTCTCCCTTTCTCCCCCCACTCTCTATGCTTCCAGCGACGAAACGCTTGATGGAGCGGCGGCCACAGTCAGCTGGAACGAACACGGGCCGCTATCGTGACGTCACATCTCACGGGGGAAAGGCGCTAGGGGGCGTGTCTATTAATATTCATGATGCACACCTTCTGGTACCGCCTCAAATGCCAGGAATAAGCTCCTCCCATGCCTTTCCCAACCAATGAGAAACGGCGAGTGGTTCATTGACAAACGAAACCACGCCCGACTACATACATTTAGTTCTGCATTACAGTCAACAGTCCTCTAGGACACGTGGTCTCACGCTGTCAGTTCCTAATACCAAACAAGTGAAATAATTCTAGTGTGTATGCATGTTTGACGGAGGAAAAATACGATGCCTAATGCTCAGCGAGCTTGCCTTGTAGCCCATACATGCACACTCCGTTACACAGCCAAACTGGTTACATTTCAGGATAAATGTAAAACAGCGTAGTCTTTTAGTATTGTTCATTTAACTTGTGAAGAAACACGTGTTACTTTATTTTATAGCCATGACATCCAACATTGCACATAGAAATGTCCCGAAAGAAACATGTTTATCGAAATTTACCGAGGAAAAAAATGTTTTGTGGCTTAAATATCTCTTTCCACCTCTCCGGTTTGTTCTGTGCTTTCTAGCTGTTAAAGCACATGGCTCTGGCACGCGGGAGTGCAGCCTACCGTCGGCTTTGCCTCAAAACGATTGGTCCAAAGTAGGTCAATCTCTGCCTTTCTCGGGACGCTATTGGACAAATCTAGGTCAGTCGCTCCTCCCAGTGTTCCTTGTGGTACGGCCGCGTGAGGCAGTGTGGAAGTAAAACAACAAGCAGCCAAACTGAGGAAGATTTGGTTGGATTACAGCAGATACGAACTGATATTCGTTTGGAGCTACTAAATAGACGTTTTAGAGAAAATATGAATGCAGTAATCCTAACACTGCAATACCAATTCCACTGCATCAATAATTATTAAAATAAGTATTTTTTTACTGAACGAGAAAAAAACTAAATACAATGTATGTCATTTTTCTGTTGCATATGTAATCCTGCCAACAGTCTGCTATGCAACATTAAGACCATCTGCCTTTCTTCTAACTAACTGGTTTGAAAAAAAGGAATGTAGAAATAATAATTTGAAACAACTTCAATAACCAAATGAAAATGTATCTTGCAGATCTGAATGAGCGAACAAAGGCCTGAATAATTACTTGATGGCTGATGAAGACATTAATTAAGTACTTAATTTGAAGTACATACTTTCCAAAGGTTTTAATAGCGTATAACGATCTCTCAATTACTTTGATTTCTCATCGTCCCATGTCTGTGTGGGCAGTCATGATCAAATAGGGGGGTGATGGTGCCACCCAGCGTCCATTTAACTGTAGTGCAGTTGTCTTAATAATAATAATACATTTTATTTGGGAGACAACTTTAAGAACGCTTAAGGAAATGAGACAATATAGGTTAAAAACTATTTAACATCAGGGGGCAAATCAAATATATATCTAATATATGAGGAAAAACAACAAAAGGCTAGAGGTTACAGGCAGAATGGAATCAGTGTCTTGAGGAGTGCAGTGAATGAGGTGGCTGTGTTGCCCTGTCACTTGTGAGGGGGGAGTGCATTCCAGAGGAGATAAAAGTACCACCTCCCATGGTGGACTGGAAAAATGGGGGTGGGGGGGTCTATTTCGATCCTGGTGGAGGAGCATAGCGATCAGGAGGGAGTCTGGAGGAGCCAAGGTAGGTGGGTACTGCACACATTACACTTACATAGACATGGTCCTCAATTGATGTCTTCATAGCACAAAATGATGAAAATTGATCAAATTACAGACATTTTAACCATAGTTTAGTCTCAAAATTGAAACAGAACCACTATTCACAGGAACACAAAAAAGTTCACATTTGTAACTAATGAGCAAGAATGATCAAAAGCTAGCTAGTAAATACATAATACAAGAAGGTGCACAGCACAGCACAGCAGCAGTTTTCTGCCTCCAGGTAGTTTCTCCTCAGCCTCTAATTGAGTGTGGCACAGTGAAGAGCATGTGCCAAGGCATGTGAGCAGGAGGCAGTGTGGTCAGGGCTGAAGCCAGGGAACCAGGTGTGAGCAGCACCTGGCTGTTCCAACAGTCAACAGAGGACATGAAACAGTAAAGGCCTGCATGAAGACAAGTGTGATTAAGAGAAACACGGCCACTGACCACAAACTGCACAACTCAGTAATGGCTTCCAGGCAAACAGAAAATATTGAATCCTACTCAGAATGACTTACAATGAAAACGAAACGAGTAGAGAACCTTTTAGATTTTTATTTGATTTGAGGGTTTCAACAACTCACTTTAGGCAAAGAAAAGGATAGTAATTTAGTAATAATATTACATGTTTTTAGTTTACTGAAAGGAAAACACTGAAGGACAGGACCTAAGTAATGAACTAAGTGTACACGCTTTTGTTACAAAACTGGGCTTAACTGTGGGGACACGGCTGGTAAAAGGGGAGGAAGGAAAAAATCACATCAATACACATACTTGTCCCGTTGTTTTACAAAGATAGTCCCCATCTCATTCCCACCCACCCATACAATAGCAACAATGGTAAAAGAAATTATACTTGGGAGTAAAAAACAGCAAATAATCAATATATAATAAAATATAATACGAATTGTACAGTACACTCCCCTTGTTCCCGCAATTCATGACTTTCCTGACAATTTAAAAACTTTTCTTTTTTTCTTCCCCTCCCCCCAGTCCCGATATTTTTCATATCCCCCATAACTGACAACAGCGTACTGGGAGAGGGCTGTTGACTCCTCTTCAACATTTTACTGCAGGACAGTTCGACTTCAGTCCGACGAGTTGTGTCCAATAACATTAACTATTGATTAGTAATTAATCAAAGACCTAAGTCATGACTACTGATGTTTTTTTATCAGTTGAAACGGCATCTTAGACTGACAGCACCTTTTCAGCTAACCGACTTTTTCAGGTTCAGGACAAAATGTCTTGAGTATAAAATAAGTATCCACTGGGAACAAAGAAACACACATTGTACAGAACAAGAGACAAAGACTATACTGTTTAACTGTGAATAATGAGAAAACATAACTGGAAAAACATAGGTACTTATGGTACCCCACTCCTACAAATATACATCCAGAATTCCAGCGCAAACACAGTTAACAGAAAAGGTATACTGTGATAGAATGCATTTTTTAAGACAGGTGCTACTCAAAACAGTCACGTGATCTAAAATACTTTCCCCTTTGGGGAAGCCAGAACAGAGATGGAGGGTGCTTTTGATATGGGCCTTTTGAAGTCCATGCTAACTCTCAGACACACCTCTGCTTTAGTCGGGGATTGTTAGGGATGTAGAGGGGATATCCTGGTAGTTACACTAAACCTTAACCCCCCACTGCATCTTTCAAACTCGCTAGCACTTGTTTGCTGGATAAAAAAAAAAAGAACGGAAAAAAGAGAAATCAGTGGCTGTATTCAGTCACAACTGTTGTTCTTTCAGGCTGAATAAGCTGAGGCTGTACAGGCTGAGGTACCACAGGTGTGACGGGCACCTCGCACTCTTGCTTCAGGACCCCCATCTCTTTAGGGGGAGACTTCAACCTCAAGCTCCAGTTGCCGCTGCCTCCCCCGGTCACCCCTCGGCAGGACACCCGGTGCCTCTCCAGCAGAGTCCCATTCCAGAAGCAGTGGCGGCACTTGCGGCAGGCGAACGAGCCCTTGGCCAGGTGATGGCCTCTGTGTTTCAGGGCTCTCCTCAGCGTGCGCGATCGCTTCCCGCAGACGGGACACTTCAGGCGCGCTTCGTGGCCCGAATTGCTGGGCGGGTGCCTGAGGGCGTGGTGGACTAGGACGGAGGCCTGCCTAGAATACGTGGTGCTGGGGCAGATGGGACAGGGGAAGCGCTTGATGGGCGTTTCCATGGAGGTCAGCCCGGTGACTCTCACCGCGCCTCCTTGCCACGCCTTCACATTCATCCCTCCTCCTTTGATCCTCAGCTGAGCCAGCAGCTTCTTCCTGGCCAGCTGCTGCTGCATCCTGCCCCTCTTCCTCCTCATGATCATCAGCTTCCTCTTGGTCTCTTTACTCAGGGGCACGCCCACCAGCTGGCCCCCCCTCATGATGCTGTGGATCTCAACGCGCTTCTTCTTCTTCGCTTTTCGTATGCCACGATGGGGGTGGTAGTTTTGCGACCGATACTGAAAAGGGTGATGCTGTCCCTGGGTGCTGGGGTGGATCACATTGGAGCCCGAAGGATAGGTGATGTTTGAGCCTGAGGAGTGGGCTCCAGACTCATAGTAGAGGGGGGAGTATGCAGCTGACTGGTGGGACTGGCTCCCCCCTTGACGGGCCCCACCCGACGGGTTTCCCTGCCCGGACCGACCAAGACCGTGCTGGGACATCCTGTGCCTGGATAAACTGTTGGAGTAAGCAAACGCCTTGCCGCACACTTCGCATCTGAAGGTCTTCTCCCCTCCTCCACCCCCTCCGTGAACGGTCTGTTGGTGGGCCGTCAGGTGGAAGTGGTGGCGGAAGGACTTCCAGCACACGGTGCAGGTGTAGAGCCTCTGACTCGGCTGGGTGGCGCCAGACCCTTGGGCCTTATCTTGGGAGTAGGGGTAGTAGGAATCAGAGTTGGACTGAGCACCAACCTGACCGAGCGCTCCGACTTTGCTCACTTTCGTCCCGTTACCGTCGATCTCCCCTTTCCTGTGGAGTTTCCCGTGCCTGACCAGGCTCTGTGCGTAGGCAAACTCCTTCCCACAAAGGTTGCATTTGTAGTTCTTCTGCCCAGAGTGGACCGTCAGATGTTTGGTGAGGTGGAAGGCTTCCCTGAAGGTTTTTCCACAGACGTCACAAGCGTGGGGCTTTTCCCCGGTGTGGACGCGGTCGTGGCGCCGCAAGGTCTCACCTCTCCTGAAGCGCTTCCCGCAGACGTTGCACACGTGCGGGCGTTCTGAACCGTCCCCGCGAGGCCCCGGACTTCTCCTCCGTCTCACTATCGTTCCCGGGTCTCTCTTCTGGCGAGGCTTACGAGGACGTTTGAGTTTGGCGTTTGGGTGGCTGGGATGGGTCAAAGGCATGGTGGAGCCGCTGCCGGCCCGGTAGCTTTTGTCCATCTCGGACGTGGAAGACGGCCCACCCATGCTCCCGAAGCCCAGGCCTCCCAGCAAACCTCCGATGATGTCTCTCCGCTCCTCCCCTCGGCTCTCGCCCGTGTTGATGTCGCAGGAGGCGGCTGCCGCTGCGGCGATGGCCGACATGGCGCTGCTCGTGACCTCATCCTCGGAGTCGTCCAGTAAGGAGGAAAGGGGGAGGTGCGGCTGCTGCTGTTGGTGGTGGTGGTGCTGTTGCTGCTGTTGTTGACTCTGGGGGTGAGGGTGGAGAGTCGGCGCCAACGGGGCCTTTCTCAGGGTCTGGCTGCCCATCCCGTTGCCGAGGGAGCTCTCTCCCGAGTAGAGAGAAGACGGGTTGGTCTGTTGTCGTCTGTAGTCGTCCACGCTGTAGGAAGGCTGGTAGCGGTTCCTGGAGTAATCGGCGCTGTACTTGGTTTCAGTCCCGTCTCCGGATCCGCTGCTACCTGCCACCATCCCAGACTTGCTCCCTCCGGGGTTGGAAGAGGCGTCGCCTCCGGTGCTGCTGCGGTTCTTCTGGGACCTGGGAGGCTTGCCGCACGTGCCCGACGCAGCATGGTTCAGCAGAGAGGTGCTCTCGCGGAAGCAGCGTCCACAGGCAGGGCAGCGGAACGGCTTCTCGTCGTGGATCTTCTCATGTCTGGTCAGGGACTCCCGGCGGTTGAAAGACCTCTGACAGATGCTGCAGGCAAACGGACGAGTTCCAGAGTGGATGACACCATGCTGAAGGAGGTGGCCTCTCTTCTTGAATCCCTTGCCACACTCGGAACAGCAGAAGGTTCTATCTGGGCTAGGGGACCTGGGGGACTTGCCAGAGCCACTGCTCATAGGGCCATCAGAGGACAGGCCATGGCTGCGGAGGTGGCGGCGGAGGCTGGAGAGGTGGGTGAAGGTCTTGCCACATTCGCCGCAGTGGTAGAGCGGTTCCGGTTCGGGCTGGCTAGAACCAGATGCCATGGGGTTGTTGAGATTCTCGGATTTGGGGATCTGTGAACCGTTGGCTACCAACACGGAGGTGGAGGAGGAAGAGGGAGCTGAGGAAGAGGAGGAAGAGACAGTTGAGGAGGGTTGTGTGGACGAGGAGAGGAGAGATGAATGCTCACTACCAATGCCGGATATGCCGACACTTCCAGATCCTCCTCCTACAAGGCCTGAGGATGTATTCTGACTGTGCCCACTAGAGCTGCTGTGGCAGTTGCTAACACTGCTACTGCTATGACTGCCGCTATCTGACTTTCTTTGAGGGAGGTAGCCAGCCATAGCCTTCTTTCTCCTGCTGCCACCGCTTCCCCCTCCTCCACTTCCACTAGACCCCGACCCACTGTCTCCTTTCCCCTCATCTTTCGAGAGTGATAGATGTAGAGGTAGAGGTAGAGGCAGGCCCCCAGCCTCCTGCTGCATCAACGAAGCTATCTGATTGGAAGAGAGGACCGGGATGCCCTGGAAGTCAAAGCCCCCAAGGGGGGCTGGCTGGGGGGCAGGGTGGAGCGGATGGTGGGGGTGAGGATGACTGTGGGGGTGAGACAAGGCATGGGGGGGCAGCTGCTGTTGCTGCTGCTGGGGCTGGGGGGTGGGATGGCCATGGCTGTGTGAGGAGTGAAGCGCTGGAGGTGGAGCAAGGGCAGAGTTGGAGTCACTCGCCCCTTGGCCCAATCCCAGACCGAGATGGTTATGGGTCCCCTGTTGAACCAAGAACTGCTCCAGGCTGCTATTGGTCGGGACCCCGGATAGGAAGTACTGATTGGCTGCGAGCATGCAACTGAACTGCTGATGCAGGCTACGTGGGTCAGATTGTGGACCAACAAGAGGTTGGCCCAGGGAGGCCACAGCACTGCTGCCAGAGGGGTTGTTGGAAGCAGAGGTGGAGGGAGATGGGGAGGTTGAGGAGGGACCAGACGAGGGCTGGGGAACAGAGAGACCAGGGTGTAAGGGAGGTGGAGGGGGAGCAGATGTGACCACCCCTCCTATAACACCTGCACCCCCTCCACTACTACTGCCCCCAAAGTCAAAGCGACCCATCCCAGAATGCAGCTGCTCCTGCGCCAGCGCCGCCTCGGCCGGGTGGAAGGGACGCAGGAACTGGGGGTATCCTGCCGACGAGCTCCCGCTGCTGCTGCTCATCTTGCTGGACTTACGCGAGCTGTGCGACGACGACGAGGACTGAGACTGGTGGGATATGGGTGGGGGAGGGGCACTCATTTTGGCAAAGATGGAGGACGAGTCGGCGAACGAGGACCCTCGGGAGGACAAGCCGAGCCCCGAAAGGAGGCTCCCCGAGGGCTCGCCAGGTTGCTGATGCTGCTGCTGGAGCTGCTGCTGGTGCTGGAGCTGGACTTGGACTTGCTGTTGATGTTGGAGCTGTCTCTCTAATCCAAGGCCTTTGAACTGATGGGCTTGGTGTCCGCTAAGCATCTCTAGAATGTCCATGGGGTACTTGCTAAACTGGAACATCTCCCACACACTGATGGGAGGGTGTCCCAGGGCAACTCCCCTTGTTGTTGAAACCAACAACAGTTATTCCCACCCACCTAATAGCTGAGCACGGCACAGCAGAGTTGGCCTACACTCTAGTGACTCCACACTTTGAATTCACAACTTATCACTATGACCTTTTTTTAAATTCTCTCTCAAACATGAATGACTACTGCTTACACACTCCCCAGGCAAATGTGGATCAGGCAAATATGGAGGGCACCAAGGTGAAGACTTGCTAGTTATTTCTAGATGTTTGCTTGTTGCTAAATTAGAAATATTTCTTACGGTGTGTGAATGCCTGGAGTGTAAAAAGAAAAAAATGACGAAATCAATGTCTAACATATAAAAGGTTGAGTCTGTAGTGTTTTGAAGTCCTTCTTGTGGAGGAGCCGCGCTTCCACGTCCAATTAAACTCCTCCGAAGGTGTCAGTGTTCATTGATGGGGCACATGAGGCAAAGTCTCTTTCTATCTGCTAGCCTCCTGATGCCACCAATTCAAAACCTGTGGAGAGAAGTAGTGAGAGGGAGAGATAGAGAGAGAAAAAAAGCAATAGATAAGAAAATACAATCAACATACATACATAGACAATACACCATCTTCTACTTTTGCAGACGTTCCACGTTGCTATGCTCAGTGACCGATGCTCTTTTGTAATGCTCTCTCTTGTAAGTCGCTTCGGAGAAAAGCATCTGCTAAATGAATACATTTTAATTCCACATAACATACAATTGCATTCTTCTATGTAGAACTAATATTGGAAAGGACTCTTTACATTTACATTACATGTAATCATTCTGCAGATACTTTTATCTAAAGCGACTTACAGTAAGTACAGGGACATTCTCCCTGAAGCTAGTAGGGTGAAGTGCCTTGCCCAAGGACACAACGTCATGTAGCCACAGCCCGGGAATCGAACTCACAACCTTCCGATCATGAGCCCAATGCCTTAACCGCTGAGCCACCTGACTCCCCATTGACACAAACCATACTATTTTGAGGGCCGGGAAATGAACACACGCTTAAATTCAAGTAAAAGTATGAAAGAGTAATGTAAATGTGGCGCTATTACAAGGATGAAGAATATCTCTTCTTGCAAGCTAGTAAACATTAAAGCTAAAGGCAATACAAACAGTCTACATGATGACACGTCATAAACGCAATTACATGCATTTGATTAAATTGATTATTCATTTTATGATGGCATTTACGCAAAGTGATTAATTTAAATAGCGCATGATCATTATCATATCTATTATCATATTTGTCATAATAACCAAAACCCTTTAACTACTACTATAATATTTTGTAGCTACAGTTCCTACTTCATTTGCATCTGCAACTGTTTATACAAAAATACAGCCCATACATCACATTCAAAAACAATAAAAACACAAAAAGGGTATTTAGGTCACCCATTATCAATTTGTGATTTGCCTTGTGTTGCGATTTCATGGCAAACGTTAAGGCAAAATGTAAACGTTAAGGCAACATGTAAATGAGGTACATAATTAAGTTTTGATGAGGGTCTTACCACAACAAGCTACAGGTTTGTAGGCTGCTTGTTCGACGGTAGGTTTCAAAGAGGACCAGAGGGAAGAGGAGGTAGACTTCCATCAATCACCTTCAGGTTATTTCATCATCTAGAAGTTAAGATAACAATATGACCAGTATTAAAATGCTGTGTCTGCAAGGCGCCATCCTAATAATCACACCAGCGCTTCATACAAACTACAAAAGCTGCTAGAACGTGTGATCAAACATGCGATTTGGGTTGAAGAGATACTATGAACATTAAGAGAACAAGTAAAAAAATAAATAATAATAATATCAAGCGTAGCTAATGTACTGTACAGCTTGTTTCTGTTAGAGCTGCTCGCTAGCCTAAAGCTACCCGCTAAGCTAGCTAACGTTAGCTAACAAACAGGCTAGCTGCAGCTAGCTAACAAATACGCTTGAAAAGATGTATTTACCTCACAGCTTCAGTCGGCTAGGCAACCATGGAGGAACATAAAGTCAAAAAACCTGAACAAAGACGTGTTGAAGAGGCCGTCCTGTAAACAAACGGCTTCTCTATTTCATGTCAGCGGGGCCATTTTTTCTTCATCCCTGGAAAAAACACTTTGAAAGGCCTCCGTATCCATCCTGTTTTCGACTCCCTAACAAAAACTATTTCCGCCGTGTTAAGCTTGCTATTATATTTAAATCCATGGTCCGAAGCTAGATGTTTAATCTTTTTATCGTTTTCTATTCGAATTCAACCAAGGCGACCTCATTTATAATTTTTTTAGTTGTTTTTCATCGGCCTCATCTTTTCCGCCCCGTGTCAGTTTGAGGTTCCCCGACGGCTGCGAAGCCTAAAATGGTCGTTTCCGTTTTGAATTCTGTTTCCGGGTCAGGGTTCCCGGTCAAACAGTCCGACGAACAGACTCGATGTTTTGCACATATTCTTTACTTTTATTATTAAAAGGAATTGATGCATTGCATGTATTAGGCATCGTAATGTGTGCTGAAGGTGTGTGTGTGTGTGTGTGTGTGTGTGTGTGTGTGTGTGTGTGTGTGTGTGTGTGTGTGTGTGTGTGTGTGTGTGTGTGTGTGTGTGTGGGTGTGGGTGTGGGTGTGGGTGTGGGTGTGTGTGTGTGGGTGTGTGTGTGTGTCTTGGTTGTTTGTGTATGATTGATCTGTCACACACTTCCTCTAGCTGTCAATTGTAACCCATTCCTCATCTGTCTGAAATGTCAGCACAATTACTTATTTGTTATGGAACAATGTTTGTGCTCCTTTTTGTAAAGTCCCACATGTTTCACTTTTATTTATGCTTATTTAACAATGAACAGGACTCAGGAGTAAACACATAGATCTTACTTTAATATTGTGGGATTTATTTTATTGTTATCATTTGAACATTATTCTACAAACGCGAGAATTGATCACCAACAATCAGAATAAGGGGTGCACGCTTGTAAGATCTTAATTTCTTGGAAAACAAGACATGGGAAGGAAGGGGTAGCGTGTGATGAATTAAATTAGTTTCATTATTATACAATTTTGTTGAGGTATGGCAAGTAACTGGGAAAATACAAACATCCACTTCCCCAGCCTCCAAAAATACATATGGGTCAGTGAAGTTGATCCACACACACACACATACACACGCACACACACACACACACACAGAGACACATACCATCTCATCAGGAACAACTCATGCTACAACATGTACACCCACGTGACAAGAAAACACACAGGCATTTTATGCTCCACCCCTCCCAACACCCACTCTTTCTGCTATCACACACATGTACACACACACACACACATATATGCATAAACGGAACCTTAACAGGCACATAGATCTGTCTGGGTGTACTCAACAGAACATGGACACAACATTGGCATACCTCCCGAAATACAAGAAAAACATGAGAAGTAGAACTGAATCTTTGTGTGGCGTGTACATTTTTGCCTATTTCTGTTTTTAAGCAAGCATGGATAATACTATTGTTTACTCTGTAAAAATCATCGTCCCACTCTGGTCCAATGATTGATCTTCCATGTCAAACAAGGCAAATCACAATACATTCTCCATTCTTTCCTGCTATAATCCCCCACCTTTACAGTATGTAGGTATATAAAAGAGTGACATTCTGGTCACATTATTGTTATCTTGTGAATGCACTAATTTAAACAGTGTAATTTTTTGGGTTAAGCCTTTGATTAACATGTTTTTTTGTTTGTGTTTCGAAATTGCTTTGGTGAATGTCACTCAACAAGAAAAGCTGTGATTGATTAATGTCTTTTGTTATATATCAAGTTTTTTTAATCCAAAAAAGCCAATATAAACAATAATGATAATATCTTGGGTTTCAAATCGTTTGTGTGAATTCCCTGAAAAACACATCATGGTACTCGTAACATCCCAAGTTTGATCTAATATGAGATTCAGCATTCCTGAAAGACATATAAATACACACGGGCACAGAAATACAGACGCATGTACATTACACATACACGCTATGACATCATAAGTCAGCACTTTGACATCATCAACACTGGCTTTGACATCTTCATGCGGTTTTTCTTTTCACTTTTGATTGCATCTGCTTTTTTAGTCAAGAATACAAAGGTTTAAAATCCACTAGAAAGTTGAAATATTCAAAATCCAGGACACATTAAGTCACAGAAAGTAAAAAGGGAAACAAATAATCATGATAATCTTAATGATAATAATCAATAATAATCTCATATCAATCATAATCGTGACCACAAAAGACACAAACACATATCATAGTGGTAACAACCATTGCCTGACTTAAAGCTCTAGCTGTTTTCAAAGTTCTTCCTTGTTCCCAAGTCACAATTTAGGGGGAATGCACAATGCATGTAACATATAAAAAGATCGAGAGTACTATGGATTCATCCTTCTCCCCCTCAATTAAAACTATGGGTGAAGAACCCGGCCCTTCCAAACAGCTTAGTTAATCTTAGAACTAGGTACCAACAAAGGAAATAGAACACTTCCATTTACAAAATATGACATCATGTAGAACACTCCTTCCCTCCGATGCAAAAATAAGAAAGGATAGAATGGCTTTTTTGTCACACTGATTTCTTAATCTCACATGAGCACAAATTGAGCAGAATTTCCACTTCGGGTTTTTTCTCACACTTATAAAAAAGGTGTCAGCAGTGATATTTTCTGCGTCGACACAACTGTGTCTCCAAATATTGACATCGAAGAAATGAGAAGCTGACATATAACACACACTACAGACACACAAAGAAGTTACAGAATAGCCCTTGGTGTGAAGTGTCCATTACCTCCCACCCCACCCCCAGCCCTCTCCATTTTCCCTTCCAAAAAAATTTGAACTGCTGCTGGAGTGCTTTTGATTTCATACTATGTTATGTGGCATTCAGAGAAAACAAATGTGTTTGCTCAAGTCCCGAGAGCTTTTTCTGGTTCTTTCTGACCTAGAATCAGTTAAAACTCTCCTTGCTGTTTCTATCTTGTGGTCCATTGTCACACAGAGACAGCTGGGCCTTTGAGACCTACTGATCGTGCGTCAAATGATGGCTTTCTGTGTGGCCACTGTCAACAGGACAGTATTGAATTCCATGCTGTTATGACTGCATGGTCTTCAGCCATTAGACATGCACCGTACACTAGTGATCCTAACAAGCAGTTCCTCGGTGGGATGGACACACGTCACGGCTGCTAGCCAATCAGGAGAGGGTATAAAGGTGATGCATCAAAGTGATAGGTCAAATCAACCCAGCGAGTCAATTCAGCCATATAATTAAGTGGTTACCCAATCACAGGGTCTCAAATGGAAGCTATAGTGGTGAAAGTGGGGTTAGGATAACCCTGCTCAAAAAAACATTTTTATATATTGTCCAGAGATTAGTTATTTTGGACAGGGGTTCTGTGTTTTGTGAAGACTCACTGTATATTGTACTATCTGCAAGGGCTCGTAACAACAGATTAATTCATTTAAAAAGCAATAATATGCAATATTGTTCAATCTATAAATGTTGTTTTGTACAAAAGTACAAAATAACCCTATATTCTTCAAGGTACATGTCAATCCTAATATATGGTAGGATGTTTGTACAGTATTTTCTCTGTGAGAACACAAGGCCCTTCACAAAATGCTGCTGTAAACACTATCAACATTACAAACATGACCCATCTGGATCCACCAATAAAAATCCTTACAGTATATACTAAGGATAACCCATGGTCATTTCTGAAACGCACTCACAAGGGAGAAAAAACAGTTTAGTTTATCTTTTGGCACTTTACATGGCCTCATCTTTGTCTTCCTTAATAATATGGCTGAAAACTCTCATTTCCAAAGCGAACAATAACACCAATATAAACACCGGGGTTGAAAAGTTTCCTCAAGCAATGGCGCTGTGTTTGCGGTTGCTTTCCTTCAAGCACTTCTAACAGCGGTCCGCTCAGATCTCCTCAAGGCCTGTCTTCTCTTTTGCTTGAAACTTCCATGGACTCGTCCGAGGCTGTTCATCGGGATGAACCTTCTTCTTCGTGACGTTTCCGTCCCGTCGAGGCCTCTCGTGCTCGTCTTCCACATCCTGCCGAGTCAGACACACCTTCCAACTTCTCGTCTTCCTCTCGAAAACTTCCGCTTGGACATTCCTTGTCTCCGTTTCTCCTTCTCCGTTGCCATCTGTTTCCCTGTCGCCCTCGAGTTCACACGGTCACCTCGTTCTTACTCGCCGTCCTCAGTCCCTGCCCCCCTCCTCCTCCACCTCCTCCCCCCCCTGGGATGAAGTGCAGCTGTTCGATGGTGTTCTGCCTCTTGCTAGCGAAGGCCATCCTCCTGGCGTTGTGGCCCCCGGCTGTCCCCGCTCCGCCGCTTCCCAAAGTGGCCCCGTGTCCGTGGGCATCCCCCCAGCCTCCGCCCCCTGGCCCGCTTATCATGCTTGCCGGGTGCCTCTCGTGCTCGTGTCCTGATGTGGGGTGAGAGTTCATCTTGATCATGTGATGGCGATCCAGGGAGGGCGTGGCGCACACATTTTGCGTTGACTGGGCCTTCTGGTGGGGCGTGAGACGTGGCATGGTGGGCATCATGCTCGCAAAGTCGCCCATACCGAGCATCCTCTCCTCCAGGCGGTCTGGGGAGACCAGCAGGCGTTCCTGGGACTTACGCAGTGTTTGGGAGGTCTTGCTGGTGGTCATGGCTTTGTAATACTGATGCTGCTGGTTCTTAGACAGCCGGGATAGAGTGTTACACTCCCCCAGTGCCAGGAGCTGGTCCTGGGACATGACCCGACGAGGTGGCCGGTCGAAGGTGGAGCTGTACTGGGGCTGAGACTGGGCAGGGAGCGGGTAGGGGTTAGGGGTGGAAATGGGGATGTGAATCCTGGGACGAGAGCTGTGGTGGGGGAGCGTCCCGCGAGCTCCTAGGGTGTAGTCTCCCCCCCAGTGGAGGTGATGCTGGGAAGAGTGGAAGGAGGGAGGGGCATTGTTGGGTCTTCGTTTGGAAGTGTAGTAGCCCGAGTAGTCATCTAGATCTTTTTCTGATTGTGCAGGTTTCATGTTTATCAAGGGTAGTTTAGCAAGTGAAAAGAAAAGAGAATAAGACAATTGATAATTACATCATTAATTAATTCAGACATTATGATAATTAATTAACAGACAATACACTAGGTAGTAAGACTGCCTAGCCCTTAGCCCAAGCTATTGGCATAACCCCAGCCTTAGTCCATCTTTATCTCTATCCTTAGCTTAACCTTTTATCTTTAAAACCGCTCCATGGAATCAGTTTCCAGTGAGACAACTTAAATGTGACCTTTACCCAGCAGTCACTGCTGTCTCTGTGGTTACTCAGCCCCCCTACCGCGTGCATCCCATATTATCTCTGACTACCGCTCAGCACAAAGGGACCGTCATCACCGCCCTCCTCTGTGATATTCTGCCAACATGCACATCAAAAGCAGCACGCCTGTTCTGGAGGCTGCAGTGTTGTCCTTTCATACGGCCGCACGCATACACAAACCCCCCCATCTAGTGTCTATCCATCATGCAGCCCTCCTCCACCGCCCTGCCCCTCCCCCTCACCAGCCTCTTTTCCCGCTACCCAGCGACCGCCACCTCCAGACAGTCTCCCTTTCTCCTCCCGTCTGTCGCAGACCCCTGCAGCCGCTGCCCCTCCCCCATCCTCCTTACCTCCTTCTCTCGTTCTCTCACATCCTACCCTCCCTTCCTCTCCCCCTCTCCTTCTCACCCACTATCCTTCTGTGTTCTTCCTCCCTTTCCCATCCCTCTAGACTCCCTCTCTCAGTCCCTCTCTCGCCCCTACCCACACGCTCTTCCCTCCCTTCCCACGTCTCTCACCGAGCCTCTTCAGAGAGCTGTAGCGGTTGATCTCAGGTTTCATGACTGCTTCGTAGGAGGGCGGCAGCTGGGCCAGATTGTGGAAGGAGTGGGAGAAGGAGGGGTGGGGGTGGGAGTACAGGCCGGGGCCCGGGACGACGCCGGTTCCGGAGCTGATGCTGTTCTTCAGCTTGCCGGAGAGGAGAGTGCCCCCTCCGCTGGAGGCCAGCTGGTTGTTGTTCATACGGGGCACACGTTCTGAGGAGGAACACACACAGCACTAGTCAAGACTCTGTCCACCACCTCTACACACACTGCCGGGCCTAGCCTGGGGGCTGGCATTGACCAGGGGAATAATCCTAGTGGCCTTACATGTATAAACAACCAGACAGGGTTGTGCATTGATGGTTTAACATTTATAAAACATAAAGCTTACATTTAAAACTTCTAAACATGTATATAAGGGTTGCATATAAAATGTTGGTGTATATATTTTTAAAAGCCCAACATATACAGGTGCATTCAAAATGACCGTACCAACGCAGGTGCATTTAAAATGACCTTACATGTATTGGCACAAATATAATAGCATTCAAAGGCACATTTATAGAAATAAGACATGCCATTTCCTTGCAAATCAAGCCACTAGGGTAAGTTATGTTTGCCATTCACAGGTAGTCCTTTACAATTACTCGTTAGGCAATAATGGTAGGAGGGCCGTATCGCCAGACACTTTGGTCATCGACCATTAGCAGTAATGGCCAATGATGTTCAATAATGTCCGTTTTACAGCCAGTGCGATAGCAGGCGTATACGAGTGCACACGCACACACACACACACAGTCGCATGCGCGCGCTCACGCACGCAGGCTTCAGGAAGAGCAGCAACGTGACCGCTGACTTCGCCAAAGCCTTTCGCGCCACCTTGCTAGCACCTTAGCATCGCTAACATGGTCACCGGTAACAGAAGCAGGGTAATATACTCTAGCAGGACAGAAACACACACAGAGACAGAGTGAGGGGTTTGGTTGCACTGACTGACTGACTTGACACAGCCACAGCATTAGAACACTACTAGCGGTGCACAACAAGGAAACAGACAAGTGATGAACAAGGCCACACACACACCCCACAGCCTGCGCTAGCTGGTTAGCTAGCTCGCGGTCTGCAGGAGGCTTACCGATAGTAGCCGTATGTTTTGGGCTGGTACCAGACCCCTGGATAAAATTTTGGTGCAAGTTGCCAACTGCAAGAGAGCAGAGCGGACACACTGATGGACAGCCACTTGGGCACGCGTGTGATGCATGAGTGTGTGCGCGTGTGTGAGGAAGAGCGACAGAGAGAGAGAGAGAGAAAGGGACAGGAAATGGAAGAGATGTGCGAGTGTGTTTCATAAGGTCCACCATCTCGTTTCGTCACCTAAACACAGTCGGTCTCGGAAGATAACAAAACCGGCAGTGCTTTTTCCGCCCGTTTGCTGAGGACATTCTCTACGTCTCTTTCACGAGTATTGATTTCACGTGTCATTATCACTGCACCAAAATTAATTCATGCACAGATGTTATTCTGTTGCCTTTGTGCAACGCAGACCCCCAGTATCGTTCCCAGAGCTCAGGGGTAGGCAACCCTGGTCCTCGAGAGCCACAGCCCTGACGGTTTTAGATGTTTTCCTGCTCTAGCACACCTGATTCTAAAGAATGGGTTGTTACAAGGCTTCCACAGAAGCCATTCATTAGAATCTGGTGTGCTGGAGCAGGGAAACATCTAAAATCGTCAGGGCAGTGGCTCTCGAGGACCAGGGTTGCCTACCCCTGCCCTAGCTAGTTCTTTGAGATACTCACTGCGGTTGTCCTTGGTGGGAATGACGGGGTTGTAGAGGTTCTTAGGTGGGCGGCCCAGTGTGGCCTCGGAGGTGGAGGTGGTCAGAGTGTTGCTGTTGTTCCTCTCTCCTGGCTGGACCGGGCTGGACTGGTGTCGTAGAATATCCACCAGGGCTCTGAAAGGGGAAGGGGGAAAAAAAAAGAGAAAGGAAAGGAAAGAGAGAGCGATTGGTAACTAGAATCAGTACCGAAAACCTACAATCAGCTTGGGGAAAGGATGTGTTGTCAGCAAACACCACGTACAGTCCAATCTCTTTCTTCATCACTCTCTCTCTCTCTCTCTCCCCCCCAAGCCTCTCCACCCCCACTTCACCCCCCTCCCACCTACCTGGGCATGTTGATGTCCCTGTTCCGGGGCCTACGCGACACCTTGGAGAAGGCCACCCTGATCCCCACGGCCAGAACCAGGGTGCAGGAGATCACCCCTCCGATCACGTAAGCCGTGCTGTTGCTTTGCTGCTGCAGGGTCTTCAGATATGGGTCAGGCCGGTTCCCCGATGCCACGGTGCCGGGCATCTGGGTGTTGGCCCAGACCGGGGAGTTGTAGTTGTTGCAGGACTCCTGGTCCAGACGGCTGCGTTGGTGCTCACAGCAGAAGCGGTAGTGGCAGGTCCCGCAGCAGTAGATGTACGTGTCTTTGGCGCAGGTGAACGTGGTGTCAAACTGGCCCATGACGTCGTAGTATCCGCGACACACGTCCACATCCACCTGTTGGCGTGGGGGCGGAGCCACCTGAGCAGCGCCCCACGGCGGCTTCAGGGCGTCCTCGGCCGTCATGTTCGGGTGGAGCATGACTTGGGGGAGGGGATTCGGTGGTAACTCCTCCCCTTTCGGCACGCCTTCGTCCTCGACCTCGGCCTCCTTGGGTGCCGTTCTGGGGCCTGCTTGGGGGGGCGGTAATGGTTTCCCTCGGAAACCAGTGAGGAGGAAGAGGGTGGTACTAGCGGAATCCTTGTCGGCAGCACGCCGTTCGGTGGTGATGCTTCCACCAGAGACGGAAAGGCCAGAAAGGAGAAATATGATCGAGGTGCAAAACATCTTGGTGCACAATGAGGGCCTCATTTTCTAGTCTCGGCGAGTCTGGGCCAATACAAAAACTAAAACAGATAAGATTTTGTGCGTCTTGAATATCTTTCAAGATCTTGGAGAAATGTCTTGATACCAAGATGCACTGATTTTCTTTTCTTCTTTAAGTACCGCTTTTGTAAGTGTAACAATATAAATTAAAAAAGTTTCTCTTGTCAAGGTTACAACTTCTAAAAAGCAACCTCAACCTCAGAGGAGTGTTCTTTGACCTTACCGGTGCAAGCATTAATGTTTCTACTTGCAGTTTAGTTGGTTGAGTTCATACAAGCACTATGTGTGTTTGGCATTTCACTGTAAGGTTTTATAATGTAAACATATCTCTCACGCGTTCAGTAAAAACCCATCCTTACAAGCAGCTTATGTAAACACTGAGGTTTATATCTTTGTTTTTATGACTAAAAATTGTAGGTGCTCAGACTGACAGCCTGGGTTATGGTTACTCGGATGAAAGCACTATTTGAGAAGCATCTCAGGAACCTCTTCAACCATGGAATGATCAGATAAGGGTTTAACAGTGACGTAAATGGGATTTGTGTGGCTCTGTAATGTAAACCCACATTGACAAAGTCATATTTATGGAATGATAGTTCTGGAATGGAACAGTAATGGTAGTTTCCTCTCTGCTGACCTGAATTATATGATGGCAAGTATTGGCTTTCTTTTTGTACTAGGCAGTATTGTCTTGTAAACAAAGAAGAAAGTGTAAACTTTTAACACCTTTCAATGACCAAGAAATGTGAAAGAAATGTTTTCGTGTTTTATATGTGGAGGGGATTGGGAGTGACTGAAATGAAGTTAATTCAATAGAAAATGTATCATGTAAACACTCACTGTATCATGTAAACTTTTTTTTCTGTGTTAAAATGTTTACAATTAGATACAAGTATCGAGACTTGAAATTGGCACTTTAGTCATAACCTTTCTAAGTTTTGACCTGTAAACGTATTTTGGGAAAACTATAGGGAAAACGATTTAAATTGTAAGATTAGATTTTTAGCGCTTTGTCTGAGTTGTAAACACTTGTCTTGGCAGCATTTGATATTGTCTCCCTTCCTCAAGTTATTAACTAATGAGGGCGTAGTGCTGACATAGTGCTGACTAGTTATGTCAATATAACTCAATAACTAATTTAAAGATCAACAGAGCAAGTGTTCATTGGAGAAATAGGAATCCTAATAAGTGAATGAAATAGGACGATTAGAGCGATTGTGGGCAGTCTGGTCAGGGCTATGAGGTTATTGGTTACTGTACCAAGCAGCATCTATGTTTGACACATGAAAGACAACACAATTCACGCTTAACTGAGCTTTCGAAACGGAAAAAAACTGATTTCAACCAAGTAGTAAGCGAAATGGCTAAAGGCAGTCAGAGATGGTAAAAAACACGGACAGATTTAGAAAAGAGGAGAGCAGCTGGATTGGGGATGGAAGGAGGAAAGGAGAAGGGGAGACAGAGAGGGATCTATGTGCGTCTGCAGCCTTTGCGTGAGTGTCTTTGTTCTGAGTTTAGTTTGGCCCAACAGAACAGGACAAAAGTGGGCTTGGGCCCAGTTCTAGCAGGACAGGGCGGTTCCGCCCAGAGAACAGACATGAAAATGTCTGGATTCATTCGTCAATATAGAAGATACGGTTGAATGATGTGAACACTATAACTGTCACTTCACTAGCAGAACAGTGTAAATGTAAGATATTCGATAATCTCAATTTTTACAAATAAAACTATATAGTATTGTATGATATCACTGTAACATTATAATTACATAAAAAAAACATTAGTTTGCAAAAAAACATTTAAAAATTATTAAATGCATATGGGTGAGTCTACACTTCACTTATGGGACTTTCTATATTTTTATGAGTTTGGTTTCAATATGGCTGGTGCGTTACTATGGCTTTTAAATATGTGTTTTCATGAGCGTTCTCTTCCACGGATAAACTGCACGGTCGTGCGCAGGCCCCGCTACGCCAGCACCAGCCCTCTCTCGGACCTGATCCCTTTAAGAGAACTCTGTGAATTCAAAGCGACTCTCGCGGTCGGTAAAAGCCTCAGCAGCAGCTACTGCGTTTAACACTAATGAATGGAGCGTTGTTAATATGCGTTGAGGATGAAAGACAAAGAAGAAGTGTAAGGGCTTTGATATCTAACAGGAACACACTGTGACCTCTAGATGAATCTAGCTCTGCAGACACCGGAGGGGGAGTAGGGGGGGTGGGGGGATGTGAAAAGTATGAGCTTGTGATTTTTGTGAATTCTCGTTTTGTCTTCCTTTTCCTTTTTTTTTTTTGCTTTGTTCTCGGCCCGGTCTATTTGGCTCTGGTTTTGGTCCCGCTCGAAACAAAACGAGGGAAGAAAGGGCAGAGAGGAAGAAAACTAGTCAGTGCAAATGAGGGTAAAAAAGAAAAAATCTGGGCGATGAGGGGAAAAAAAAGAAGAAGGACGGAGGAGAAGACGCAGGGAGAGTTCAGGGGGTAATTAGCAAACAGCCTTTGGACGAGAGGAGGAAGAGAACAGCCCTGAGGTGCGCTCGTCCACCTGGGCGAGGACCGCTCCTGTGGTGTGTGTGATCCCACTTTAAGTTAACACCTCTTCCTCTGGAGCCATCTGACGAACGCTAAATGAACACTGCGGGAGAGAAACACATAATGAGGCGGCGTTAGTCGTTGTTCTATATGTTAATAAAGCACAGCAGGCACCTGAGAGATTTTACACCGTGCCAGCATCCGCTGAAGGAGAGAATTAGCTGGTTTTAACCTCCACAACAACAAAAGAACGAACTATAGAGATAGATGGAGACATGAACCATTTAAACGACCATGTGGGTGCCTATGATCTGACAGACCGACCAGGACAGACGATTGCTGAGGAGCAGAGTACAGCAGTACAGCAAATGGGGGAGTCACAGATGTGTGTGTGTGTGTGTGTGTGTGTGTGTGTGTGAGGAGAGTGGGGGGTTGTGGCGATGCCAGGAATGGGAGGGGCTGACCTCAGCAAGCATGTGGGGCAGAGAGGGAGAGAGAGATAGAGCGTGAATGTAAAATGTAGGGAGGGGAGGGGGGCATTGATGGGTTACAGACCCCCCTGACGGAGGACTGTTGTGCTGCCAAGCTCTGGGTTGCCTTCCCTGCCCACCCGGCCATCCCTAAAATCCAGGACTGCTCCCCAGGGTATTTCCATTCTGTTTCCTTGATGCAGTAATTAAGAACCCACTGACAACAGCTGAACTTCTCTGATGCGAGGGAGCTTTCTAGGCAATGGCAGACGTGCGCGCACACACAAACACACACACACACGCTTTGTAGTACGCTGCATCGCTGCTCCTGGCCTCGTCAATGCTGAGCGGGGAGGTGTGATGCTCTGTCATTGGGATACATATGGAAAACAGCATTCTGAGCATCTGCAGATGCCTGCATGGCCCCTTTCGCAGCCTCGCCGCCTGTCTTAAAGACACAGACCCTAGCTCCTCATCTGCCTGGCTAGCTGACTGGCTGGCTGACTGGCTGGCAGGCTGACTGGCTGGATGACTGTGTTAGTACTACACTCGTTCCCTTTCCCCCTTGTCTCTCCACCCTCCCTCCCTCCATCCATTCCTCTCTCCCTCCCTCCCATTCTCTCTGGCAGTGCGTGGGCTGGAGAGGCTCTCTCAGAATAGCACTGCAGCATTGGAAGCAACGGAGCTACTTTGTTCCTTTCGGTTGACTATCAAAACACAGCATCTACCCCGTGTATCCGTCCTTACAGGGCACTGCACCGCTGCACACGTTTTTCCCGACGCAATCTGCCTTTTCCATCCATACATCCATCCGTCCCTCCGTCCAGCTCGCCCGTGTCACCGCTGTGCGTTTCACATGGATCACCTCTCTCTCTCTCTCCGTCCCTCCCTGCCTTCCCTCCATCTGCCCTCCTCCTCCCATGCTGCTCGTGCTCACTCAGATGTTTGTCCACCTCGCTGCTCCTCTCCCACATCCCCCCCCCCCCCCCCGTGCCGTTGTCCCCCCAATCCCCCCCCCCCCCTTCCCGCTCTACCCCACCTATCCTCCTCTGTCTCTCTGAAGCACGCTGGCTTCAGAGGCAATGCGGCCGCAGCACAGGGGCAGACAGCAACAGTCTCTGTCATAATTGGGTGCAGATAAGCTGACAGTGCGCTCACAGGAAGGAGCGAAAGCAGCGGGCCTAAGCGTGCGCACACACACACACACACACACGCAGGATTAATTATTGAATCACCGACTCTAATTAGTGTTAGACCTAATGGCAGCTGTGTCATGATTGTGGATGATGGTGAAGGTGGCTTCCTTCCTCATGGGGGTTCATTGTACATGTTCCCTGATTGTCACAAGTCAGCATCTGTAAAAGCCACTTGACAGGCCAGAGAAAAACCCAATTGAACCAGTTGAATGTTTAGTCTAAAGCTATAAGCTACTACAGAGAAGTATTTGTTAACTGCAGTAAGGACGAGACTAGGCCTCTGCATCGCATGGCGAGATCCACAGCTGCAGATGTGTGTTACGGTAGTCCACACACGCATCAAGATGATGTGAAGCTGATGTGTCACCTGTGTCCCTAAAGCTGTCCACACATCTAGAATGACAGGCAGGCAGTGTCATCATCAGAGCAAAGATCAATTCACATACTACCATTTTCTGTTTCCTGCTAGGTGACTTCATTAAAATGACAACACAGATACAAAATGGGAGGATATATAGTGTTGGGTGGAATAGGCTGGAGGCTGGTCTAGGAGACCTGTTTGCCTGTTTCATTAGGCGATGTTGCAGCACTGAACAGATAGAAAAATGAAGTCACGTCTCACCTGCGTGTCGCTGCTTATTCTGCAGGCCAGTGATAAGATGCTCCATCGTCACCATTTTTCTTTGTGATACATACAAAAAAGAGACATTGCCGAGCATCAAATGCCGTAGTGATGTCAATAAAACACCGTGCAGACCAATAGAATATTGCCTTGTCATTCGCCAAGACACAAAACAATGAAGCCCTTCTCAATTTACGGATTAAAAAAAAATTAATCATCACTGGACAGTCACAGGCAATCCTCCATGCTGCAGAAAATTAATAATTCCAACATATAATATGTAGTATTATAACAAGTAACGTTGCATTTCATTGATTTATTTTTCCTAACAAGACCACGAAGAACCACAGTAGAAAGAAACGACGTGGAAAATGGCTTTGAAGTTACGCTAAAGCGGAGCAAATTAATCAGTTTGTCCAAAAAAAGTGTTTAAAAGGTGGATTTACCGATTGCTGTAGTTGAATTTCCAGCGATGTAATCTCCAGATACTGGACTTCAATTTTTAAAAAACATGCTCATTGTAAGTCCAGGTATGGATTTAAATTGATTGATGTCCATGAATGTTTCTCCCGAAGAAATAATATAAAAAGGGCATTAGAAAATGTGAGAGAACGCGATAAAAAATATTTACTTCTCGTTTTGAAAATCGAGGTAATAATATCAATATTTCCTCGTTGCGGTGACTGTAATAGGCTGCTGGATGCTGGATCCCTCTTAGCTTGTAATGAAATTCGCCAGTGATTGCTCTCACCCAGGTCCGCCACCAATGATGTTCATTTAATGATTGGACAATATGGTACCTTGCCCAAGGTTTTCATTTGTTTAAACGGTTTGAGTTATCTTATCTACCAATCGGTGACACAGTTTACGATTCCCCATGATTTTCCACGCTGAACCATTGGATTTGGACGTAGAGAAAAAAATGTACGGTTCGAAAAGGTTGAATCCTACAAAGATTGCGCGCCCCAAAATACGTGCAAGTACCCTCAAAAAATGTTCAAGGGTATCAAAGCTCAATGCTTTCGTGAATAAACCCCAAGTGTGTGTGCCTGTAGATTTAGGTGTAGCCTTCCCACTTAAACAATAGCCTAATGCTTTCTTCAATGGGCAATAAACGAAGACATACTGCAGTGTCATCAGTTGCCTTGGCAACCGTGGGTCCTGTATTCCCATCTAAATGATGTTATTTGTCAGAAATTAGCAGATGCTTCTGCCCCCCCAACCCCCCCCCCCCCCCACCACCACCACCACCACCCCCACCCCTTCACAGACAAACACACACACACACACACACACACGGTACACCATCCACATAATTCCAGACATTTCGTGAAATCAACAGGAGGAGATGGAAGCAGATTCTGCTGCACAACTGTTGTCACAACTTGATGCATAATCCTATAGACACAAATGTCTATATGAGCATATGCCAATCCCTACATTCTGTAATTCCTTCACAAAGGCGGTATGGTGTTTTAACACCTATGCATAGTGACATGCACACTGTGTTGTACAGTATACAGCTTGTGTTGTTTAGCCTGTGATCTGAGTTTTTCCTTGTCTTCCTTGAGGGTTTAGGTTGGTTGAGGGGTAGTTCTATGGGCATATGTGAAGCCCTCTGTGACATTGCTTGTGAAAAGGGCCACACAAATACATTTTGATTTGATTATACAATTTAAACAAGTCAGCATCTGTTGCCTTCCCAGACTTCAAAAAACTCTTTAAAGCTAGAATCTAAGACCACAGATCATCTCCATGGATGTGTGTTAACGCAGTAGACTGCAAGGTTAGTTGTTGTTTGCAAATACATTGGTTTTTGGCCCATCATTAGACAGAAGTCTATTTGTAATGAAGGCTGATGATATTACGCCGCTCAGTACGTCAGTTACTTATCTAAAATGACTTATCTTCAAGCTAAATCCAAGCACTTGTGTTTGCATGACTTGTCCCATGAAAAGCTTCCAGTCAAATGGTTCTAATAGCTAGACGGATGAAGTCTTAGTTTAAATCAGACATGTTCTTCAGATGTAGATGCAGCTCTCCAAAAATAAAAGACAGCCAGTCTTCCTTCCCCCTCCCTTTAATTGGATCAATGAATAGTCTTTAAAGTCATATCATTCAGTCTATTAATCAATCAGCGTTCATCAACACCTCTTCATAGATGTCTTTCTTCTCTGGCTCTGTTCAGAGTGCAGTATGGCGAGCAGCGTGTCTGTTTTCACCAACATGTAGTCACTCCCAGTAATCAGTTGGACGTCATCAGCATCAAAAACGCAGAAATGTAGGTCGAGCAAAGATGGCCTCATCACCTCGGGACAGCGTGCGTGCGCGCGTTCGCAAGGCCGAGCGTTCAAACATAAGGACCCCTTCCTTGACACTTGCGTCACATCCTCCTCTTTCCATCACCCGGCGGACACACGCGCGCATTTACACACACCCTCTGACACATACTCACACACGCATGCACGCACACACGTTATTGCCATCCCTATGCATGTCTGCACCGTAGAGGAGATGCCAGACCTCCACCATGTCAACAGAGAAGGATGATTCAAAGTAACCTCTGGCCAGAGGCGATTGCGTCACACACATAGCCTGGGTTTATAAAATCCTCCACACACACACCTTCAAAAACAACCCAAGACTCCAACCCAGAATGGCATCGCAGTCCTCCCACTGCCCAGTGCTGGAGGGCAGCCCAAACAGCTGCAGGCAGCCAGCCAAGACCAGGTTAACTCCAGTCATCAAGCAGTGTATGCAGGACCAGCCATCCGAGAAATAGCCTGGATAGCCTTTTCCCCTCATAAACATACAAACAACCAGATGTCTTACTTCTGCCATATGTTAGGGCTGGATGCGAAGGTAGGTTAGCTAAGAGACAAAGAGGGAGGGAAGACGTCAGGCTGGTGTTGATGTGGTGCGGTGTGTTGTGTAATGTTAAAACTCTGAGAGAACGGGGGAGAAGATTTGGTTGGCTCAGGGCCACATCCAGTCGCAGTTTTGTCAGCCAACGGTTTTGTAAAAGGAACATACATGGACTGATTTCACCATCGACTAAATCTGAAAAGGCACATACGGCGTGAGGAGGCTGGACAGTCTCCGTAAATAGAGATAGAGAAAACAAAGTCAATCCAAACCAGGGTTGTGTCCATTAGGAACAGCACGCCCTCTCGCCAAGACAGTGTCCTGAAAGCCTGTGTGAGCTCCGTTAAAGAAAAGAGTGCAGCATTAATATGCATTCACACCTCAACTAAAAGGGAGGCGTTCGCTCCAGAAACTGACATGTAATATTAATGGCACCCTTCCACAGTGAGGTGACGGTAGAACTCTGCCTCACTTGGGTGCTTAAAGAGTTGGAGAAGGTTTCTGGGACAAGTTCAACCAACAGTAGCTGCTGGTTGGCCCAAAGTTCAATATAGGAATGCTGCTGAGTTCTAGAACACAGGCCATTCCTTGAGCTTTCTTTCTAACATGTTCTAGAATACTGGTAGTTAACTTTCTTTCTTCCGGTGTTTTCTAAATATTAGAAATATAGCTCTATCTTTTATGATTGCGTGGGCCTTTCCACTACCTACATTGAACAAAAGGAAATTCAACCGTGCCACTACTGTCCCAAGAGGTAGAATAATGCAGCTACTTAGATTACAGTGTTGTGATGCCGTCCAAAAAGCCTTCCAGGGCATGGTGAATATTATTCACAATATAACATCTCGTGCACATGTTTTTCTGAAAAGTAACTCTTTTATTCATATTTTACAATCCTTTATTCATGGTTATGTCATATTTACTTTCACCCATCCTGAACCTCACCGGCTCCACTTAGCGAGTGTCACTGTACGTGCTGTCAAGATGACAACAGAACGACAAACGAGAAGGATGGAAACACGTGTACACCTTTACGAGGGAAATGATTTTCACATTTGAGCTGTGGGATGACGGTGAATGCCCTTCCCCGCTGCTCAACCGCCCAAAGTGGGGGAAATGGTTTGGAGAAGGGAGCTGTCTGCGGATGGCTTGCCTTGCAGGAACTCTGTCTGACGGCCCCTCAGCCAACACTCGGACACATCCTTTTAAAAACAGGGCTTTCACTCATTCTTAGCCACTGAAATGCTTTTCCTTGTCTGAAAGAAGAAAAAAAACGTAGGCACACAAACAAAAAAAGAACAGACGCCAAAAAATATAACTCCAAACATTGGAGGATTTTCATTTAAAAGCCTTATGAAACTGAATGTTTACGGTGGTTGAGGGAGCAGTTAAAATAAAATGTACTGGGTATGGGGAGGGAGGGGCTTTTGTGCTGCTAATATGGATGTTTTTACTGGTAAATTTCCTCACGAATGATCTATTAAACGCTTCCTGAGTAAAGGAAAGATCTACCTGTGTGGCTTTGGCTGAGTGAGTTGTTTCAAATTGGAAGAGCAACGCAATCACAACCACAACAGAAGGAGCAAGAAAACTAAAGGGGCTACATTCTGAAACCTGGGTAGAAAAGGGGATGGCTGATGTGACGCTGTCTGCAGTTATGCCACTGTAAGGTCATCTGCTCGGACTGAACAACTGTAAACATTCGCTACCGACTAGCTGCATCAGTGCTGGTGTTGTGTAGGTTCTGCTGTTCACAACAGCAAGAAGCTCACACTGGGCACGCATGTTCCTCAACCCTGAACAGCCCCGGGTCATTTGGGCAATTTTTACCTTTGGTCCAATGGCAAAAGAATTGTACAAAAATGGAAATCTCCACCCATCCGGGACACACAGGTTTGAGGAACACGCGCTGCCTTTGTAACTAATGACAGGTACCGGGTGGGGGAAGGGTATAGCTAAAGAGCCGTCTACGGCGGAGTTGTCAGTGCTTAGAGTTCAAATATCCAGAGGAGCGGAGGTTTTTTTTCAGACGTTTGAATGACAAGCCCTTGATGTAGCACGCTCGTGCTTCTTCCGCCCCTCGCCTAGCGTTCCACCCAGGACCACTCGACTACGACCACCCCCACCTCACCCTACACATCCAGAAGGGCTCACCTGACTGAACTCATGTTGTGCACGTGTCATACACTTCGCACGGCCAGGTATAAGGGACTCAACCAATTATCTTTGGTTAAAAATGACGATCAGGGATGTGATGGAGGAGCTGAGGCGTGAGTTTAAAAACAATATAAAACTGACAGTACAACAACCAAAACATCGTCATGATTTACTTATTAGCAACAACAAAAAAACAGGGGGGGGGGGGGTCCAGTTAAGTTAGGAGTAGAATTAAAAGCTTCAATCAAAAAGGAAATCGAGGAAAAGGAGGGGCCGAAGTGGGCGTTGTTTAGCAACGTGGTGGGTGTGGCTTTGTAGAGCAGGGGGAGGAGCTCGATGCAGTGCATCCATCTCTCTTCCCAGAGGGTCGAGTTCAAATCCAGGAATGTCGACAGTAGTCCTTCTATTTTTTATATTTTCCTTCTGTTTGTTCATCCCTTCCTCTGTGTCCATCACTGGAGGTCCCGGTCCTCCAGGTACCTGTACTCGAACGTGAAACCTTCCTTTTTTCTCTGACCCCACTTCTCATAGTCGAAGTAAATGTAGGTGCCCTGTGAGAGAAGAAGCAAGATGGTGGTTAGTTGGATGCAGGGGGGGAAAAGTGCTCAAATGGGAGCTGAGCATCGAGCCCCTTCTTCAGGTTGGAACGGAGGGTTGGAGGAAGGGAAGCACCTGCTCAAATTCATCTGTGATGGTCTTCGGTTCTTCGTGTCTCTGGAACCACATCATGTACTTGGTGTGGAACCTCCACGACTGCTTCTTCAGCGCCTTAGCTGCCAGGTATTGGGCTTTGGTGCCCTGGTGGGGAGGAAAGGCACAAAGTGAGGGGAAAGTAGTGAGAACGTTCAGACCGAAAACATATCAGACGTGACACAGTCCTACCTCCAGGTAGTAGAAAATGAAGAACAGCGTCTCTGTTGACAGCCTCTGGTAGAACTCCACAGAGTCCGAGTGAGGCGGTGGCACCTGGTGGTGGAAAGGCAGGGTGGGGCAGGGGTTCCTCATCAGGTACTGCCTGCAGGGGGCGACAAGAGGGACAACAGCGTTCACCATGTAGAATAAGGAAGAACGATTCCGATTTTGGTTCTCCGACACACCAAACCGTCCAAGGTGTCTGAACAGGAAGGGGTACCTGATCCGCTCGGAGTCGGAGGGGTGTGGCATGTGCGTCCAGGCCGACTCCTGCATGGCCTGCTGGTATTGCTGGTCTTTGGACAGGGGCACAGGCCCCAGCGGGCACACCCCCAGTGACGGTGGGATGCTGACCTCTGACAGTGAGGGCTGGGGGGCCATGGAGGTCCCTGGGGGTCCTGTAGTGCTGGGGAAAATGTCTGAAAGAAGAAGGGGAAGTTGGTTGAAAAGGGATGAATGAAAAGAAAAGATTTAAATGAAGACTAACTGATTTGAAGTCTAGGACCATGGCAGTCAGTCAGGGTCTCGGACCATTCTGAAGCGACAGAGGGGTGATCTCACCAGTGGCGAGGTGCAGAGAGGGCATCTCTCCCTCCATCCCTGAGCCCAGAGCCGCTCGCTCTGCCATGGACTTGAGGCTGCCCAGAGGCTCCTGAGACTGGGGGGGGGGGGGGGGGGGCAAACAGGCAGCGTGTCAGGTAACCATCTGGTTATAATTCTGAATTTCAGAGTGGAAATGCCCCCTAGCGACCCCATCCTCACCTTCATGCTGTCAGCGGCCTGATTGTAGGAGAGCGGCCCATTTAGTTGGCTGCCCCCTGCCGCTTTGCTGTCGTTGTAGGAGGGCGAAGGTGAGCTGGGGGGCAGAGTCATTGATCCCAGGAGGCTGGAGCCGCTGTCTTTCCTGAGGCGACACAGAGAGAGAGGTCGAATTTGATTTGAATACATGTGGCGTCGCAGCACAGAATAGAGGGATTTGTTGGATCCACTCACGTTTGATTGGCTGTGGAGTTCGAAGACAAGGCTTGGCTGCTTTGTGATTGGCTGGCACTGTTAAGGGCGGAATCAGGTGTGCTGTCTGCTACGATAGCACTGTAACCTGGAGGGGGATGGGGAAATAGCAGAATTTAGTCATTTTGAAAACCCATTACCATCTGCTACATTAAATTACTTTTCCTGTGCAATCCTTATGCAACAATGGATAGAAAGGCAGCTTATAAATGACTTTGACACTCACTAGTGCTACCATTCTGCTTCTGTCCACTTGGTGGTCTTGGCAGCCCTAAACTCCCTCCTCCGATTCCACAGCCTGGACCCATCAACCCTGAGCTGCTATTGCTCCCGATGACCCCCAAACTTCCACCGGGCGCCAGGCCCCCTCCGACAGGACTAGGGGCCACCAGAGGCGGGCCCTGCACTAGGGACCCCGACCCTAGGCCCAGCATCCCGCCGCCGATGCCCACCATGCCCGGCGCTGATCCCAGCAGGCCGGTGGAGGACGACGAGCCTCCGCTGAGCATGTTCCCGCCAAACGGTCCCATGGTGCTGGAGGCGGAGTTAGAAGCGGAATTGGAGGAGGAGCCGCTGCCAATGGCCCCGGCCATGTTGCTGCCCATTGGCCCAGAAGAGGCTGCCTGGGCGTAAGGCGTGGAACCTGGTAGAAGTCCGGCCATGGAGCCCAGGGACGCCGGCATCCCTGACAGGCCCAGACCGGACATCTGGTTGGGGCCAGAGGAGCTAGACATGGACCCTCCTTTCCCCATGCTCAGGCCCAAACCTAGACTGAGGTTGGAGGCCGGCGATGGGGCTTGGGGCTTGGAGCTGGGTGTGAGGGGGCTGGGGGTGCTGGCGTTGGGGGGTGAGGATGCCATGGTGGAGGGGAGGAGGATGTTGTTCGAAGGGCAGGGGTTGCTGTTGGAGGGGGCCATGGAAGAGGAGGAGGAGGAGGTAGAAGAGGAGGAGGAGAGAGAGTTTTTGGCCTGTGTTTGGTGCTGCGGCAGAGACGGTTGCTGAGAGTGCTGCTGCGTTGCGTTGCTATAGCTGCCAGAGTTGGAGAGGAGACCCCCCATGCTTCCTAGGAGACTGTTGCCCCCGGTGATGGACCCTGCACCGCCGCCGCCCCCTGCCATGGTCGCCATAGAGACCATCGAGGATGAGGAGGCTCCAGAAGAAGAGCAGGACGAGGAGGAGGAGGAGGAAGAGGAGGATAGGGACGAGGGGTTGCCGTTCTTGACAGGAGACTGAAACGGAACGGGAGCGGAAAAAAAATCATGTTAATTCACCTCCGGTTGGAAAGAAGTGACGTTTTATGTTCGCAGACCAACCTAATCGAACACAGAGTGTGCGCAGGGGTCTCACCTGGCTGACTTCGCTGTCTGTCGAACGGCCCCTTTTCTTGTCGTCCTCAGAGTTCTCCTGGAAACAGAAAAACGCCCCATTAGCCGACGGTCCGATGCCGCGTCCATCGTCTCCCGCCTCATGCCGACCGGAAGCGGACCCCCTTTCTTTCCCCTCTCCCTCTCCTCCATCCCCCCTTTCTACACTCCTACAGTCCCACCCCCTCCACATCGCAGCCCGTCCTGTTAACGCTACGGATCTGGGATGTTTAGAACATCGTGTTTCTGTTACAACTCCGTTACGAGACCCAGCTTCATCTCTCTGCAGACTGTGAGTGGGTGGCAGTGTAGAATCCTCCACAGCTACATAGTTTTATTCCCCTATAGGGAGCTCTCTATGGATTGTGACAGAGCGGGTAAGAAAGCACTGCTCAGCATGGTACCAGCAACGAGCGAGGGGGAGGATAGGTGAGAAGATAGAAGGTGGTGGAGGTGTGAGGAGGCGGGTGTGTGTGTGCGTGAGAGTGCGCTGCCGTGTGGTGTGTTCCTTTACCGTAGTGCAAGTGGCAGGGGAAGGGGGGATGGGGGAGGAGGAGGTGGTGGAGGTGGGCGTGCTGCTCGAGTGCTGGAAGATCTCGTCCTCCAGGTGAGAGTTCCCCGGGGGGGAGGTGGCCGCCAGCGTCTGGGCTAGAGAGACGAGAGACGGTGGGGGGGAGACAGAGGGAGAGGTAGCTACGTAAAAACAAAAGTTGGCATACAAAGAGAGAGTAAGTAGGGGCAGATAGAAAACAAGGTCAGAATACACAGCATCACAATGAAAGATGAATCAATATTCAAACGCTACTGTTTCATGCGAGATGATTAATAGACTAGGCAGAAGGTCAAAGGCCAAGAGTAAAGCTCGCTTACGGAGGTCTTCCAGGTCCAGGTCGTCGTAGAGGAACTCGTTCTCCTCGAAGTCGGGGTCCTGGGAGGAGTCCATGTAGTACTCCACATCATCCTTGATCTTGCGGATGGAGTCCACCTGGACCGAGTCGTTGTCCAGCATGCGCAGGATGGTCTCCAGCATGCGGATGTGGTACCTGTGCTTCTCGATGAAGCGCTTCAGCTCTTCGATTCGATCCTGTTTCTGGAACAGTGTGGGTGCAATGGTGTGTGCGAGCGTGTGTGTGCGTGCGCGTGTGTATTGAGGGCAGGTGCGTACGGTTGCGCGTCGTGTAGTTGAGAACAAAGTTTTGGCCAATTATGTGTGTGTGCATAATGCATTCGTATATGAATTTGTGTGTGTGTGCATAATGCATTAATGTATGAATGTGTGTGTGTGTGTGTGTGTGTGTGCAGATGTAAATGGGTGTTGGGAGTGGTTGGAAAAGAGCAGGAACATATATGTTATTTCATGGATCACTTGGTTGACTACGTGTGACTTTGAGGATCAACTTTAGCAACACTAAAAGGATTGCCTGGCCTAACATGTGAAGAGCCAGTGAAATGTTAATGGCTGATGCGGCTTTACATTAGGACTGAATACAGTACTGCCACCACAGCAAGTCTCTCTGGAGAATAAGTGGTTCTACTTAGGCACAGAGGAGCGGTTCTGGATAATAGGTCAATCTTTAAGAACAAAGGACAGAGAGGGGGTAGCTGGAGAGATGGTTAGGAGGTAGAGGAGGGGAGAGATGAGGACAAAAGGGAAGAGGAATGAAGGATACAGGAGAGGAAGAGGGGGAACAAAGCAGAAGCACACCGACCTCTTTGTCTCCTTTCTTCTTGCGTGTTTGGACTGATAAGGACTCGACTTCGCTCTCAAACTGATCCACCTGCATGTTTAGGGTGTCTATCGTATTCTGAGAGAGATGGAGAGAGAGAGAGAGAGACATTAAGAGATGTTGAGAGAGAGAGAGACATTAAGAGACGTTGAGAGAGAGAGCGAGAGAGAGAGAGACATTAAGAGATGTTGAGAGAGAGACATTAAGAGACGTTGAGAGAGAGAGAGACATTAAGAGACGTTGAGAGAGAGAGAGAGAGACATTAAGAGACGTTGAGAGAGAGTGAGAGTGAGAGAGAGAGAGAGAGAGAGAGAGAGAGAGAGAGAGAGAGAGAGAGAGAGAGAGAGAGAGAGAGAGAGAGAGAGAGAGACAAATCTGTCTCACATCCAGTCACACTTCTGAGACCCTCACCGTTAGCCACTGGCCGACCTCCTCCTTCTCCTTCTGGGCTGGGTCTACCTTCTGGGCCAGGCCCAGGCCCTCTTTAGAGTACGCCTTGGTCTTGGTCTCCCGCTCCACAATCTTGAACCGCTCCATTTGCTGTGGAGACAGGGAGAGGACCTTGTGCATTACTACTACAGGTCTGCGGGAGGTGCTGCATGTTGTGAAAAAGCCATCAAACGCTGGTGTGGTGAATGGTCGTAGTTGGCGAAGCCTTGAACTATAAATACGGGAATCTCTGAGGCTGCATTATGAAGAGAACAGGACACTGCATCTGATTCCAAGTGTATTGTTTGGATGAGCGATTTGCAAGAATGAAAGAGTTTAACTTCCATGGTTTGTTTAATGTCACAAGTACCAGTAGTGGGACATTCCTGGACCTCTATACAATTCCTAGTGACCTCTCTAAAGATGTTATAATAATTTACAACTGTAATAAATAAGTTCTGACATTTATAAGCTACTCTACCTATGACAGAAGTAGAAACAGAACGCAAGTAAGAATTCGCTACATTTGAGAATACAGAACAATTCACCATCAGAGCAAGATATCCGGCACATGGCTATTCCAAGGTCCTCGCATCATCACAGCACGATTATTGCATTGATCATCTTGCTTTCTATTGACAGGTGATCAGCACATACTCTACAAGTACCATGGAGGATCGCTACACACATACACACACACAAACACACACACAAACACACACACAAACACACGGTAAAATGTTTCAACGCCTAGCACTCGCCTCCCAGGCCAAATCTCCGGGTCATTCTGAAACACTGACGACTGCCTCCAGTCTTGAAAGACAAAATGACTTGATGATGAGAGCGTGTGGGTGGAGACGTCCTGCCGTCTTTGTGCGAGCAGCTGGCAGCATAGAAAACTCTCCCAGTAACCTCATCAAAGGCCTCCGTGGCTTTCTGCCGCCCACACAGATGTCTCTCTCTATGCGGGTGTGTGTGTGATAGGGGTGACAAACGTGATGGGTGCTCGTGTTCCGTTTTTTTCTCGACTTACCGTTTCTATGAGTTTGCGGTTTTCCACGAGCTGCCTTTTGTCTTTGATCTCGTTGGAGGCGACCCACGTCTTGATCTGGTCTCGAAGACGCTGGAGGAGCGGGTCCAGGTCAGGAGCAGAGAGGGAGGGAGGGAGGAATGGACAGAGACAGAGGAGAGGGACGTGAGGTAACTCTGTTCAGCAAGCAGGGACTCGCCCTGTGCGGTCAGGTACGCCGTGCAGGCGTCCATACCCCGAGCTTGGCTTGGGGTAAGTTTGGTCCGCATGGTAACCAACATGCATCTGAACGCTCACATGAGCTGCCGACGCTCGCTCAAGCATTGCTGACCACCGCTATGTTCCTCACACGCTCAAATATCGGATTTCGATATCTCACCTGTAGTTTTTTGATTTCTTTCTTGAGGTCGGCCTCATACTTCTCCTTCTGGTTAGCGTTGGCGGCATTGTGTAGCTGTTATTGTCACACAGGAAATAAAAAACATAATAAATTCAAAGCTCTGGTGACGAATCACACTTCAGCACATTCAAGCACCGTAAAAGAATAAGATGTGTACATGTCTGTAGTCTAACATATTGTACAGATGTTATATAATGATGATATATGATATAATACAGCACATGTACAAAATGTTTCCGTTCCATACTATTCCCTGAGCACAGAACAAAACAACAAACAGGTCTTTATGCAGTATTAAAGGCTTCCTGCTTATGCAATTATTTATAGATGTTGAATAATGTGGTGGACCATCAATGGTGCGGTGTTCAAGAAAACACTGTTCTGAAACAAGGGAACAATTCCATCCTGGAGTTCACTTCGAGCACGAGTACCTCTGTGGTTTTTAAACAGGATGTGACCTCCTTCTCACCTTTTGCCAAATGTCCTCGAACTGCTCTACGCCTTCCGTTACTTTTTTCAAACATCGATCTATTTCACCTGAGGGAAATAAAAGAACACAGTGATCAGCGCCAGGGGAGACGAAGGTGTGGCTGAGATTTGTCTGAAGGCAGTCCCCCTGGGGCGAGGGCTAAATGCACAGGCCGAGCGCTTCCACCCCCCCCCCCCCCCCCCGCACCTTCCACTACAAACGTGGCTGTCACATCATCAAACATGCATGCTATAAAAGCTAGGCGTGCGTGTTAGCAGGCCTGTGTGCATGTGCCAACCCTAACCTGGTTAAAAATGCAGAGCCATGAGAACAGGCTTGGCAGGTGGGAGTCTGGGATGATTTGAAGCCTGGCACTTTGTCACGAGTTAAAACGAACAAATTTTAAAAAGGCTATAACGATGAAAGCCTTGCTTAACACTTTGAGTTTGGCTGCAGGCCTTCAGCATTGGGCTAATTAAACAGTGTAATAACTGAGTAAGACAGGGGAGGGTTTTCGGTTGAGAAATCGTTACAATCCGACAGCAACAGTACATGGAAGGGATGCATCTCCGCACCTTGTAGTTTTCTTTTGTCAGCCATGACTGTTGACTAGGATACTGTCTTCATGCCGTCTTTCCCTGGGGCTGATAACAAAAAAACAACAACAACAATTGACATGTTAAACATGAGAGAACCTGTGTGTGTTTAAGGTAATGGGTGCAGACAAGCTCAGCAGCAACCCTGCTTGTTGCTCCCACGATCAGACCCCAAATTTAAAAAATGGTGGGCGTTAAAAGTTAAGGGCTGTGGCTCGGGTACTTCTGCCACCTGGGGCAACTGTTTTAGCAGCTGTTCCTAAAACAGAAACAGGGTACGTGGTTTATACATTAGTTCACTGTCAGCCCTCCAACGGCAAAGCTGTAGTTAGTCATTAGAGAAAGGAGCATTAACTCTTCACACATGATCACACATTTCACTCTCATCCGCCTCTCATATGCAGAAAGTATTCGATGGTGTGTGACTGATCACATGCAATTGAATGAGTATCATTCAAACCAAAACACGCATGCCAACATCCCATCAGAATACACTGTAGAGCACATGGTGAACTTAATTTGACTTGGAATAAGTCTTAAGTTTTTTAGGTAACAGATGGTCCTCGTGTAATGTGAGGGAATGAGATCATGGAGAGAACGTGATCCTAGTGTCCTGTCAACACCTGAAGAGTTCAGAAACTCTGCAGATACTTTGTAACTGCAGCACCATCAACCATGTAAAAGGGGCAGCGGGTCACTTACATGTATTCATTTAGCAGACGCTTTTATCCAAAGCGACTTACAAGAGAGAGCTTTACAAAAGAGCTTCAGTTACTGAGCATAACAACTTGATAGACCCCAACATAGCGGGCATCTAGGTTACAAAACATACATCATGAGAACCAATAAGTGCCAAGGGAAGAACTATAAGAGCATTATACAAGTTAACTATAAGAACATTATACAAGTTATTAAGGTGAGCCTACGCCAGGCTGTAGTCCACCAGTGGTACAAGTCATAACACAACAACAGGAAGTTTCTGAACTACAGCAACAACAAGTTATATTTCTGAGTGCCATACTAATTCTAGTGTTTATAAGTGCCATTCAATTCTCGGAATGAGTGGGGTTTTGAGCCTTTTCAGGTCATTTCATGGGACATCACTACAAGCAAGGACACAAGGTCACGTAGACAGCCGGAGCATCACTTTTGGCATCATCTAACACGTTGCAGCGTCCGGTCCCTAAATGCACCGACACTCACTTGCGGAGCGAGTTTGGAGCGTCCGTCTAAATACATGCACGGGTGGAGAAATCTTTGTTTACAGATTCCGATTGCAATCCATAAACTGAAAGTGACCATTAGTCTATATGAGTTGTATGAAATGTTTATAAACAATGATGCCACCATCAAGCTGGCTTTGATCATTAGGTGCTATTTGATCAAAAGTATAATTTGCAATAACGCTGCCTGCTCAATAACGAAGCAAAAGTATATACATTCGATGCATTATTGTACTACATTGTAAATGTATATTAAAACACATTCTAATAGCAGACTGAACCATGTCGATAGGGGTCTCGGTTGCCACCGGCTAGAGGCACTTAGCTTAGATGTGGAAGCAAATGGAAAGGAAAGGGTACATTTCAAATAGTTTTCTTTTAGCGTATGGTTTATTTACCTGGATTTTCAGAGTTAACTTTTCTTTTTCTAGATGCCCCACTCTTATAAATCTTAATTTCCCAATTCTTCACGTTATTTCCAATTTTTTATTAATTCTTTTCGCTAAACAATCACTCCGCAACATTCAAGATGGCCACCAGGAACACCTCCTCCGCTGTTTCCCCCATGGCTCGGAGCCCCGCCTTCCCCACACGCGATTGGTTATTTTTTTTCCTTTTGGAGTTTTAATTGGCTGAGCGTTCCTGTCATTCAAGTGAGGCAGGTTTACAACTTCCGCAGAAGTCCAAACGTGATTGGTCTCTTTGGAAGGTGAAAGTCTCCGAAATTGCTGTCGTCACGTTTTGGCACTTAAATTGAGTGTTTCCTCTGAATTTCAAAATAACACATAAGACTGTATATTCACTGGAGAGTGCTTTATTGCGTGCTCTTGGATCTTGTAGCAATCCTGTCATCAGGCCCCTTCAGCAAATTATGCAATCATTAACAGCAGATTGAGAACAAAACATACCCAAAACAATATTGTAAAAGTGCTGAGGTAGTAACAAAATTACTTCTTGTTGTCTAGACCAAATACCTTTTCTCTTGTCTTTCTTTTCTCCCTCATAATTTCAAAAATAAATAACAATCTCGTCTCGCTCCCATCTAAACTATCGTTTGTTTAGCAAGGTCAGTTTCGGAACCTGTAGGAGATAGGAAGAAGCAGGTGGGTCTTCTTCAAGGACTGGACCTTGGCGTGGGTCTCCTCGTCCAAGGCTTTGTAGCAGCGCCGGGCGTAGTCCAGCAGCTTTTCCTTGGAGGAGTCAAACTCCCCCACCTCAGCTACCTTCTCTGGGGCCACCAGGAGCATCTCTGCTATGGGGGAGGTGGAGGCCATGGTGTTGCGGTCCACTCCGTGGCTCTGAAATGCCTTGGACATGGATCTCAGACGCTGGTAGGTGTGAAGGATCTTCTGGTAGCGAAGTAGTACGCCGTCAGGGTCTTTCACTGTGGAGGCAGAGAGAGTTAGGGTGGGGTTTCTTAAGACTGAAATGGATTCTAATAAAAAGATGATGAGTTCATTGTGTACCGTAGTAGCTCATGTGTCATAATTAAGTATAATGCTGTTTTTAAGTCCTCTGCTCACCTCTCTGCCTCTCCCTTCCATGGGTGATCCTGATCACCCTCCTCATCTTCATCCTGGGTTCTTCGCTGACCACCCTGCCTCCTCCTCTTAACTTCTTCTTTGACCTCTGGTCCTCTGATGAATCATCCTCGTCTGAAACCACCTCCTCTTCCTCCAGGTAGCCGTCTTCCTCAAAGTATTTCTCCACCATCTGCACTTCCTGTTTGACTAAAGTTGACATGGGAACACCATCAGAAACGGCAATACATGTTATTAAAGAGTAGTTCAAACATAAAACATACTAAAAGTCCACTTGCTTCTGTAAAACCAGCCTACTAAATAAGTTCCACCTTCTATGGGACTCTTGATACCAACTCACCAGGAATGTTCCTGCCCCGAGTGAGGGGCTGTCTCTGGAGGAGTTTCTGCATCTTCCCAGACCTGGTGGTCATGGGTGAGGGAGGAGGGGAAGGTGACCTGGCCACCTGGAGCTTCACTGGAACGGGATGCTGTGATTCAGCTCCCCAGTCTGTCCAAGTAGAACAGATACAGCATTGGTAGGCTGCGCGCACACATACACACACACACGTACATGCGTGCACGCTAACACACAGCCCACCATTGCTCTCGTTGTTCCTCACGGAGGAGATGAAGCGGTCCAGCTGACAGCGCAGGAAGTTGCGCTCCTCCTCCAGGTCCAGGATGCGTTTCTGCAGCCAGGTGTTCTTCTCCAGAGTCACGTACAGGTGTGTCCGCAGGTGAGAGATCAGTATGAATGGGTTGTATGGGGAGTGGGCCTCACACCCAGGCTCTGGATACAAGTGTCAGAGGAAGAGATTGATGAAACAATACACATGCACCGAAGAAGAGTAGAGGATATAAACAGGAGAAGTAGGACTGTAAATGTTATTTTTTTTAATTATCTGAAACTCTAAGGTGCATAATTGCTTGGTAACAGCTGTACTAAAGTGGACTGATTACCACTGTTTTCAAGATGAAGATTGGAATGAAAATAAGACTGATAACTTATCAAATATGGATGGTGAGCTCATGTCCCATGAATTACCTTCCAAAATTGGTTCACTTTGGTTGAAATAGACGGGCTGAGGTCTTTCCACGTTCTCACCAAAAGGGAAGGGAACCTCATAAGCATCCACATAGAGCCCTCCACCTTCTGCATGGGGAACGATATGTAATGGATAATAACACTGTCATGAAATGGACGGAGATGGAGTTATCGATTGACAATATTAGTTTTCTTTTCCCCCTTTGGCTGACAGTGACATTGATAGTGATAATAATTACTAAATTACCTGTTGTTGTTGTTGTTGGATTCTGCGTGTTTGAGGGATTCATACTTGCATTTCTATAATACAAACGATATGGAAATTAAATCGACACAAATGAGTAGTCAATATCGACATGAACCTACTACAGCTCAACCCCCAACCATGCTGATGCATATTTTCACATCCCTCTGTAAAGCTGTTATATTCTGTTATACAACCGTAATATAGCTTGTCTACGTTTACCTACCTCAATGGCGTTGTGAAAATCTTATATCGCCGAACTAAAGCTGTAATTATCTCATTCCAGCTGGTAAATTCGACAGACTGCTTGATTGTCACGCAGGCGCATTTGTAGACGCGTCTATCTGGGAACTTCGAAAAACTTTTTTTTCAGTTTTAATCTACACCTGTGGGTGGGGCTCTGTACTTCAACAAATCGAATAAAGTTTCATTCATTCCATTCCCCTAGGCCAGAGCGGTAGATATCTTAATAATATGATATGATATCATAATATGAATATCTACAGCTCTGCCCTAGGCTACTTGCCTTTAACAGATAGTTAGGCGAGTTGGTGCATGGTGGATGGGAAAAGCTGATTGTTTACACCGTTCCAGTGTGTTTTCAGCTCTGTGAAAATATCAGCGAAAACGCCTTTTCTGGGGCTACAGGTGGGTCCGGAAGCACGGAGAGGTAAACTACCTGGTCAAATTGTTCAAAGAACTCCGCCGAAGTTTCAATGAAGCGCGATTTAAGGCTATAAACAACACTCATCCGTGAGTTCTGTCGAATTTGCAATCAATCTATGCTTGAGAAACATGCAAAATATGTACAGGTGAACATTTGACAGGAAATCGTTATAGACGGATCCTTAATAAAGGATTCGAACTGTAGCTTGTTGATTTGTTATTGAAGGTTTGTACGTGTTTAAGCTACTTTAATTGCGATCCTGAGCTAATTACGCCGTTGTAAGCTTAGCGAAAACATGTATTATAGACTATGACTATACTAGAAAAAAATCGTTTTGCTGTGACCAGTTTTGGACACAGCATACAGCATCAACAGTTTGTTATATACTTGTAGATACATAACAGCATAATTAATATAAGTTATATACAGTATGTACAGATGTTTCTGTGTTTAAGATTAAAAGTATCATTACTCAAAAGGCAGTATATGGCCATTAAATCATCTTGCAAAGACCCTCTCATCAGTTCTGTTTTCCCAGGTGACTATGGTTGTGTGTGAGGGCCTGTCCCACTGCAAACTGGCTCTTGCCTTTGCCTTGATCATGGATCTGCTGGGTGGAGCCGCCTTGCTGGTGGGAGTGTTTGTTCCTCTGGAGATCCAGGGCCAGGACTTTGGGGACCTGCTGGTGTACACAGGAGCACTGCTGGTGGTCATGTCCCTCTGGGGCTGGGTCCTGTGGTACAGCGGCAACATCGAAGGCCTGACACCCAGCAAGGACATGGGACACATCGGCAGTGCAGTAGACAGATTGGCTCGCAACCTCAGCCGCAAGATTCGCACCTACCGAGGCCATCGAGGAACCTAGAACCCACATCTGCTGTGACGAAGCTCAGCCATTTCTTTTTATGAGCTAATAATGTTTCACCCAAATGCCCTTTAACCCAAATATTTGTTCACAACATTTCAAATGTAATAGCACACTAGCTTTACATCATGATTTTACTGTTACAATTGACACAGGTGAGATGTCTTGATGCAGTATTGCTTTAGTATTTTGTTGTTGTCTTTTTTCAAGCATGTCTGTTTATCATTTCTTTATCAAATAAACGTGCAGAGTGAAACCTAACAGCTTTGTAAATATGAAAGGAGACGGATGAGAAAGCACAGATCAATTTATAGACTTGAGGTTTATTAGAGCTGTATTCAGACATTCTGAGAGAATGGGGAGAGAAAAGACAAAGGGAGAGGAGAGAGCCAGCCTGCCAGGTATAGAGACGAGCTCATCACCAGATGCTTTCTCAGCTAGTCATTGGTAAAGTTAAGCCACTTAAAGAATCAGATCACTCACAGTTTACTGGCTTGTGTTTCAGACCATGCTTCTAACCGCGTACATTGTTAGTCGTCTGCATACATAGTGCATGCTATAAATGCATGCTATGTTGGCATGTTAGAGAAGTAGTCAGTCACTTTTCTCTGGCCTCAGGCTCCCCTGATGAATGAGTTTGAGTATCTCAGTTTTCATTGTGATGATGTGATTGTGCTTGACAAAAAAGCTCACCCATTGTAATCCTGCTTGACACAGGGCTGGTGAAACATGGCTCTTTAGATAGGTGTCTTGATCTTGTTTTCTCTCTCGGGTTCCCTCTTTAGTCGGTGCATGTTCACCTTTTAATCGTCTCAGAACCTTTGGCTGGCTTTAATTTGCAGCCTCTCTCTCACATACACACTAACTTACACACAGAGACCCACACTCGGGTAAAGGTGAGCTTGTTCCCCATAGGTGGGGCTACATTACTGGATCAGGTTGGGGTGGGCTGGGGCTAATCCTTTAAAGTGTGAGGGGGACTTCTATTTCTATCTTGTCATGGAAAATCCCATCTAGGGAAGGAAGGGTGGATGGGTGGTTGGACAATAGGAGTAAGGGTGAAGTGCTGAGGGAGTGTTGTGTGATGATTTAAGCAGCGTAGAGATGAATATGTTGAGGATCAAAGCGTAGATGAGTGGCACTCGCTGATCTTGCATGGACTAGTAGATTAATAGTACCTTCAGTGTATCTGATGGATGTTGTGTAATCCACTTAAAATAATTTCTTCAGGAGACAGTGAGACAGTGTCACACACAATGAGCACAGTTGTGAGCCACAGACCTAACCTCAATTGCACCTTGTATTTATCCAATCTCAGTAGGAACTATCAATTAATGTGACAATTGAACACAGTAATGGATACCATGTTAAAGTGAGGTGTCTTGCGGTGATGCAACATGACAATACAGATCACACAATAATCAAAAGAGGTGAAACAGGTTCACATCTTTTCCGATTGTGGACATGGAAGTATAATCATGGAGATTGGAGAAATGGAGAATGAATTGATGAGGAAGGACTGATGAAGAGCAACCAAATTATGCTGAGTCAGACAAGTGTGAAAGTCTGTGCCAGGCCATTAACACCATCATCAATCATCCAGGGTTGTCATGGTGTCCCAGAATCCTTTGCAAACTCCCATGTAAATATGATGTTGGTGAACATTGTACATCAGTGTTTTGTCCCCCCTAAGGCCAGGTGGTGGACAGGGACTTAGACAATGTGGATCAAGTCAGCATGTTAAACCCCCAGGAACATGTGCTACAGGCCCTCTTGTCTGGAAGTTATTAAGAACTTTTCATAGATTTTGTCTTGAAAGATAACTTGCATATGTCGAGAATTTGGCTGTATGGAACCTGATACATGGCTCAACTCCAACTTTACAAAGTAACGCCATTGTTCAGATTGTGTCATGGAAAATGCGAGAACCAGACAGAGATCCAGAGCTTATTTCAGGATCCTCGTGGGCTCAGCTTCAGTTGGATCCTGGCTAATTGACTTAACCACGCAGGTTGTTGGAGACCCCGCCTCTCTCTCTGCTGTTGTGTTGGTGACTTCACAAGCACTCCTCTCCCTCAACAGCCAAGGTAAGCCACTGACTTCACCTTTTTCTTTGGGTTCCTCTGAAAATCTGATCATGAGATTTGATCATGTGCAGGAGAGCGGATAGTTGTAAGAAGTGAGGCATTACGTCAGTAGGCAAGTCTTATACCTGTTTCAATGTACCTTTCTCAAATGGTGAGACCAAGAGTCGGTGAGATTAAGTTGAACCATGGTGGTGATCTCACTGAACATTTAAAATGTTCTTGTCTGATGTCTGGTGTTCATTCAGTCACTTATATTGTCTATTTTAAACATGAGTAGTGCCACTAAGTGTCATGATTAATTCCCAGTTTGGGTAAAAACAATTATTAATATATTTAAATACTATATAGCTATATTAATTATATTCATAACAAATGAATCATAACTTTTATTCTAATTAATATGATTCCCCATCAGATTGTATGTGTTCTTTGCTCATAGTGTATGACCAGGCTACTCCTCTTCAAATCCCCCTCTCGAGGCGCATGCCGCATAGGGTGGGTTTGGGGTTAGAGGCCCAGTAGGGGGAGACATAGTAGAGATGGCAGGAACCGGCAGCTGTCTAGGCAGGGTATCTGTGATCACAGCAGTTGGAGAGCATTTTGGGATTTCTGATGCCCCATCACTGTGTATACATGGACCCATGATTGGTTCTAGTAGAAATCTTTCTATTTGTAGCCTCCTCCCTGAAATGGACCCAATAAGCTTGACCACAGTGTTAATAGGCTTACTTAACACTTCTGTCACTTGTTCTTCCAGTCTCTCTATCTCTAGTGTCTGAACAGGATAACTGGACTAAAGGACTGATCAGCCTTGCATCATTTGTGCTAGATATCATTTTCTGTCAGACGTAGAAAAACGTGGAAACTGAGATACACAAAGACCAAAGAGATAGCTTTTTTTTCTCCCATTAAGGATACAGAACCATCTTCTCTTTCCTTCAGCTGACACCATGGGAAACGCCCAGAGCGGGGCTGTATCCAAGGAGATGCTGAAGGACCTTCGCCTCACCACCAAGTTCAGCGAGAGCGAGATCGCCCAGTGGTACGAAAACTTCCAGAAGCAGTGTCCGTCAGGACGCATCTCCCCAGAGCAGTTTGAGGGCATCTACAGCAAGTTCTTCCCGGACAGCGACGCCAAGACCTACGCCCAGCATGTGTTCCGCTCGTTTGACACCAACGAGGACGGCATGCTGGACTTCAGAGAGTACATCATCGCCCTGCACATGACGTCATCTGGGAAGATCACACTGAAGCTGGAGTGGACCTTCTCACTGTTCGATGTGGACAAGAACGGCTATATCACCAAGACAGAAGTACAGGAGATCTGCAATGTAAGTTCAGTGAATGTGGACTTATGGGAATGTGGATGGATGGATGGATGGATGGATGAGTGGAAGGATGGATGGAAACACACACACAAGGGGAAAATGTGCATCTGTGTGACCGCTGCTGCTGTGTCTGTTAGAGTTACAGGCCCTGATTTTAGCCCGTGGTTCATCATCATAAAGAACATGATTAAGATCGTTCTGAGACTAAGATTGGACGGGCTACCTGTCTGTCGACCCACCTGAGCACACTCCGCCCCTGCATTAAATCCACGTTACTGTCGTTTTCAATAAGACTAAGCAGAGGTATTCTAAACAACTTAGCTAGAGACACAGGAATGGCTGAGAGACAGATTTTACAGTTAAAGATGTTATTGAATTTGTTCTAATGTTATTTTCATTAAGAAAGTGTGTGTGTTCCTAAATGTGAATGGGACATGGGGTAGTTTGTGAGAAGAAAAAAAATATTCCCCTTTCTCAAATACTCTCTCATGGACAAAACTAGAAAAGTCACCTGATAGTTTTGTATTCAGGCGTTTATGGGTTTTGTGGGAGTGGCTTTGAAGGGAGGGGGTGGGATATGGTTTGAATGGTTTGGAATAGAAGCTAGTTTAGCTAGTTTGGAAAACCTGCCTACACCAGCTTTAAGACCTACTTTGTCATGGATTTCCCTACCTGGCAGAATACTGCTAACAACAGCTCTCCCTTTTGTTCTCCCCGTTGGCTTAATCTCTCTCTTTATTGCTCTCTGATTGTCTGTCTGTTTGCCTGACCATTGCCTAGACCACTCTCTCTGGTGTAACTTAAACCTCTTTTAACTTGGGTGTAAAACCAACTAATAGTCGTGTTCAACTTGACCCCACCATGAGGACAATCTAAAAGTGTCCAGGGAAGATGGGTAGGGAGGGAAGGAGAAGGATAAATATACACCAGTAGAATATAGAGGGAGTGCACCGGTCCACACAGGAATTTTAAATACAGATTAGTCAGTGTCTTAAACGTCAACAAGCGCATGTGGGTGTGGCCAGTTGAGCTAAGGTTAACTGTGCTTAAGTGGCTCACACAGATTGTGTGAGTCCCAAAAGCAGAATAATTGAACACATTAAATAGGGAGACAATATCCTAGCTAAGGACAACCAATCAACTGTTCCAGCTGATCAAGTCCTGTGCGTGAAAAGACAAGCTCGTGGACCATTTTGTTTTGACTGCAGGGATGGTTATATCTGAGAATTTACCTGCAGATACTTGTTGGTTGTTGATTCAACTCTCCTCCCTGTTGTCACTTTGGGTAAAAGCATCTGATTGACTAATGAATGAAATGAATAGCCAATAATTACTGGTGAATAAACAAGGTGATTACTTTTCTAAATCCTGAACTGAGTGAAAGAGAGAAGGAGTCTTTCTGCAAGACTCTATTATGGACAAAGACAGGGAAAAGACATAATCCTTCCACCCAGGCCATGTCTGTCCCTGTCAGAAGAATAGTTGTTGGTCACTGTGGGGACTCACTTGACAGCCTGGCCAGCATGCAGTCGTCCAGCTCTAATCCTCCCTAAGCCTGTGTTTATATTATAAGAGCTTGAATGTAAGCTCGTCGTCATGGTTCTACCATTCCAATAACCTATCCTTCATCAATTTTTCCCTTTGATTGTTTTACTCAGAGATTTGAGGTTGAAATCATGACGTTCATCCATGATTCATGGAGGCGTGTTTTGATGTTTATCTGATTTATAAATCCAGGGCGAGAGATTTTTACGTACTACAACAAAAAATCCCTTCTAGGCAGATTTTAAGATTGACTAGCTGTGCTGGTGGTACCATTGCCTACTCTCAACACTATTGTTCTGTCAGCTGTGAAATCCCAACTCACCCATCCCTGTGTTACTGCATCGCTCCTTTCCTTGAAAATCCTTGAAAATAAATGATCTGTCAATACCACATCTTAACAAGTAGCAAAGTTATTCTTATCTTCGATTCATGTTATTGAGCTCACTGGAGAGATGTGAATTCCTGTACATGGTCAAATGCTTACAAGGACTTATTTTTTCACTCCGCTACCTTTTAAGATTAGGAGTCAATCGTATCGAGCACCAAACACAGTTTTCCAGAGTAATCTCTCTCCCCGATTGAAGGTTTTGCCATCATAAACATGATCATCTGTGATCGTTCATATGAGAGATTACGAGGAGGAATTGGTGTTTGGACAGAAGCTTGGTGATCTGCAGATCTGACATTCTGATGTGATTCAGCTGCTGAGAGTTTGGCTTTCGGAAAATACATCAGAATCTTTAATACTAGCAGGTGGAAGAAAGAGGATTATCACAGATTAATGATGGTGCAATTAATAGTTTTTATTATGTTTGTATAGATGGTGGCGGATCGCTCTTTGATTAGTTTTAGATGTGGTCAAAGGCTCTGAGACCACAGTCCTCAAAGTCTAAACTAAACTATCGTGTTTAGTTTTTCTCAAAAGCACAAACACACCTAATTGTTTTCCATGATGGTCAAATATTTTTCCTAATTAAAAATACCCGATTTCGGTCCAGATTATACGGTCATATTTGAAACCTCTACCTCTGTAGTTAATCAGACATCTTTTAAATGGCCGTAATGCCTTGTGATGTAGTTCTGGACCTGCAGGTTGATCTCCATGTGATCCCTGTGTGACGTCTGTGTTCCTCAGGCTCTCTTCAAACTGATTCCCAAAGACAAGGTGGCTGACCTGCCTGAGGACGAGAACACGCCAGAGAAGAGAGCAGAGAAGCTCTGGAATGTCTTTGAGAAAGGAGAAAATGGTGAGTTGGGTTGAAGAGAGACTACGTACCTTGGCTTTCCACGGCTACTTTCTTCTTACTTCATTGTACTTTCATTCTCAGATCGAGTGGCTGAAGGAGAGTTCATCTCTTATGTGATGGCGAGCGATTCTGCTCTTCGTCTCATCCAGTACGAAGCAACCCAGTAGCTCCTTCAGGGTATCGATACTGCAACACTCATCCACATCCAGCCTTGCGTGCGACCTGCTATTTCTCAGACTCCTAGCCGGGCTCCTCCGCCCTTCTAGGAGTTTGTTTGAGGTGACACTGAAACCAGATCCTTGTTAAACCTTTCCAGCAAGAGTGTAAAAGAATCCTAGATCAGGTTCAAAAGAGTTCATCTGATAGGATAACAGTGGCATCTACTTTGTGCTTTTAGCTAAAAGGAAACAGTTGTCTGTGATGCTACTACTGTTAAGGGTTATTTTTGTATGTTAGTTTATAGGCCAGAATGCTAGAGACTAGGTTAGACAAAGCTAACAAGAAAAATGATCCAACAGTCTTGTTCTCAGACACGTTGAACATGATTTGCAGGCTGTCTGTGTCATGATCTAGTTTTTTTTGTTACACAGTTCAGCCATGGACATCGACGATAAGCAAGTTTCGCTTTTAGAAACAAAAACTCCATGATACTTAATGGAACCTGCGTACAGTGTTGAAAATGCGTTCAAATCGACTACAATGTTGTTACCATATAGACATACGCAGTGTGAACTTTCAATGGGTTTCAACTGCCCGCCATCAATACACTGCCAACTTCGACAGTGGCACGACATAAACACTTACTCAAGACAAACTGTAGTCTACTCTAGAGCGCACCCCATTTGGATGTAATGCAGTTACAATTGCCATGCTCAGGAAGATAGATTCAAACTTGACTCTACTTCAGATTTGCTTTTGATCCAGTTAGATTGTTTTGTTACTTTTTTTTGCTACTTTGTAGACTGTTCTCAGGGACTAATGATGGGCCATCATTACTCAGTGGGAGTTAAAGCATCTGTGGATGAACCACAAGTGATCACAGATTCAGTTTGAACAGTTCAGTGTCCTGTGTGAGTTGATGTCTGGCATGCCCTCACAGCCTGACATGCCATAAGGATCCATGTTGTTGCGAGAGCAGGTGTTGAAGTGTAATACCTAGGTGTGCAACTACAGAGATGTTGGCGACAGTGCTTGGCCCAATTCTTAGTCAACATCTGCTTTCAGAAATTCCAGACATGTATCCTGTAAGTCCTTTTTTGTTGGAAGATTTGAATAAGATAAGATTGAATAAGATTGTGAATAAGGATATTGAGGCGTATCATAAATTAGTTCTACCTGGAATGGAATTCAGCGTATCTATACATTACATGTAATGGCATGAAATCCAATGCTCTAGTTATGTTAACATTTTAAATGCTCTTCAGTATTGTTATTTTCCTTCTGTTTTTCTAATGATTTTGCTGCTTTTAAACATGTTGAAATGTTGATTGGAAATAAACATCCCTACTGTAAAATAAATAATGTAATTTCCAATTGTTCTCTTGTTTAAAGTTCACAATGACGAATAGTGGAACTACTGTTGAATATAATGTTGTGTATTTTTTACTTTCTGTAGCCTTATAGTAACAATGTACTTTGTCACTGAACTCATTTTCTGGTACATATATTTTTTTCGTTCTTCAATCTTTCTAATCCCCTTTCTCCTCTACTTCTTGTTCCCTCTACCTTCCAATCTCTTTGTGTCTCTCTCACTGTTCTCTCTCACCTCTCTCATCCTTTTCCATCCAGTCACACACACACACACACACACACACACACACACACACACACACACACACACACCTCCTCTCCTTGTCACACAGAAACACCAGCTCGCTCTCTGTCATCCCTTTCTTTGTCTCTGTTGCTTGACTGGGGAGATTATTCATATAATCTTGAGTCGAGAATTCGAAAGCATCTGTCTGTCATGACCTGCAAAGCGACGTGCTCCAGATGGAAGCAGGGTTGTGTGTCTCTCCTTCATCCACACAGGACAGATTCCTCTATCATGTCTCAGGACATTCCACCAGACAGACTTCACATCCGAAACATCTGTTTATCCAGAACTGCAGACAGTGCTTTAAAGGAGAGGATTATCTGTTTGTTTTTTTTAAGTATAGGAACATAAATAGCAACAGATCTGTGTTTTTTCAGAAATCTGTAAATTTCACTATCTTTATTAATCTCTATATGAGGGAACACAGTTACCATCATTATAGAAGTTAGACAGGGTTACTATCAGTACAATACACTTACATGAAGGACTTTAACATGCATTTCAGGCCACCTGAACATCAAATATGTAGAATGCCAAATTGATTTTCATCAAATAATCAATGAAGAGCCATCTAAAATTATTTCCAAAATATGTAAAAATTGTCTTAGATTCTTGAAATATATACATTTCCACTGCTAGTGGAGGACAAATACAATTTATTGATGAGTATTTTCCCATGAATGAATATCTCATACCTTCCCCCTAATCTCCCATCAGCACAGTGAGTCCTCCCTCTCATCCATGTCCTCCCTGTCCAGAGCGTCCTCCATCTCGTCCATCTCTCTCTCACAGTCCTCACAACCCTCCGTCCCGCAGCCCCCCACCAGCACCATGCTGTGAGGGTCCACCACCCCTGCTGCTGGCCCCACCGCTGGCACCTCTCCCCGGAACCACAGGGGGTCCATGAGCGCCCCCTGATGGCAGTGCTGGAGGAGGCGGCTGACTGAGTACACCCCTCCACCAGCCTGGATCACCTCATCGTACGAGGGGGCATGGCTGGCAGCGCGGGCCTCCTCCAATCTCACGCGGGCACGGTGCTTCATCTCGATCAGTGTCTTGGTGTAGGAGTTGAGGGTCGCCACAGCAGCAGCCATACAGCAGCTGAAGGAGAGCCACGCCATGCTGGAGGGGGATGGAGGAAGGGACAGAGAAGCAAGAAGAAACAGGAAAACACAGTAAAAGGTTTGCATATGTGGATGTTAACCAAATGCGCATCACACGACTTCCAGTCAGTGAAGACAAGTAGGCAGACGAGACTGAGGAGACACTGACGCGAACGACCAGCCGTAGTCCCAGGTCTGAGGCCGCCAGTCTTTAGGGCCGATGCTCACTGTCATCTGAAACACAGTGGTGTACATCATATGGGCCACCATCCCCATGAGTCCTGAGAGACAAAGACAGTGTGGGGGAGAGAGATGAGGACAGTGGGAGGGAGGGAGAGAGAGGAAGGGAGGCAGGACCAAAAGAAACGGGAGGGAAAAAGGGAGCGAGAAAGAGAAAAAAGAGAGAGGGGTGAGAGAGAACTAAACTGGAAGGAGTTTCTCCGTGAAGTCCACGCCGAATCTCTATTCGTGGGCATATCCTTGGAAGCTGCATCCACCAGTGGCTAACCTGAGAGGACGGTGCACATGGCGGCGTAGGCGTTGATCTTGAGGGCGTACATCTCCTTGTGGGCGCAGAGACACAGGACCTCCATCCACATGAGCAAGAAGCCCGTTGCGAGTAGGCCGATGTACGTGAACTCTGATATCACTGACAGCCACAGCACGCCTGGGTGGGGAGGAGGAAGGGAGGGAGGTGGACATTAAAGGGATGGCAATACGAAACATGCAGGGGAAAGGAAGAGTGTCAACTTCCCATGTTTCACGTGGGAAGGAAGGTACATCATCATGAGATTGAATCGGTTGTTTCTTGGGGAATTGAAATCAAACGTCATCCTCAGTACAAACCTTGTGTTTCTCCTGGAGTCAGCTCTATGAAGCTACGACACTGCTCCTCTAAAGTAGGATGAACACAGATTAATTAATTTTTCAGATGATCCGTAAAGGGCAAAGGTCCAATCTCTTTCCTCAACAGCCCCTCCATACACAGTACATGTACAGAACTTCATGTACCTCAAACATTAGATGTAGAAAAAAGTAACAGCAGCAAGAAAGTGCAACCCTTAAGCTATTGACATCAAGCCGGGCTACGTCTAGTCTGCAGATCACCTTCAATACAGAAATATTTGATTTCCTGACTCAACATTTTCTCTCACGCCATGCCAGCATAAATCCTAGCATCGATGGTGTAGGCTCATCTAAGATCATCTCAGCCTCCAACCTCCTCCAGCTACATAAGCGAGCGTCCTGACCTTCGTTGTGCTTCTCGCAGGAGTGCCAGAACCCCGTGTGGAAGTAACGCAGCATGTACTTGTCCTCGCCCGTCTCCCAGATGTACTGAACGGCGTTGGCCAGCTGCTTCTTCCTGAGGCGTGCTTCCTCTTCCTTCTGCTGCGGTGACAGCGTCACGTTGGACGCGGGCTTCTTGGGGTCCGGGGTCGGGCTCTCTGAGGGAGGTGGGGAGGTTACTCACTTTTACTCAGCCACACAGAAATATAGCAGAATTTGAATAGAGTTTAGCAGCACTCAAACCAACGGATGATGTGTGGAGGCCAGCTCGCTCTGTCTGCCTCACCTGTAGTGTACGGTTGGCTGTTGTTCTGTCCGCAGTTCTTCATCTTGACTGGGGAAAGGCACAGGGGCTTGACCACCTTGTGGGTCCCCTCGCACCAGTAGGAGGTGCAGAAGGCCAAAACAGACAAGCCCAGAGCCAATGAAGTGAGAGATAGCGAGATGAGGGTGCGGTTGCGTCGGGACATGTTGTCCAGCATGGTGACTGTACGTGGGGTGTGGTGGGTTGGGACCCACCAGGAGGTGTTAAGAAGTATGGAGAGAGTGGTGAAAGACAAATGGATTGAGGAAGCGAGGGTTAAGGAGAGTATGAGCTTTTGGGAAGAAGCAGCCAGGTGAGGGAGAAGGAGGGAGCGTGAGGGAGGATGGAGAGAAGAGAAGGAGGCTGGAAGGGGAGAACCGAGGGTTGAGGGAGGAGAGGGATCAGGAGGGTAATGGGCTACGCTGATTGTCAGGGGCTGGAGAATGCGTGGGGTGGGAGGGAGGAGGGATTACAGAGAGTACGAGACACACGATGGGACAGAGCGATGAGAGGGGGAGGGGCAGGTGCGGGGGGGAGGGATGGATGGGAAGATGGCGAAGAACAGCAGATCAGCTGGGAGGTTAGGGGTCGTGAGGCAGTGGAGAAGGGGAAGATGAACTTTGAGGATTTACTCTCAGGGGAGAGTATGATAGACAGAAGGATGGATGGGCAGAGGAATTAGGAATTCCCTCTGTCCTTCTCTGCTTTTAGTGTTGTTCCACCCTCACACTTCCAGCTGTGTTCCCTAACCTCAGAAGTCGCTCCAAATTCATTCACCACTCCGAGGCCCCAGAGAGGCTATCTGAAGTTGACGCAGGGATCTGGAGACTAGCAACCTTTAGTTTATTCCTCCATATTGGTCCAGAGAGCTCCATGATGGATCCTTGTATCCAGACTTCAGATCAGAATGTTCTTCGGCTCCTGTAAGGTATTCACTGACACACTCTTGTCCTACATGATGACTCTTCCAGAGTTACAGATTACAAAACTAATCCAGTCCGTTTTCTCATTCTGTTCTTCCCATGCACCTCAGTCTCCTTAGGTTAGATTGAGACTTGCGATCTGTCCAATCTCTCAATCTTCCTCTTGATCCCTCTTAATCTGTGCTAATCTCTGACATGTAGGTGAATCTTCTTCATATCTTTATCTGTGCTAATCTCTGGCATGTATGTGAATCATCTTCATATCCTTCCTCTGTCTGGACAGCACCTGAAGAAATGCATGGGATGGGGATTAGCCGTGATGAGGAGATGTCAAAACCAACAGGGGCATGATCACCATCACCACTGTGCAAAATCAATATCACCACCTTCCTCGTCATTGTCATTACCATCCTCATCGCCCTGTTGATAATAATCATCATTGTCATCATCATCTTCATTGAGCATCTACATGCCATGTTATCCCAGTGAGCCACCAGCTTCAGTTCTCCATTAGAGTCTTTGTCTATAGAGACATTATTGTAATAGAATAAATTCTACTTTGTCAACAGATTAAATTCATTCGATCAACGTAAACTCATTCAATTGTCTCTGACTCATATCATTCATCTTTCTTTTTTCATCCTCTCTCTCACACTCTCTCCCCCTCTTTCGCGCTCTCTCTCTTTCTATCTTGAGAGAATTGATAAAGGCCCCTAAATCAAATTCAAATTCAGCCTCAAGACCAAGACCATTATTCCTGAGTGATTATCTGTCATGTGCTACAGAAAATACACAAGAACATCCACCCAATTAGGCGTTACTCACCAAATATGACCCTCAGACACCCACGTCCACTTTGTACTAGTCCCACTTTATCCAGAGTCACTTTCGACACCTTTTAGTGCTCTCTTTGCCCCCTCTTTCTTTCTTCTTCTCTCTTTCTCCTTCTCTCTTCCCCCCTCTCACACATGCACTCATGTCTCTCATCTTTCTTAGGCTAGTGTCTATCACAAGCCCACCCGGTTTCCTCTTAATCCTCACAACTCCATCTGTCACTTTCTCTCGCCTTTGCCCCCTTCATTCCGTCAGTCACATTTCTAACCCCTCTCTTCTTTCTCTCTCTTCTGTGATTTCACCGTCTGTGCGCTCAGACACTTCCTACTCCCAGTATTCTCTGTAACTCTTTTAGAATTAGGGTTAGAATGTGGACATGCTGTATTACTCTTGTACTTTACTGTGACTACTCTGACTAGATTACCCCCCCCCCCCCAGTAAAGTTGCAGTAGACTACAGTAGATTAGAATTAAGTAAAGTAGCGAACAGTATACAGTATTAGCAGCTTTTCTACTCAATAGTTATTCAACGTCCAGGGTGCTAAATCTCACACAATGCATGGATTACTGGTTTATGACCGCCGGTTTTGTTAATCATCACCATGGAAACCATAGGAGAGGGACAGATATTTAGAAAGTATTCAACATAAAACATGCATGTCCGTCCCCCCCCTCCCCCCCTTAGCCTTCTCCTTCCAAGAGGGAATCCCCATGGTGACCAGAGTGATGACTCACCCTCCTCACCCCCACCCTGAGGGTAATTCCCTGACAGATGACTACAGTTTTAATCTATGCTTTAACTCCAGATTAAGACTGTATGGCGATACTGTGCAACATCTGACCGTGAACCTCATTCTCTCACAGGGTCTGAAAGGGTACGTCTTCACTATTGGTTGTGTAGTAATCCTGAACAGTCTTAAAATAGAGAATGTGTGGTGCCTAATGTGGTGGTCACAGTTGTGGACATCTTGACTGACTGTATTGGGTTTGTGCACTGAATTCTTTGTGTAGAACCCCCTAGTGGTCAAGAAGTGACTTCAGGTTTAAATCATAAGGCAAAGCCGATAAGAATTTCAGGTAGTTTTGAATAGATTTATTTCTCAAATGTCAACTGTCACAGTTCACAACACAGCCTTAACTTTTACACAATAAAATAAATAATCTTTATTTCATACAAAATGAAATCATACTATAATAGCTATGATAACCAATAATATTCTTGTACTCCATGTACATTATAATTCAGAAGAATTAAACCGGCGCATTCCACTTCATTTCTCGGTTCACGTCACGAAAACTGTATCTGCCCTGTGTTTGAGGCTGAGGAGGGAATGATGAAATACAGGAGGCAAATCACCTCTTCTGCTTGACATGAACACATCCAGTTCCACAAACACCAGACGGTAAATTCTGTTGTGAAAACCATTAAGACCTTGCACAATGATACTTCATAAACACAGACTATGACCCATTCAGACAGCATGCATATGGAAAAAAGAATTCTATGTTCAATCAAGAATGTGCCTGTCTTTTAAGGGAGAAGAACTGATAATGTATACAAAATTAAGCAAAAAGGAAGATAAAGCCACCATTGGTTGTTGGCTGATAATGTAATTACAATTATGAAATCACCAATATGATATAATGATAATGATGTCAAATATGATATGATAATCATGTCATAAAGATTATGCCAATCTTGATTTGAACCAAGACAACCAACTATATCCTTGTGTGTGCAAACCTTGAAAACATACATATACAAATATGAATTCACAGACTAATAATAAATAAACTGATCAATAAATAGTAGCTGAACTATCGACAGCTGTATTGTCACAGTTTCATAATACTTCCATCCTGGTCACAAAAAGAGCACAAACACGCTCAGTCACACAAACACACATTTTCTACGATATTGCTATCCCACTTCCTCCTTGACATGACCCTGGTTGGTTTATTCCGGTCTCCACCAGGTCAATGACCTTTCAACTCCGTCAAACTAGCGTCCTGAGTGAAGAACACATCGACACACTAACTGGCTGCAGCAGACGCTCGGGTTCCCAGACGCACCATCAAGTCATCAAGAAAAGCAAAAAACAAAAACTCGATCTTAAATCGAAAAAAAACAAGCAGGAATGGGTTACTTTCTTCAGAAATAAATAAATGAAAATAAAACACGTCACGGGAAAACTGTCATCGTGTTTTTTTCTTCTTCATCTTACATGTTTGTTTCATACACTTAAACCAGACATGTTATACTAGATTGATAGGCGTACATATTTGTCAGAGGGAGGCAAGCAGGGTAGGTTCTAGTTGTACACAGAAGTTCTCAAAACAGGAAGGGCTTGCTATTCTTTTGAGTAGGCTGACCCAATCCTGAGCCAAAAACCGGTTGGGGCTGCAAAGGAACTCCCCCTCCTACTGGAAGAATGGAAGCTCCCAACTGTCCAACCTGAGGAACTCCCCCAACCTGCCTGGGCTGTACCACTCTGGGACCAAGGTAGGCAGGAGCCATCTGAGGTCTCACAGGGGACATAGAGAGGTTAGATCGGGGAACTCCAAAAGGGAGGGGCATTAGCTGAGAGAAGGTAGGTTTTAGCACGGGATTGATTGGTTCAAAACAGGTACCGGGTTTAATACCATAAAACTCAGGGGTAGAACCAAAAGGGCTGGGAGGTGATTGCAGGGGGAATGTAGTAGGAGACACCCCTGTAATGGATATGGTTCTGCCCATGGAACCAGCCATGCCTGGGCCTCGTAAAGCGCCTGGGAAATTGAAATCAGCAACAGAATCGAGAGGGGGAGGGGGGGACCAAGGGGGGAGGGTAGTGAGGGGTGACACAGATCATTCCCAGAGAGAGAGTGTAGAACAGAGGGGTGAGAGGGTCACATCTCTAACATCTAGCAGGGGAAGGCTCTACAGAGTAAATACATGGCTACAATTACTGGTGCTTAGAAACACACATACACACACCCAGTCACGCGCACACACAACAAAACACAGACCACAAGCACTGCTTTAAATGAACAGATAATATACTTCTCTATATAGATTCTCTCTTTTTCTACTCTCCCTCTCTCTCTGTCTCTGTCTGTCTCTCTCTCTGCCCTCTAGCCCTCCTTACCCTCTGTGGATTTCTGGGAGGCGAGGGCATTCAGAGGGGGCTGTTTAGGTTTGGGTTTGGAGGAGAGGAGAGAGTCCATGTCCACAAGCGACGCCCCTGCCCCTAGGAACGACTCGGGCTTGTTAGGCTCACCCTCCGACACGGCTCCATCTAGTGGACAAACACAGCACATCTACTACAGCACAGCTAGTCTACCAAGGCAAAGGCACACCAAAGAAACACACACATAATTAGCATGCGCTTACTGTAGGTCACACACGGAATGTGTGTGGATGTTTTTAATCAGAAGACGACCAGTTTGCATGTTACACATATTCAAAACACACACACAGAGACACACACACACCTACCTGTGCCATTACTAGAAGCCCCCCATGGGTCTGAGGCAGCAGCGTTCGTTGTGGTGGTCCCACCATCTCCCCAGGGGTCGTCTGAGGGGGATGTCTCTGCAGGGGGCGCTGCTGAGCCCCACGTGTCATCGCTGGGAGGCAGGGTTGGAGCTGGAATCAAAACAAACACTCGTTCTCCGTTCTCTGGGCTGAAACACTCGCCTTCCCCGATGTAGTGAACGATAAACTGCATCAGCTGTGCCTTACCTGGAGCTCCCCACGGGTCATCATCTGGCAAGGGGCCACCTGTGGGGGAAGCGTCCCACGGATCAGCCTTCTTCTCTGGCAGAGGCTCGGACTGAGCCCCCCAGGGGTCGGAGGCAGAGGGGGCATCGGCGGGAGCGCCCCACGCATCGGCGGCTGGAGAACTGGGCGGGGATGCAAATGGATCTGCCTCGTTTTTGGGCGGGCTGGGTGGTGCCGCGAAGGGATCAGCGCCGGTGTCTTTAGGAACTTTGGATGGAGCAGTAAATGGATCGTCTTCACATGCTGTAAAGGGATCCGACCCGTCTTTTTGCACCGGTGCTGAAAAGGGATCGTCTTTCGGGGTTGAGAAGGGATCTGACTCATTTTTCGGTGCTGGTGCTGAAAAGGGATCTGATCCATTTTTTGGTGCTGGTGCTGAAAAGGGGTCATCTTTTTGAGCCGAAAAAGGATCCGAACCATTTTTCTGTACCGGCGCAGAGAACGGATCATCTTTTGGAGCTGAAAAGGGATCCGGCCCGTCTTTTTGTGCGGGTGCTGAAAAGGGATCGTCTTTCGGGGTTGAGAAAGGATCTGGACCATCCTTTGGTGTCGAAAATGGGTCATCTTTCGGCGCTGCAAATGGATCTGAATCATCTTTCGGTGCCGCAAACGGATCAGGACCATCAGCTTTGGCGTTGGATGGTGCTCCCCAGGCATCTTCCGAAGTTGGTTTGGAAGGGGCACCCCAGGCGTCCTCAGAGTCTGGCTCAGATGGTGCGCCCCATGGGTCAGTACCCTCCGTAGGCTCTTTGGTCGGAGCCCCCCATGGATCTTTGCTCTCCTCCTCTTCAGGCTGCCCTCCCCAGGCGTCCGCTGCCTTGGGCTTCTCTTCCTTGGCTGCATCCTCCCACTTCAGCTCCTCCTCGGTCAGCTTGGCCTACCGTACCCACAGGGGACCAGGAACAGGAACCACACAAGGAAACACGCTCTTGTTCACATGCAAGGTTTACCACACATCAACACTCACAATAAAGGTCAACACCACATGAACGTACTTTTCCATTGAAAGGACTAGAAACTACAAAGTGAAACCGAAAGTGCCTGGACAGTTCATCTGATGGTGCAGTGACCCTCCTACCCTGCGTTCAGCCTCCTTCTTCTCAAACTCAGCTTTTCGTTGCGCCTCCTTCTTGGCCGCAAAGCTGGCTGCAAGGTCAGCCACCGACGGAATGTTGTCCAAAGAAGGCAGGCCAGTCGCCCCGGGGACGTACACAGGCTTGTAGTTGGGGTCCTGTATTGGATCAGACGACGAGGCTGGAAAGACACTGGTAAGAGTCAGTTACGATGAAAGGGATGCTATACGGAAACAACAGCTGGAGCGAGTCTCATTGTATTGCATGGTAATGGTTGAGAGAGGGAGAGAGGGCAATGAGATGGCAGAGAAGTCTGTGTAAAGGTCAAACCCTCACCAGCTGCACTCTTTGAGGTCTTCTCTCTGGTCTTGAGCGTAGATTCTCTCTCCTCCTTCAACTTCTCCTCGTCCTCCATCAGAACCAGCACCACCTTGGCCTTCTCCCTCACGTTCACACCCTGCCCGGCGACACACAGACAGGATCAGCACAGCTGGCTCTACCAGCGCCTCCGAAGGCAGCAGGGGCGGCCGCTTGTTTACACCGTGTGAAAATTTAGCATAGCATAATGAGTCTGCGTAAGTCGGAAGTGTTAGCCGGGGGTTGAGTGGAGCGTTGTCTAGCCGGAAGCTGCCCGTCTCACGGATGAGCAAGTGTAGCACATGCAGATGAACCATCTGGAGGTAAAGCTTCACGATGACCACTGTGGGGATGCAGCTTAATGCCAGGACGTGGGTCGGATAGCGCAACAACCAAAGTATAACGTAGGGTTACATTATTCTAAGAATGTAGGTCTTTCTACAGCTGGAATGGATTCTCTGCGGTCTGGAAAGCGGATTTTTAGGATCGTTTGATCACCTGGTCTTTCCCGTCCTTGTCTGTGAACCGGAACTCGGTGAGTGCTTTTACAATGTAGACGTTGTCCGTCAACTTCAGCAGCACGCGATCCGAGCCAGTCTTCAGCAAGTACTCCAGCAGAGTCAGGGACTAGGTAGCACAAACAACATGGAGCATTCAGAAAGAACAAAAGTGTCCAAAACCTAACCGAAGACGAGAGCTGCACTCTCCCTAGGGCCTGCATTACAACTGGTCTGCATCTGATCGCTGCATCCTCGATTTCTGTAACAAGATCACCATCAGGGACATTCATGCGTACTGTAAATCAATACACTGGCAATCGACACACATGTTGATGCCAGAAGGACATTGCAGCCATCCTTTAAGATGAGTCTGATGAGAACGGAGGCTTGTTAAAAATAATGCTGAGAGAACAAAAGGCCTAACCTGGCATCAGCAACCTAAAGCTGGCCCTTGGCCACAGTAACTCTGCCTCACATATGGCGCAGCAGACAGCATGCACGCTCAGCCAAAGACAATGGAAAACAGGCCATCGGATGTCACAGAGGACAACGCAGCTTCTCACGTTACCCCTGACCTTATGGACGTGTCTCCAGTTCTTGTCGTCTTTGAGGCGTTTCCACAGCATGGTCATGATTTCATTGCAGGCCACCACATTGTAGGTGAGGTCAGATATGTCCGCCATCTGGGAGCTGGAGGGGCCCCAGGGGTCGTTGGAGGTCGCCTCTCTCACCTGCGTACAGTGCGGTGAGTTATCGTCAGCTAGGATGAAGGAAGAGACTAGGGGTGACGCAACGAAGGGTGTGGTGAGAGATAGAGGGGGGGCTGTGAGGAAGAGAGAGAGAGAGGAGGATAGAGAGAAAGGGCGTGAAAGAGTAGACTGTGGGAACAGTCCTGTTACCTTGACTTCGGCCTCAGAGAAGTTCTGGACCAAGTTCTTCAGTTGGCGACGCAGCATAGAGGACGTCATGGTGACAAATGGGGGCTCTCGAAGCACAGTGTTCTAGCGGTCACACACACACACACACATCTTGGTTTAAAAGAAAAAGATTTAATGTCTTTGGAGCAACATCAAATCAGTGTTATAGTGAGATTACCTATGGAAAAACGTAGGTCTTGTAAACAAAGTATCAGTTGGTCTTTCTTCGCTGGCTGCAGTCCAGATCTTACTGCTGGTTCATGCTGTTGGCCCCTGTCGCCACGGTGCCCATCTACTGGATCAACGCTCCACAAACCTGATGGACAACACGTCCTTATGTAAACAGCAGAACCATCACCAAGCTTTCTGTCATACCACAGCTTCCCAGCTGTCTTTCTAGCTCGCTTAACAGCACTGGTGGAATAACATGCAAGTTCAGAAACCAGCAGCTGAATGCCAGTGGTACTAGTTACTACCAACAGGGTAAGAATAATGACTCATTAAACGGATCGTTGATTACGGCAATATTGTCGCTGGCTAGCCTAGTATTGGCAACTGCGACCAAATCTATTCAGTTAACTACCCTGCTAATACAGCTAGCCAGCTATTTGATCACTACGATCGAAGCGGCCAGTTAATTTGCAGAGATAAACTCCGCAAATGAGCATCAAATGTAGCTGACAGTGTCACAGCAGGCAAGACTCAGATGAAGAATCACGATTTCAGCACCGGGGACAGCGACGATGCAATCAAGCTAGCTGCTTATGGCTCAAACGGATGTTGTTTTCTTAGCTACCCACCACAACTAAATCCACTACGAGTAAAACACTGTGCTAGACTTGTATAGTAACAGCCACAGCATATAATGAATTATCTATTCCATTGATCAGTCGTATGCTCATATCACAGAAACACGTATTTCGGAGGATAAAACACTAACCCTGAATCCTTTTAAGGAATCGTCGAGTCGACAACTGCTGTTTCCGCTTCCGGCACCTGCACCTGTCACGGAACGCCCCCTCTATAAACTGAAATAATATAATAGATTCCTGATGTCTGTTTGATATTTTTTTTTCTGTTTCTGTGTGAGAGAAAAAAAGTTGCTTCTTATTAGTCTACCTATTGACAACGTGACACGACTGTATTCGTTTTTATTGACAATTCCGCTTTGGAATTCCCTGCACGTCATCGCCGTCTTGCTGTTGAGAGCACTAGCACATGAGAGCACGAGCACACACGCAACCCCCAAACAACTGATGCGCGTGCGGGTTACAACTACAAGTCACTCATCAATAATACTGGAGACAGGATGGAGACTGAAGGCGAATACGAGGCAGTCTTGTGCGTTAAACCTGATGTCAATGTATACCGCATTCCACCTCGCGCTACAAATCGCGGCTATAGGTATGTATGGGTGCTTTCAAGCTTTTTGGACGACAAAGTTTTTTTTTTTGTCTACCTCCCATCATTTTGGTGGACATACCAGCATACTGTGTTCAATTTCTTTAAGCATAATGTCAAGTACCGTGACTTATTTATCAATGCTTGACGCAACCATCTAACATAAAGAATGGTTATTCCTGTATATATAAATGTTTTGTTATTGTAAATACGTTGTTGAATGTTGGCGGGTGTTGAGGGAAAATGCATGCATCCTCAAATAAAGGCTATGGTAACCAAGATATTGGGCTAGGCAGGCAACAATAAAGGAAATATTAATTGAGAATCTACTGACCTACATACAGTGATAAGTCTGTGGCCCCATTTACTGATGGGCAGGCTTGTTTTTGATTCCTCTTGGGTCCATTCCATAAAGCCAGATTTTAAAGGTATCTAGATCAATGCCCTCTGGTGTGCAGTTTAGTCTAATTTGTTACTGATAATCCCATGGCAGAGTCACATTGTTCAACAGCTCCTCTTCCATCAAGTGAAGAGTATTGCAGGAAGTCATAACACTGTCGAGATTCAACCCAGGAATCACACTACTCTGTGGACCCATTTCAGAACCAACTCCAACCTCCTGTTGTTTTCTACAGGGCCGCGGACTGGAAGCTGGACATCCCTGATTGGTCAGGCCGCATGAGGGTCACAGCCAAGGGGAAGGTAGCGTACATCAAGCTGGAGGATAAAGTGTCAGGTACAAGAAAAGGCCGAGTGGGGGTATGGGGGGGGGGGTGCAGAGGGGGCATCAGCTTACATATGAGTACATGTCAACAGTCTTGATCTCAAAGTATTTTGTTTTAATGAACTTTGAATCGGCGGATGACAGTATTTCAGTAATTTGTTGAGGGAAATGTTTTTGTCATTCCTCCCGTCCTGCAGGGGAGCTGTTTGCTCAGGCTCCTGTCCAAGAGTTTCCCGGTATTGCTGTGGAAGCTGTCAGCGATTCGAGTCGTTACTTTGTGCTGCGGATACAGGATGACAATGGTAGGTATCCCAGTTCGAACCCTGGATGTGCCGACATGACGTTGTGTCCTTGGGCAAGGCACTTCACCCTACTTGCCTCAGAGGGGATGTACCTGTCCTTGCTTGAAGTCGTTCTGGATAAGAGTGTCTGCTAAATGTAAATGAACTATGTCTCTCTCTCTTAGGCCGCAATGCGTTCATCGGTGTTGGGTTTGGGGACAGAGGGGACGCCTTTGACTTTAACGTTTCTCTGCAGGATCACTTCAAGTAAGTGATGGTGTGGCTGGGGGCCATGTTTGTTTATCTCAGGGATTTATCCACCCAGAACTCTGTGTCACAATGCAGTGGTTTCTAGCAGGTGGTTTTACTGCAGCTCTGGAAACTGCTGATGTTCCTTTCTTTATTCCTGTGTCAGTGCTCATCAAGTGTGGTTGTGTGTGTGTTTGTGTGTGTGTGTGTGTCACTCAGATGGGTGAAGCAAGATGATGAAATCAGCAAAAACTCAGGGGCAGCAGATTCAGGACCGAAGCTTGACCTGGGCTTCAAAGAAGGACAGACCATCACTCTTAATATTGGGGTGACACACCTGACATCAACTACAATTATACTTATCATTTGTTAGAAATCGATTCACGTCCTATGCCTTTTTTTCTTATTAAAAATAATTTTTTATGGCCTATATTCTTTCTCTATCCCAGCAAGGAAAGAAGAGAGATAAGCCCCGCCCACAGGGAGCAGGCGGATTTGGACTCCTCCCACCACCGCCCGGGGCCAAGATAGCCCCTCCTCCCTCATCAGGCTCCATCAATGACAACATTGTTCCCCAGACAGGCAACACAGGTAAGGTAAGCTGCTAAAATCTGATTGGAAGAACGAGCAAAATAATTAATATTTATCTCTCTTTCATGTGGTTTGCTAGAGCTGGACAGTAGCAACTGTAACACTGTGATGCAGTCCGGCTCAGTACTGGAGATGTGGGGCGACTTCTCTACCCCTGCCAGGTAACCCCAGCTGTCGTACCTACACACAGCACAGCATGTCTCTCCTCAACAGTCCTCCCCTATTGTGGCTGAGGCAAGTTTCATTTGATCTTCTTAAGATGCGTTCGCCTACATCTGGAATCATTTGATCCTGATTCCTCTGAACTGTTCTGGGGAGATGTGGAGCGACGTGCTGCTGTTAACTCTCTTGTCTTTCTGCTTTCAGCTCTTGTTCTCCGCAAGCTGCGCCACAGGAAACTGCGACCAGCTGGGTTCAGTTCTGAGCCTCGCCTGCCTTTCATGCGACATGCACATGCGCTAGCCATGCCTGGAGCAGCTGTCTTATCCAACCTCCGTCGCGCCACAGTCCCAGCTGAACGAACTAGAACAACAACGTACACGCTGAATTTCATTGGCCTTTTTTTGTGCATTGGAGATATTTAAATAATAGAACATCTCAAATGCTTATTAACGTTTCTTTATCTTTGAAGTTCAACAGAAATATAGGTTTAGGATGTCTAAGGGCTATGCTGATTGATGTTATGTATATGAGTAATTCTACCATGACTGAAACATGTTAGAATTGACCATCACTGCTGGGTGATCCTTGTTTTCCACTAACAATCACTTGCTACAGGGCAAGTGTCATTAACACTGAAGAAGGCTTCTGGTGGTACATTCTGCCCTCAGAAATTATACTGAATTTAGTAATGTGAAGTTTGTGAAAACAGAAAAAGACTAGGCGATGGTCATCCGTGTGATTGTCTTTTTTTAACTATGACTGATTAGGTTTACTGTAAAGCATTGCATGTTTGAGTGAGTTAAGTAACCCTTTCACAAAACGCATTATAGATGGTATGACTTTACAGTAATTTGCTTATCACAAACATGACTTGAGCTGCTGTCATGTTTTTGACTGACCGGAATTGCCCATAGTAGATTATGTATAAAGGTTTCACATTTCTGTCAAACTAAAACAAGTGTGTCTGTAATAAAGATCCAGTTAGTAAGGTCGATCGTTTTGGCATAACGACTAAAAGACACATCAAGTAGTTTTTTGAACTAATTATTGGGAGCAGCAGAAGTGTTGACCACTGGGGGGAGCAGCAGTCTGAAAACTGATGGACGTCCAATGGGCCTCATTTATCCTAAATCCCTCTTTTATATGCACAGACTCCCCCTCTTTTTCAATTCAATTAATATTGTGACCAGTCCTTGAACAGTCATATACACAGTCATACTGACATATATTGTGTGTGTATATAAGAATATGAATAAAAATAACAGTAATAGATGGTGTTTAAAGATACTTCACCATGGCCAGTGCTGGGATATCATTTCAGCCTACTTCAGCGTAGATTTATGTCTCAAGGTGTTTTGAGTTGATAACCTCTTTGAGACCTTTGAAACAGCACGTTTGATAGAAGCAGGTGAGATTCTAGATCAGCATCCAAAGCTCCCATCAATCATGTCACAAGCAATATTTTACGAGGGGCCAGGTTCCAGTCTGTGCTGGCTGGCCTGGCTCTGGCCCAGCACCAGGGGGGGTTCTCCAGTGGGGTAGCGGTTACAGTAGCTACTACCTTCTAATATTAACTTGGCCCGACTCTTATGACACCCGGATGGGGACTCAAAAACTGTCAAATTAAATCTGGAATTTATGAGGAAAATTGTGAATGAGATATCAATTCTAAATTTGTCGTGTGTGTGTGTGTGTGTGTGTCTTCAGTTGCCATCCAGATTAGGAAAATTCACTTTCATTTACTTCCATTAACTTTCTTGCTTTATTAACTTCCTTTCGCAACTTAACGCTATAGGTCAAAAAAAAAAAAAGTATTTTGTTGTTTGACTCTCACACTCAACATGGGCAGAATTAAACAAGCTCCCGCTGTCAGTGACATATCGTATGGCATGTTAGTAGTTTATAGAAACCTGGTAATGATCTGCCTCTGGCCTCTCTGCTCCTTCTCATGTGTAGGAAGCCAATTAAATGTCCTGCTGTTAACGACCTAGAAAATTAACAGCATCTGGCTGTGACTTTTATTTTTGTAGTTGGCAGATGATCTCTTTATCTCACCATTACAGTAATGATCTACGAAAGAAAAGATAAGACTAGGAGTTCTACTGTTTGATTTCCTCTGTGGATGTCTTGTGTAAGAAATACATTATGCTATTTGTTTGATCTGGAAGGGCAGGACAGTCTGAAATGAAAGGATGCAGTAACAGGTGCAGCCTTCTTATGGTCTTTAGTTGATGTGATGAGATGGATGTTTATGTTTCATCACAGATTATCACCTTACTATAGATGGGTTTCTCATTGATCCAGCCTGGCTCTGACCTAGAATTTCTCTTCAAGTGGACTGCTGTTGAAAGAGCAAGTGTAATCAAACGCACACGTTCGAGGGTGGCAGAGCGGTTAGTGCTCTTGCCTCCCAGCAAGGAGATCATGAGTACCAGTCTCGGGTTCGACCATGTTCTCTCTGGATGGAGTCTGCATGTCCTCCCCGTGTTACCGTGGGTACTCTCCGGGCACTCCGGCTTCCTCCCACCGTCCAAAGACATGCACGTGGTAGGTTAATTGGACATTGTGACAAAATAATTGTCCTAGTGTACAGAAAAAAAGTATAAAAAATAAATAAATAAAAAACACGTTCACACTCACGTGTTGCACATGCAGTCCAACACCTCACCCCCGAGGCGAAGGTTTTTAGTCGTCTCTTCCCATCTCCCCCCACCCCGAAGCGAAGATTCGGAGTCCGTTACATTGATTACGTATTGGCATGTATATTTACGGGTTCGTCGTTATTTCGGATTCTTTTAGTGCCCCCCTCCGCCGTCCCCCACCGCATTGGTGCCCCCCCCCCCCCCCCCCCCCCCCCCCATCACTTGTTGCCCAACGCGCAGCGCGTGGAGGGAGTGGCGGTACTGCGCACTTGCAGACACACACAAACACACATTGGCATAATAGCTTGCGTGCTGCCGTCTGAGAAGTGTGTGTGTTTGTGCGTGCACATGCTACGTGGCGATGATAGATCAGAGCATATAATATACGGCACTGGTCTATTTTAGAACCTGTCTGGGTTGGCACATTGGGAATCTCTTCAGTGTGTGAATTGCATTTGGGCCTTATGTGTGTTTGCGTTCCAGTTTGGGTATGCATGTCAGCAGTAACACTCAGTAGCTGGGCACCGTTATGTGTCAAGACCGCAACTGGTAATCCTGCAAAACAAGACGCCATTTTGTCCTAATTACAATCTCCCTCTGAGGTCCTGAGTGGTCTAATTTACTGCAGTGAACAAGGTTTGGCCTGTGGGTTGTCTGCTGATGGAAGGGAACGTCGGGTCAGATGAGCTGAGCAGGGGAGGTGGTGATAGCCTTTGCTGACACATTCTGCAGACCACCAAGGGATGTTTTGGAGGTCCTTTGGGGTGGAGGGAGACGGATGTGGTTTCTGCGATGGAGCACTCCTTCTAAGGCGATGTACAAACGGCGATGACTCTTGGCCGCCAGTGATCACGGTCAGGTGGTCAGCTGAAAGACTTGGATGCCGCTACCTATCATGCTGTCACTTTATCAGCCTTCTCCAATTATGCAAGAGCGGAGCAATAACATGCAAGTTATACAACAATAACTAATTTTATTGAACACATGTATAGGAAAAACATAGTTTAAAACATATTTACAGCGCAGTACAGCGACATAGCTCATATAGAAACTTAGCAACAACTTTACCTAGCATGAGACGCTAGCATGACATTGTAAAATGTATATTATAAAAAAATGAAGGGGTTCACTGTGTATAGGGAATATGAGCAGTGTGGCGGGAGATTCCCAACAACCTTTTAGCACTTATTTAAAAAGGAGTCAAATACTGATGTGCATGTATTCCTTTGAACAGCGAAACATGTTGATTCCTGCTAACCCTACTCAGCAGAGATCTGCAAATGACTCACTCACATTCTGCGTGAAAATGTGGAGTAGTGGAAACTGTGAAAAGTGTGAGTTCATGACCCCTTGTTTTATCTTTCTCCTCTACCCTCCTTCTCTTTAACCTTCCATATGCCTCCTTTCCCTGTTTTCTTTCTCTCCTCCTCCAATCGCATCCTCTCTTTCTCCCTCATCCACTCTCCTCCCAGGTAGCCAAGTACATCATCAGGCCTACCACGATGCCAGGGCCTCGGGTCCAGCAGACTCTGGAACATGGAGCAGGCCAGTGAGGTGAAGCAGGCGAACTGTGGGGCTACGAGACTGCAACTCTTCACCCCGACCTCCTCTCCACCCGGGCTGATAATGTGCTCGTCTTTCCTCCCATCCATGTCCGTCTCCCCCCACACGTCCAGCTCGTCGCTGAGCCCCTTCTCCCGGTCAAACCACTGCCTGTACTTGATAAAGGAGCGGTCACTGGACGTAGTCTCCGGCCAGGGCAGACTTCCTGTCAGCATGGCGTAGGTCAGGATCCCCAGAGCCCAGCAGTCAGTACTGGCCTCCACCGACATCCACACCCTCTTCATCATCCCTCTGTCTTCTCTTTCTCCTGCTTTGTCGTTCACGCTGACGTTGTGGCTGCTGTCTTCCGTATCTTTGGCGATCTCGGCCTCTGGGGTGCAGTAGGGTGAGCTGTACCAGACCCCCGGGATCTTAGTTCCTGAAGGCTTGACCATCCCGAAGTCCCCCAGCTTGACCCAGCGACAGTTCGGGTCACACAGGAACACGTTCTCGGGTTTGAGGTCACGGTGGACGAAGCCAAGGTTGTGGAGGTGGGAGAGAGCCCCGCTCAGCTGAGAAACCACTCTCTGGACGCAATCCTCCTCCACACCCACCTGGGAAACAGAACTACATTACCCACAGTCCTCCTCTACAACCACATGGACACAGCACTTTGCTGACTGAAAAGAATGTGGGCATTACACAGCATGCATAGATTGTCTCGTGCGAACGACAGATATTCCGTACCTCTGGGATGATGACATCATAGAGGTCGCCGTAAAGGGCAACCTGCTGGGCGAAGACGTAGTGATCGGGGGTGGAGAAGGCAATGCCAAGGGCCTGGGTGAGGGAGGGGTGGGTGCAGAAGGACAGAGACAGGTTGTACTCTCTCAGGAAGGACAAGAGGGAGGTGGAGCCACGGGGGAAGAACTTCAATGCCATGGGAGTCCCTGGAAGAGAGGGCGTTTGATAGAGAAAGTGAAGGAGGGAAGGATTTAGGGGAGGGAAGGAGGAAAGAACGGAAAGGTGGTCGGATTTCTAGACCGGAAAGGAATAAAGTTCGGCGTTGCTCACCCCTCTTCCTGTGTACGGCCAACATGACCTTGCCGTACGACCCCTCCCCCAGGAGCTTGACCACCTTGTAGTGTTGAGACGTCTCCAGGGACGGCAGCGACTGAGCTGCGAGGTGACACATCTCGTCCAGCAGCTTCACAGCCGCCTAGGAAACAAGCAGGAGGAGCACATGATGAACTGATGATGATGATGAACACAAGTGATGTTGTGATGAAAGTCCCCATGGCGATGCTAAACCAGGAATAATCACTTCCTTTAATAGCCCAGGGAAGACTAGCAAGCACTCAACAAAAGCAACAGCCGACCCATCCAGGCCTGTTATATATGTGGCTGTTTATGTTTCCGTTAGGGGCCATGGAGGGACAGGTTTATCCAGCCTTAGGCCAGGCTATCAGTGTAGAGCACTGGGAGAACCGAACATGACCCTCTTGGATGGGGGGGGATACGAGGCGGGGGGGATTAGGGGGGTTAGAAGAAAGTAAGAGAACACCTCAGACAGACTCCAGGGACTGGAGCTTAACACCTAGGTTACGTAACCATGTCCCTTCCTGCCCCCTCCTGCCCCCTCCTGCCCACCCCCTTGCCCCCTCTTGCCCTCTCTTGCCCCCTCCTCCGATATTGTACTAGATATTTTAATATAGTGCCGTAAATCATGAAACCAAGCATACATTATATGTGTATGCATTTGAATTCAGTGCACTGATCCATAGACTATTCATTTTCCAAGGCAATGTCAAAAAGAGATTCCATCTTGTATCGCTGTTTGGCTCTGATAAGCTGTGAAATGTCAGGGGCTGTGATTACATAAACAGGACATACCATTCTGTGCAAACTAACAAGACGACTGGGTCCCATGACCTGAAGCAAATTATGAAAAGTTTCTTTTTTGTTCTGTCGGATTTGCATTGTTACGATTATAAATAAAGTCCAAATGAAATATTTAATTACAAATTGTTAATACTGAATTGACATATCTCCTAACTAAATATATCAGAATGCGAAAGTTCACAAAATGTCCTGAACATCGTGACTATTCAGTAACCTTTACGCATTAGTTGCTGTGAATGTCATGAAGGTAAACATCGTGCCATTAGAGAGTTGTCTGCATGTCATAGAGACTGACCATGGCCTGGCCTCTCTACTCACTGTCATGGTGGCTCTTTGGCTGGGCTGACTTCTTTTAACAATGATGATCCTCGGTTATTGTGTTTCCCTCCTCTTCTCACAGTCTGTTCAGGAGGGAGAGGTCTACAGCGTATCAAGGGGCATCTGTCTATCTCGTAAATCGCAACACTAATCTTGTACTGCATGCACACCGGACACACGCTAATCTTGGGTGTCGGTCTTGCCTTTGCAGTGAAGCTCTCCTGTCTGTCTACTGTGCAGTGTTCTCCAGCGAGCACGTTGCCATCTCTCCTCCTCCCGCTTTAGTCCTCACCTTATCTCCCTGAACTTTTCCTCCCCTCCCTCTCTCTCTCTCTCTCCCCCCTCCCGCCAACCTGGATTCTTCAGTGCATGAAGCTGCCAGTGGACTCCATACCCTTTACCCCCACCCCACGCCGGTTCCCTGGAGATTGCACCACAGTCGGTGCGGAGGTCGGTTCGTCCGTCAATCAGCACGTTAACACCTGAACAACACCACCCCCCCCCCACCCACCCACACTACACACACAGACACACACTCCCCCTATCACACATACACACTGCTCTCACTTTCTCACCCCCCCCATTTCACTCTGTCCCTGCATTCGTGGTTGACAGGTGAGCCAACACTCTGAATGGTTTAACAGCAGACAGTTCATCTCCACTGATTTTAAATGACCACCTTGGTCATTTCTCTCTCTCTTTGCTCTCCCCCTCTCCTGTGCCTTTTGCTTGACATCCCTAACAGCTGTCCCAGAACTGGTACAGCTTAATAGTGCAATCCTCTCACAGCTTGTAAGCTTGCCAGTGACATATTCTCTTAGCTGCCAACTATCTCTCCCATCCGCTGATAAACCAACACCGATCCACCCTCTCTCTCCTTCCTCTTTCGGTGTCTCTCGTTCTCTCTCTTTCTCCCCCTTCTTTTACCCCTCACCCTGTTCCACAAACAGCTTTTCTAACCCTCTGCATCAACCTTTGGGGGGCATATCCATTACTATCCAGCACCTGGCCTCCCTTGGGCCACAACTCATGGGTCACGCAGACACTGAAAGCTGCTCAAAGTATGGACCTCCTCGCCTTAGGTCGGCCGTGTTGCTGTCCAGTCACATAGGTCTCTCACACGGATGTGCCAAGATACATCCATCAGTCTGTCAAGACCAGCCTATTTGTAGGTCTGTTTACTACAACTGTGCATGCAGTCTTGTCTGCTTCTGGGCCTGTTTTTAGGTCTGATCATACCTCTCTACATGGTGTAGATGTGTGGAACAACAAGAAAACAGGGCCCCCTAAGCAGTTTTATTTATTAATTATTTATTTTTTATAAAACACAATTACTAAATATCGTTAGCATGGAGATGCCAGCATCTCAAAATATAACATTAAACACATTTAGGAATAAATTAAGTAAGTTACATCCAAACCACAGTAAATAAAATATCAAATATACATTAGGTTCAGCACGTTCAACATGCACAATCACTTACATAGCATCAAATAGCTGCTTAGTAGTTTACTATAGTGCATCTGTTAAGAGGAATTCTCGACATCAGTAAGGTGCACTTAGGAAAGATACTAGAATAAAGACCTGAGTACATTCAATAAGTAAACAGCGATTTCCTTGGATTGGGGACGAATTTAAGGTTGCGCACTGTAGGAACCTCCGTGGAAGGAACCGTGACGTCAAAGTCTGCTAACCACGGACGCAAGTTGCAGCAGCACCCTGAAGCACCAGCTACTATAGGAGATGAGGCGCTCGCTGATCTCAGCGGATAGGAGGAGAGTGTTGTAGGCCGTGAGAGAGGAGGGGAAGGAGGGGGGAGCAACCTGGGCGGGTGGGCTTCCAATCTAGAATTGAAGGATGACAAAGAGACGGACTGATACTGATTCAAACTGTAAACATTTAGGCCAGGTGCACTTGAGCAGCATACCGCATTCCATTTAGTCTCCTCGACCTGTCAAATCTCCAAATCTACGATCAATTATTTTAATGGAACGTTATGAAGTTAAATCAAGCAATTGTTTTTGAGAGTAGTGAAATTCTTTTGGGGGTGTTTCTTATTTCCATGTGCGATGAATGAGCTTGTCTTGCCTTTCTCAGCATAGAAGAGCAGATAGACGAGATCTTCTGCAGAACGTCAGTGACCTCCAGTGTCACAGAGAGGGACGGCAGACTCGCGTTCTGCCTCAGCTCTCTCAGCCAGTCAACATGCAGCAGGAAACTCTGCAGGCCAGACTGCAGTCCAGACAGGGTCTCGTTTATCTAGGAGGAAGCAAGAGGAGGGGGAGGGGAGGGGAGGGGAGAGGAGAAGTGTCGGTGCGACAACTGAAAACTAGCAATGGAACATCTTAAACAGATTGTGTACTGAACAGGTAAAGACCAGCTTGATGTACCAGCGTGTGATTCGGCCCTTCTGTGTTCTCCACTGTGGGTAGAGATTCCAGGCTGTACTCCACATAGCCCACATACTTCTCCTCACTCTCCGTCTGAGCAGAGCCACACAGGCACAGACACACATTAGGAACCCACGCAAGCTGGAGATTTGATTTCAACCCACTTGATTGACACTCAGAAAAGACCCTGGCCAGGTTTAACTCACCAGCATTGTCATTGCCATCGTCTGCAGTTTAATCATCTGCCGTGACATTCTCTTCAAAGGGCCGCAGAGGCGGCAGGGGCGGGTGGGGCGAGAGAGTGACAAGACAAGCAACTGAGCCAACAGCAGCAAGAGGAAGAGACGAGTGGAAGTTCGGGGCCAAACTATGAGAGAGAGAGAGAGAGAGAGAGAGAGAGAGAGAGAGAGAGAGAGAGAGAGAGAGAGAGAGAGAGATGCTGTGAAAGAAGTAGAATAACCAATCAGGCTCAAACACCACATTGGTGATGCAGGCCAAATTAAAACACAATGATGACAGTCTTTCATTGGGACCAGCCAAGTGTAGCTAAAAGTAGGTTCATGTAAAGGAAAGCTCCGGATCATCAGTAAGGAATGTGAGGAATGCTGTGGTTAATGTATTTTGCAGCCCCAAACCCTCTTGACTAAGCGGGAATTTGTCTAGTTTTCACAGACATGAAAATGCTTCTCTTGAGGGTCTTGACTTTGGAAGGAATATATATTTGTCTCATATGCTTTCTTTTTCTGATTTACGTCAAATTAGGTTAAATCATTATTAATTTCTGGAACAATAATTAAGAAATGTCCAATGTTTTTCTTAAAGAATTCACCAGGTCATTGATTATTCATATTTTGTGACCAGACTATGTGAATCAACCTTTTTTTCATATAAATAATTCAGTTATTTGGTTCCTTGAAGGTTTACAATAGATCTGAGGTTCATGAATGTGTTTAGTTTGATTTCATTCCAAAAGTGTGCATTAAGTGTCTATGAGAATTGCACAAGTACAAGTATAATTGAACAAGTATAATGTAGAAATTTTCTGTATGGCATTCATAAATTATTTATTATTATTATTATTATATAATAATTATATAATAATAATGTATACTACTTATATAGCACTTTTCTTGACACTCAAAGGCGCTTACATGCACTCAGTGGTGGTAAGGTACTATTGTAGTCACAGCTCCCCTTGGGCCCCACTTTGATACTAGACAATGTGGATGAAGTGTCTTGCCTAAGGACACAATATTTCTACATAGTACATCTTTCTTAAACTGAAGTTGTACATAGTAGCATGTCAATTTAAGCTGGAGTAAACATTGTCCTAAGCAGTCCAATAATCACCATGTTGTTATTCAATCAATTCAGAGGTATTACAAAGGTTTCCTGTCCAGCCCTCCCCAGTCCCATGTACACATACACACAGCACTAGTTATTATCAATAGAGTGAAACTTTCTGGACCCAAAACATACTTACTGTATGTAAATGTCATTTTCCTGTCCTAGCCCGAAAACAGCCCAATCACTCACTCTCTGTCTCCAAATGAGTACGCCAATGTAAAGTGAAGGGCCCTTTTATAAATTGGATGACACATCACCTGAGTCACCCGCTTCATTCAAGCTTTAACGCCCCCTCACCCAACCCTCCTCCTATCCTTCTAAAACCCCCTCTTCACATTCTCTCCATTTTTTCTTTCTCTGTTCACTGGTCAGATAGTTTTGCTCTCGCCTGCAGTGGCCTGTCTGTGATGGACATTTAGGTTGCATTGGAATGTCTGACAGATGAATCAGAAGTTTTACCCTTTTATTCACGTTTTCAAATTCCAGGCTAAACCGCTAATGGTTTGAACATGAGATTTCTTTGGAATACTATGAATAAACAGATAGAACATTTGGGATATATTCATCCATCCTTTGATCAATGAGCAGTTCCGAAGAATTACATTTTAGACTGTTCACGGAAAGGGAATTATGTCAAAATAGGTTACAGTGAAAGAAGAAGGCAAAATGCCTCTCATCCCTCCCATTAGTACAGAGGTGGAGCTAACATATACATGCCATGCAATATGTGATATGGGATTAGTCATTGGTTGACCACATGTTTCCCTGTTCTTTGAGAAGAATATGCTTTGTGCCAGGGGAATTTGAGAGAGAGAGAGAGAGACGTGAACACTCATTCAGATGACACTGCAAAAGCCAAAGATACATGTAGAATGAGCTCATTTAATCTATCACATTCAAGCAGACGGGTACAGTGGTGGAGGAAGCATGGTAGAGCCAGGCGATGACGATGACTCAGCGGTTCCTTCATCCTGTGGTGATGTCACGGAGCAGGTCTTCCTCCCCTTCTCTCCTGCACCACAGCGTTCTCATAGGGCGGTTCCAAGGAAGCGGAGCATCCATTCGCCTGTCGGAGAAGGCAGGATGTACAATTGCGCAGCATGCATATCCTTGCACACACATATGCGTTCATCATGAACACACATACAGTATATACACAGACACACTGAAACAGACCCGAAGTTGATCATAATCGGATGAAATGCTGGATGTTTGTAGGGAAGTGTAGATGGGGTTTGTGTTTGTCACCAAGCACTCTATATTCTGGTAGAAGAGAGAAGCGTATATGTGAGTAAAAATGAATGAATGAATTAATAAATGAATAAAAAAATGAGTAATTTATGAATGAGCAAAGATTAAATGTTCTTCTTACTGTTAGTCGTCTGGACAAGCTTGGGACAAAAAGAGGACAAATTACCAGGTTTTGCATGAAGAAATGATAGGATTTAATGAACCAAATTTCTAGTATTTATTATATTTAATAATATATATATAATATATACAAATATATATTTTTCTTTATTGTTATTAAAGTACTGCTCTTGAATTGTTATCTTTGTGGGCACATTCCTGTCCCTACCTTCGAAAGGTATGTACAACCAATGGGAGGCAGAGTAGGCAGAGTGACATCATCACGCCCCACAGAATATACAGTCCCAGCGTGGAGCAAGATTGGATGTTTAAATATTTCGCTTCTATGAAAAAAATCACTGAACGTTACCTCACTTCTCACTTCCCCTTTTAATCAGTTGACCACATCATTGCTACTATACCAGTACACAGCGATAGAATAAATCTAAATGTTCTCACCCAACACTGCAACGTCCGTGCTGCTCTGCCCTTTATCAGTGGCGCCCCCGCTTGTCAGGGGATACTGTACATAGCAGTGGACCCTTGATCCTGCTGAGGCTGTGAAGGTCAGAGTGGAGGTCAGGGTCAGCAGACCGTCTGCAGCTTCCATCATGTAGCTCTGCTCCCTGCCCCCGATACTCCAGCTCAGGGAGGGGGGCAGGGAGGGGCAGGGGACCGGAGCCGAGCAGGTGAGCACAACTTCCTTCCCTTCTGGCACAAACACCACCTCAGGGAACAGCTCTGGTCTGGGAGGAGTCTCTGAAGGAAGAAGGAGGGGGCTGACGGGGAACTGTATGAGTCAATACAGTTTGTGTGTTTGCGTAATGGTTGATGGAATCGTGGGACCAGGTTAATCTGTGGTAATGTACCGTAGTGTCATTGTGCTGTACCTGTTTGAATGATCTGAACCCTAGAACTGACCATCAGAGGAGTTTTTTGACATTCCACGTAGACGAAATAGGTATCATTTCCACCCAGGAAATTCTCAAGCCTAGTGGTGCAGTCCTTCTGCAGCAGGTCCCCTTCGAAGACCAAATTGCTCCTCTGCTCTCTAAAATTGAAGGCATATGGCTTCCTGCAGAGGAAATCTGTCCCGTTCTTGTCAGGGATCTCAAACCGACAAGGGATCTGAACGCAGGAGCCACGGACAGCTGTGATGCTTTGGGGCATCCAAACAGACCCATTCGTCCTGAGGACACCTGGAGCCAAAGCACACACACACACACACACACACACACACGCACACACAGTATGCATCTACAGATGTGTGGGTTCAAAGGAACCCAGAGGGAGTTCACAAAGAAAAACCCTCACATTCTGTTACCTCAGGTACCCCCCCCCCCCCCCCCCCCCCCCACCCTCACATTCTGTTACCTCAAGTACCTGAGGGTTGAACTCTGTTCAAGAATCACAAGCAAACTCACCTTGCATCGTGAAAATCAGTGCAACCCAAGGCATCGCTGACAAGTCCATTGCTGATTCCTGCACAGAGATCAGTTTTTAACTCTGCTTCCCTCTGAAGACATATGACGCCACCGAGACAGACGTTACAGGAAATACCTTATGAGTTCTACTCACTTTCTCAATGAAGACCCAATTTTCCTGACTGTGAGATGAATTCTGATCAGGATAACAGCTAAATAGCAACAGATGTGGAATAAAAAGAGCAAAATACTTATGTTTGTGAAGTTTCCCTCCAGAGCGAGAACTATGTTTACTCAACCCGTACGTTTAGGGAAGTTCTGTCAATGACAACGTTGCATCAAGAAGCAGCTTGGTTTCTGAAGGAAAGTAATACATTTTCCGGTTGCAACATTGCCATGTTTTTGTTGCATTCAGGCTGGAGTTTGAATGAGCACTCAGCCACGCGAGGGCAGTGACACTTAAATAAACAACAGTGGCACAACCACACACCGAAAAGAGACCAGTTAAATGGCTTGAGGTCACGACGTGTGGAATGAAAGGAGAACGGATGTGGGCCTCTAGCATCTCAACCTCATGTGGCGAGGCTGGATGTGCATTTTATGGTTAGACCTACGTTACCAGTGAAATGTTTGGACACACCGTACCATTTGAATGAATGGGAAAATGTGTCCAAACCTTCGACTGGTAGTGTAGTTTTGCGAATTTCTCAAGAATAAACATGTATTCAATTAATTTATTTGAATTTGAATAAACAATGTGTGGTTATGGCCATATAAAGTCCTGTCAGAGACACAGTGTAGAGTAAACCAGTGGTTCCCAATCCTGGTCCTCAGGGAACATTTGTCCTGCATGTTTTAGATCAAGGGTCGGCAACCCTGGTCCTAACGAGCCACTGTCCTGAAGATTTTAGCTGTTTCCCTGTTCCAGCACACCTGAATGAAGCGTTGTTACCAAGCTCTGTGGAAGCCTCATAATGACTCTACATTAGAGTCAGGTGTGCTGCAGCAGGGAAACATCTAAAATCTTCAGGACAGTGGCTCCCTAGGACCAGGGTTGCCGTCCTCTGTTTTAGATGTTTCCCTGCGACAACACACCAGATTCAAAGGTAAGGTCATTAGCAGGCTTCTGCAGAGACAATGTGACACGCTCCAAACCATTTGTCAAAGAAAGCCATGAATTATCCGTTTGACACATCCTCATGTGTCACATTTACACGTGGCCATTCATTGGGAAAACTGCGCTAAGGTCTCTTTCTGTGGGATACATTTTTCAGTTTTTAACCACTAGGGGTAAAAAGAGCTCCAGAGTGAAAGACATGAGACAGAAACAAGACAGGCAATCCTTGATTCCGCCCTCATCCTCTCCTGTACCGTTTTATTCTTTAGCATGAACTCTATCGCCTCCTTGATTTTCAACCTCTCTATAAAATATACATTCTTTAAAATGGATCATCTCTATGATCTCTTTATTTCTTTCATCTCTGTCAGCATCTTCACTCTGAGACAGGGAGGGCAGGTGGGAGGAATGGGGGCTGGCTGGCTGCTGAGAGAAGGCGTGGCTAAAAAGGAAGTTCATGAAATTCTTGTAAAATGTTCTGGCCACTTCACCCAGACATTTGGCATTTGTTTCTCAAGAGTCATTCGCACCTTCCTACTCACATGGACCAACAGACATAGACTTACTGACAGACACCGTTTCAAACTGGAAAGGTAAGCGGGTGCCGTTCTTTAATTAATCATCAACTTTACACACACACTTGAAGCCACTTTCTGCTGATGTTGCAATCTGTTATAGACTTTAAGGCTTTCAGTTTCGGATTTGGCCGTGCTCAGGTAAAATTTGCTTCATTATATACAATTTTATTCAATGTTCCTGTTGATGTCATCAATCTATGCTTTTGTTAATTCATCAACTGATTGTCAAATGTGCAAAACTGCATCCTCCTCATTGCCAATCAGCTTTGTTGCTATGTCCATATTGCAGCATGCTCATTCCTGTCCTTTCCTATCCTAGCACGATTGTGTAATTGTAAAACCGAAGAATACTTTAACCTTATGTTGACAAAGTGGCTGACCGTCTCTACACCACAAGACGTTCTGCTTTAGGCTTGAGCCACAAACTGACAAACACTCACAACAAGGCAAATATTGATAAAACCGGTAGCGATTGTAAAATAAATTACTGATTATATTTGTACTGCTGACAACACAGGGAATCAGTATACTTTGGAGACCAGCACTCATTTCCCATGTGTTCTGTTGATAAAACCATGCATGTATCATTCATATTGAATGCTTGGTACGAGAATACTGCCAATAATGGCAATAATGGCAGCACAGCCGTCTAGGTAAAGTGTGAACTAGAGTTTACGCTCATAATGACCCAATAAAATGAGATTAAGGGATGTGATTTGATAGAACCGGTCACCAGGGGGAAGTTGGAACAGTTTGAAGGATGGAACATTGCCTGTAGGTTGCTGCAACATTGTGAACCAGCAGGTGGGTTAACTTATCTGGTCATGTTGCATTACCTGGGGTTAGTCCCCCCCCCCCCCTGTTTGGTAATAAAGACTGCAGTCATTATGTCCCTGTTATCTGGTCATAAAACCCCATGGCTCAGATGATAAGAGAACATTTCCAATCAACCTTTCTCCAAAGTCAACTCCATTTGCCACATTTTCTAGATGTTCTTTGGTTGCCTCACAACAAGGGGATGTTTTAATGTCCCCCCTGAATGGTATCTGTGGTGGGTGATGTAGGGAGGGGGAAGGGTTATTGTAGAATTTGTGTCCCCTTCCCCGGTCAAACACTTTCCTGGCAACCCAAGTTGGGCGTCCAGTGAGAGGATTCCACCTATTTATTTGTGTAAAATGGATGCAGGAGCGACAAAAGCGCACGGACGATACACATACACACGCAGTCCCAGACATCACCAGCGAATGACTGCGAATGTGACAAGGAAAGACAGGGCTGGCTGACTCCTGGACTCATTCCCCACTCAACAGCAGCCCAGCTCATGATGAACAGCATGGAGGTCTTTACGCTGTCACATCAGGAGCTTCTAGGCTTGAGGGCTAATCTTGGATAGTTAGCGTAGCAGAGTTGGCTGATACATTTAAGTCATACGATGGGCTGACGCCAGTTTCAGTTTCAATATGAGCTAATATAGCGTCACCACATATTATGTTTCAAAACGAGCTGTGGTGTTTATGTTTTTGATTGGCTGTAGATTCCTATTATTTCACTGTAGCATGTGTACCAAAGAAGTTTGAATAAAAAAATGCATTCCTGTTTTACAACAAAACACTCATGTATATTTTCACAGAAAATGAGGTCGACAAAAAACAGCTCGCTGCCCCTCGACCTGGCCTCATCCGCGGATGACAAGACGGTGGTGGACATAGACGCCATTATGGACAACTTCACCGTCGTGATTTACGCCATAACTATCCTGCTGGGATTAGCTGGCAACGGAATGGTGATATGGGTGGCCGGGTTCAAAGTCCGTCCCAAGGTTACCAACGTGTGGCTGGTCAACCTGGCCGTGGCTGACTTCATCTTCTGCCTCAGTCGGATCCTCTCACTGGTCAAGAAGCTCTTCTTTGACTATTGGCCTTTTGGGGTGTTCTTTTGCAAGTTCAACGGGTTCTTTAAGTATACCAACATGTTCTGCAGCGTGTTTCTTCTGGCTGTCATCAGCTTGGACCGGGCGATGTGCGTCTGGTGGCCCGTTTTCACGAACAATCGCCGAACTGTCTCGGCGGCGCGGTTCATCAGCGTTGGGGTGTGGGTGGCAGCATCCGTTTTGAGCTTGCCCTACTTCGTCTACCGGCAGGTGTACCTGGGCAAGAACAACCTGAGCAAGTGTTCGCTGGAGGTGAAGGAGGCCGCAGATGGCGACAACACCACCAAGAATTGGCTGTACTCCATCCGCTTCCTGTGCGGCTTTCTGCTTCCCTTCCTGGTCATCCTCTGCTGCTACGCCCTAGTTGGCTTCGGCCTGCGCCGCAAGCGGTTCACCGGGAAGACCCGCACCCTTCGCATCCTCGCCTCGTTGGTCTGTGCCTTCTTCCTGTGCTGGGCTCCCTACCACTGCCTCCTGCTGGCTAAGATGATGAATAGCAAGAGCGACGTTGTGAAAATAGGACTACCTATAGCGAAAGGCTTTGCCTACTTCAACAGCTGCGTGAACCCGCTGCTGTACTTCTGCATGGGGCTGGATATGAGGAGCAGGGGCAGGGCCAGGCAGAGCCTGACAGGGGTGTACCGGAGGGCACTGACCGAGGATGAGGACAGGCGCTCCTCGCAGTCCAACGCAGACAACAGTGTGTCTGGGACACACCCCCTTTCGAAAAGGCATAGAGGGGAAAAGGATTCTGTCGATACGCCGGATATCTGAGGGAAATAGCAGTGATAAAGTTGCCATGGAAACCTTGACCACAGAGGATGGAGAGCAAAAAGTATTGTTTTCCCTACAAATTATATTTTTCAAGCAAATAAATTGCAGGTGAAGATACTCCAGAGATTCAATATTTAATAAAATGCAGAATTGATCAGAATCAGGTTTAATCGCTATGCAAGATTTACAAACATAGAATTCACTGTGGCAGAGAAGAGCAAACATAGAACATATATAGGAGTAAAAATAACATAACACAAGTACAAAGTGGAAAGTGGGCACTAGCTGTACTATATACACAGTAGTACAAACAGTGGTGCAAAATCACAGTAGTACATTTTTTAAGGTGTTGTGTGCTAAAGTGTCAGAGTGCAGTGGGATTCTGGAAGGGGGTGTGGGGTGTTGGTGGATCAAATCAAATCAACATTTGTTTGTGCAGCCCTTTTTACAAGCAATGTCACAAAGGGCTTCACATATGCCCAAAGAACTGCCCCTCGACCTACCTAAACCCTCAAGGCTTTCAAGTTTGGTATCAAAAAATAAAACCTACCGTAGCCGCGGACACAATGCTTTTCACCGTGTAATGTTTGTTTGTAGACATGATTTTTGTAATAATGATAATTAATTTGGCTTTCAGGACACCTTTTTAGAGAGCCATTATTATCCAATAGAGAACAATGCTGTTAGAATGAATAAAATGTTTTATATCTGTGCAAGAAAATGTATTTTCTCTTTAGAATGAGTTCTCAATGATGAGACAATTGAATTTAAAATATGTTACAGGGAATGGTCTTGAAGTTTACGGAAAACAAATCCTGGTAGTTTTGTTTGGATGATTGGAATTGCATTATTTTGCGTCTTTAATCCAACATCAACCCACAAGCACGCACAAACACACAACCTATGGGTCTTGTCCCTGCCGTGTTTCAAAGGGCTTTCCTCCCTCTGAAGGTTATCTCCTAGTTACTAGGACCTAGTACGTCAACACACAATGACTCATATGGCAGTTGGCTTTCATAAAAATGCTATATAAATAGCATTAGAACTACATTAGAACTAGATGTAGATTAGATCTACAATGTATGTATTGCCTCTGTTACCCGTCATTGGTACATTTCAACGACATTACAATAAAGGGGAGGATAACCAACAGATGCAGCGGAGTGAACAATATAAACCCGTGTTGTTCTTTCCAACAATGGAGAACATAGTCAAACCTCTAGAGTGGTATGACCAAGCAAAGTATGGGAGAAGATATGAAGCATGTAAACATGTCGGAAAGAAAGGAAGAGTGGGGGAGGGGGGATTGTTTGGTCCATGGGATTAGGGTTCAAATTACAGCCTGGTGTTTACTGGTCTCGTTTCAATGAGTGGGGCCAAATAAATGAAAGAGAAAGCTGATTTAAAACGCAGATGGAGAGATGGTGCGGAAACGACCAAGAGAGATGCGGTTGTCATTATATACATACATTGTATACATACATACATACATACATACATACATACATACATACATACATACATACATACATACAATATATATACATACATACATACATACATACATACATACATACATACATACATACATACATACATACATACATACATACATACATACATACATACATACATACATATATATATATATATATATATACATACTGTGTCATTTGAAAAAAGTAGTTTGGAAAATTTGACGAGGGGTCACAATTAGGTTATACCGTGGACAGTTTGGAAAATATGCATGTGTGTCTAAAGACAAGCACAGACTTTGGGTTCAGCTGCGGTACAGCAGGCTTTTAAAGGTAAAGCAGAACTAAGAAGATGAGAAACAACTTGTGACTGCCTTTGTTCCTTAAGGCCAGACAGCACATCCTTTTTCAACCTCTCATTCTGTGTCTTGCTCTCAGTTCCTCTTCTGCAATTCTTCCTTAAATTCCCCCTCTGACATTTCAACCATTGTTGATGCTGAGGGATCGTCTCAATATCGTACACATATGTGGATTCACGTAGAGCTAAAGGCTTCTGCATGATCCTGTTTCTGTTTGACCCCCTTATATCCATATCTCCAAAAAGGTCCTTTTCTGCGATTAATTGATAATCAAGTTACATGGTGATCCGATGTTTTACAATGTAATTTTAATACCAACGTGTCCCCCTTCTCTCAGACCAGCTGGCTATAGTTACCAGCGGCTACACTCACTCACTCCCGGATGAATCCTGAAGGCTACAAGTTCCTGACTAGACAGATTATAGCTCTCCATGCTGTTCATCATGAGCTGGGCTGCTGGTGAGTGAGGCATGAGGTCAGGAGTCAGCCAGGGCTGTCTTTCCTTGTTGTATTTGAGTCATTTAATGCTTGTCTGGGAATGTGTGCCTGTTTGTAAGGGGGGGGGGGGGTCCGAATGATAGTCAGCCGTCTTCTGGTGAGCTGCGAGAAAGACAATGTACAGCTTCTGACAACGAAATACACAACATGATTGGCCAGTGACTGGTTCATTAGGTGCTTCCAGGTTTTTGATTTAGGTTATTTTCCCTTTGTGGGAATATTGTGGAACTGTCTTTAATGGTGAAATTATAAGAAACCATTATAGAGAGCTCATCAGCTGTTGTTCTTCCTCATCGAAGTGTCTTCACACCATCAGTATCACTGTGGATACAGTCATACTGGCTACATGGTCTGGGCTCGCTAATGAGAAGTTATGGTGACGTTTTAACGGAAGTAACTGATCACAGCCTCATCGTGAAAGAAAAATTGAAAGCGTGATATATCGTAAACCAAAATACCAAATGTTGTGCTTTAATAGCAGTTCATTTGAGTGTTTGTCACTCAAAAGATTTAAGAAGGCACGCTATGTGACTAGTTGTGTTAATTTGTCCACTCCTTTTTTACATGTAAATGTCTGAGGCCTCTTGGGAACACGTTTGGGTTTAAACTTGATCACTAGAATTTCCACTGAGTGTTCGTTTTTTTAAACCTAGTGCTTATTAAAGAAAGAATGAAAAAGCAGAAGAAGTTACTAGCCAAAGGGACTTCTATTTTTGGCAGAAAAAAAGACAAGGTTCCTTCAGAAACCACTTTAAGCGCAACAAGAGTGTCTGCTAATTGACTAAATGTAAATGAAATGTAAATCGATGCATGTTAAATTGAAAGACATTGACCATATTGATAACCTGCATGGGACCAACGTGTGTTTGTCTTGAAGTACAATAAAAACAATATTCTAGCTCATTTTTAAATTGAAACATCATCCCACGTTGAGATGGTGATATTGAAATAAGAGCAGAGTGTCCTGGTTGCATTGCAAGTGTTTGCAGAGGAGAGGATAATCTGGGGTGGAAGTGAAAACGATTTCAAAGGAAGTTTTCTTTATTTTAAATGTCAGAATAAACATAACAAATATGCAGGCAGTAGTAACACATCAATGAATTAGAAACGTATACAAGGGGATATACAACACAATATACAAAATATATATGTTTTTAATTATTAAATATGAATCTAACATTATAACAGGAACGTAGTTTCTCTATTTAGTCTGTGTTATCATATATTTTTTTCTAAAATGTGAGAGGTTTTCAAGGAAAGTGATCCTCTTCACTTTGTTGAACTTGTCTTATACCAGTAGGTGGCAGTAGTGAACTTAACTGCGCCTAACTTACCAGAGAACTAAAGAGTAAGAAAAACAAGCCACTCGTACCAGCGTTTAGGGGCGACGACGCTAAAGAAAGGTATCCCGTCACACACACAAACGACACATTTGTACATGACATTTTGGAATATGTATATTGGTGTGTTTTAGTTAGCGAACTTATAAACGCAGTTGTATGTTTGGACGGTGGAAAAGCCTTGTCTTCCGTAGCGAATCAACGAATTGTTCGTACCTCATGAAAATGGCTCTTACCCAGCTAACTAGCTAGCGAGGCTAACTCCTACTAAACTTAACCAAGTAGCCTTCTAGTAGCGAATTAATATAAAGTTTGGCCAGTTAAGTGTGTGATAGAGTTTAATCTATGTTTTATCTTGGGGTGGGGGTATATTTAAATGAGTAAAACGAATGAGCCGTAACTAGCCTAAAGCCGCTCAGTTCACACAGATGTTAAAGTTGGCTAGGCCGCCTGTCGATACAATATGGTTGAGCGGTCACATTTGGATGTATTATTGGCGGCTGTGTGTGTTAACGTGTGTGTGTTAACGTGACGGTGGTTGTTTGGTTCGCTAGGCCATGGCTCGCGGGCAGCAAAAGATTCAATCCCAGCAGAAGAACGCCAAGAAGGCAGCCGATAAGAAGAAGGGACAGGCCGCCGACCAGAAGATTGCAGCCAAGGCTGCGCTTGTGCACTCCTGCCCAGTGTGCCGGGTGAGTTTGCTGAGCTTGTGTTTTACATTTAGGGCCCTACAGTACCCTGGATGTGCGTGTGTGTCACCCTTGTCTACATTGCGTTAGATGACTCATGGATAACCTCCTGTGATTGGTGCTTTGTGGATTTGTAGTGCACTTTAAGGAGTGCTCTTGAATTTGAGTAGAAAATACATTACCCTTGCGACACATGTACTTGTACCTTTGATGACAAGTGGAATAGCTGTGTTAAACAGTGAAATACTATTAAAAGGCACGAGGTGGTCAGTGTTGCTTTATAAGTGAACCGTGTTGAAATACTCCCTATTGTTGTTGATTTAGACACAAATGCCGGACCCCAAGACGTTCAAGCAGCATTTCGAGAGCAAGCACCCCAAGTCTCCCATGCCGCCAGAGCTGGTTGATGTTCAGGCTTAACGTCCCGGAGGTGGCACAGGAAAGGTAAGCTGGGCTGTCATGTACACGTGTATGTTTGTATTAAACCAGTATTTACTATTTAAACAGTCATTTTGTGTTAAGATCCTTGTTTTTGTTTTTTGTCAGAGATTCGATGGACGAGGAAAGAGAAGATGGAAGTTGGAGGAGTACAGGGGTTCATGGTGATGGGTGGTGGTGGTAGGGGTGGGGGGTGGGGAGGGGGATGATGGATACTAGATACTAGGGCAACATTGATCTGACAGGGGGCGGGCACCAGCACCCGTTTTTTGTATTTATTTTGTGTACATTTGGCCCCTTTAGAAAGATATCCCACTAAGGTGCACAGTTGTTATCCACTGACTAGGCTGTGATCGTCCAGGTGTAACATCTATAGGAGGACTTTATTTACTGGTCATTTGCTCAGTTGGAAGTATTAGAATGTCCCTTTATTTGACACCTTAAAGCGAACCTCAAGCCAGTTTTTGTACGCCTGTCATACTTTTGTGCAAAATGTTGATAATTGCAAGTTTTTGTGAATGCGATGCCCGTACGGAGGATTACTGTATTTGTAGTCGAGGGACCGTGGGAGTTGGCGCACCTGAGGCAACACAGCATAGAAATTTGGCCCGATAGCTAGTATATTTCAATGAGACCAAGCGAAGTACTAGTCTCCAGGGTCCACACCAGGGGTGGGCAATGGATTTTCCCCAAAGGGCCGGTCCAATAGGCTGAACGTAATGCTGCTCCATATTCGTTTGAAGACTTTCTAACAAAATAGTAAACGATAATAATACATGTTGCAGGATGTCAAAAGTGTCGTGTTTTTATTTATTTTCCACTTTCCTTCACCAAAATTGGCCAAATAAGACGTAGCTTCCGTTAAATACACTTAAGGTAAATACGTGACGCATGTCTGACAGACGATCATCAGGGCGCGCAGCTTTGACCCTGGTTATACCAAACGAGGCGAGCACACGTCCGCACGTTTAGTATCAGGGTCAGACTGAAACGGTAACGATTTAAGCAGGTTTTTGTATTTGACCCCAGTGAAGCGGCACCTACAGGTCCATGTATTCAGCAAAGGATGCGCTGTCCTGTCGGTGAGAAATAGCCGGAGTACAGATATTGACTTTGTTTATGTAGTTTTTGCATAGCAAAGCGGTGCCGAAGTAATGGATTCATTTAGCATAGACTTCCACTAAAACCGAGTGAGCTGTTTTGTTTGTTCTCACTTGACGTTTAGACAAGTGAGAAATGCTTTGGGAACCTAAAAATAAATCTTTTAGCGCAGAATTGTTAGTAAAGATGCCGTTTACAATACAATGACTTTTTTGACACTTGAAACCATTTGTCAAAGAAGTTTTGTCGATCCAATGGATGACGATCACGAGACAAACGTGCTGGTCGCAGACCTGATGGTTTTAGATGTTTCCCTGCTGTACCACATGCGATTGTGTGATTGCACAGTGGATCGGTGAGGTTACAGAGGATGTGAAGACAAACTTTGGACTGTAGTGACTGGGATGTGTTTGCGACTGCTCCCTATAGTCTTGATGGGTTCACAGAAGCTGTGACAATATGCATCAGCCTGTGAGAACTAACGTATACCAACATGCACCAGGATGAGCTACGACAACGACAAGGCGTAGTTCAGAGGTGAAGTCAGAAATTTGAGGTTTCAGAAAGAGGAGCCCTTTAAGAGTGGAGCCGAGTACAGATTCAAGGAGGGCAAAAAGTTGTTTAGCCAGGTGGCGAGTTGCTAAACAACTGTATGTGGAGAGAAGAAAATAGTAAATTGTCTGGTAAGAAGTCTGCTTGTGTCTAGAGAGGCCTTAGGCAGATGAAGTACAAGGCCAGAGTCCCCCTTACCACTAACGAGTCCCGCTTGGGCGACGACCTGAAGGAGTTTTACTGCAGATTTGAAAGACATTCGGAGAGTTCTGGAACACCGGCCACGGTGCTGCAGGCCCCCAACAACGCAGCGACGACACTATTCAGGAGAGGGAAGTCAACAGACTGACAGAAGTTCAAGACAGGACCCCTGCAAAGCAGCTAGGCTGGACTGCACTGTGCTGACCAGCTGTGTCCGGTGCCCACCAACATCTTCAACAGATCCCAGGAGACGTGCCATGTGACAGTCATCCATCATCCCTGTGGGTGCAAAGCCACAACCAGCAGAACCGAACGACTACAGACCCCCTCCTTGACCTCCTGCAGTTATTATGGACCTCCAACATCTGGACTGGCACGCCAAGATGGTTTGTGGACTTCCCAGGCTTTAACACCATGACCCTGGCTTTGCTCCAGGATAAGCTCTCCCTGCTCAACATGCCGGATTCCACCTGTAGGCGGATCACAGACATCCTGCGCAACGTTAAGCAGGAAACACGAGCGTGTGACTCCGGTCCATCAGCGCTGGATGTTCTCTAGGCTGTGTCCTTTCCCCTCTGCTTTTCTCCCTGTACACCAACAGCTGTCCGGGAGGCTCCTGAAGTTTGCAGATGACGCCACCCTGATTGGGCTGATCTCTGGCAGGGTGGATATGAGGAAGGATCCAGCCCCACTCACCAACCCCCCCACATCACCCTGTGCGACTCCTCTGTCAACACTATGGAGTCCTTCTGCTTCCTGGGCAGTACTCTCTCTCAGGACCTGTAGTAGGAGGTGAACGTTGGCTCCCTTGTCATGAAAAGACAACAGAGGATGTCCTTTCTTGCGGCCGGTGAAGAAAGTCAACGTGGCATCCTTACGTCTTCCATAACCATGTGGTCCGTTTCTGCCTCTGGCAAGGATGAGAGCACTGCATCGTATCAGCACATCTGCACTGTTGAGAAGGGCATAGACTGCAACTTGGCTACTCTTGAAGACGTGTACACCCTGAGAACTCTGAGGGAGCTAGGAGGATTGTGGAGAGTCCTTCCACCCTGGTCATTTTCTGTTGTGGCTTGTCCCCTCTGGCATAAGGCTGCATTTTATGAGGACCAAAACTTGTGGCCATAAGAACAGTGTCCTATGACAATTGAAAGCCACTTGCAATACTGCATACATGGTTGTTGTTAGTCATATGTAATGTACGTGAGACATTTTTATTTTTTATTGGAGATATGTCTGTGTTTGTACCATCCTGCCACAGCCAATGTAGAGTTTGTGCAAATGTACATGGTGAATAAAAGCAATTGTGAAGTAGACAAGATTGAGGTGCAGTGTGGGAATAGTATAGTCATTGTGAGTACATAAATGTAGACATTTGTTAATTTGACGACAGTAGATATATTTGGGTTAAAAAGATGGTTATTGGCGTTGATAATTGGTATTGGCATGGGCCTGAAAAGTGCATGTTGGTGAAGCCCTTAGTTAAGTTATGTTGTGAATGAGCATAAGTAGTGAGGTATGGGAAGTATATGTTTTTAGTACTTTATTGGTTAATGAATAGATTGAGATGTTGTGGTACAAGTGAAGGATTGAAATGGGTTTGGAATTGGTTGGAAGTATTGTATGAGGGAAGCAGTCAGCAAGTCAGATAGTCGACTCACTGAATGTTTCAAGTGTACATTATTATTCATGGTAGGGTTGCAGAGTGGGCATTCCTCCATGGTTTCAAGTAACAGAATATACCCAGTAGTTGTAATGTCAGATGTCAGTGGACTAACATGGCTGGGCAGGTTTTAAGTTGAGGTGGGGTTGTGCATGTTGGGAGGGTGGTAAGAAGTGGTTGTCCAAGTTGGAGAGGATGAGTGCTTGCTAGATGGGTATCTGGATGGCAGTAGAGGAGAAGCCTGATTGATTGATTGATGTGTAGAAGGTTGTTTAGTTGGAAAAACATTGTGCAGGTAATTATCTTCAGCATGTGAAATTGTCATAAGGAAGTATCCAGTCAGTGAATGTTAAGGAAGGTAATTTTATTAATGTAGTAATTTATTAATGACGTGTGTGAAGGCTGGAGACGTGTAATGCTTGTTTGATGTTTTGAACACTTATTTATTTTTATGTCACATGCACAGCTGTCATTTGTGTACCTTTATTGGCTTAGTGTCATGTATAGGTTTGTGTCTAAGTATGTGTGTATGCGTGCGTGCGTGCGTGCGTGTGTGTATGTATGTATGATTATGTGTACTTGCATATGTATGTATGTACGTATATATGTGCTTTAGCAACATGCTGGTTGCATCAAATCAGTACTCAATGTTATTGCTGTTATGTTATTACTTATTGAGTTAGTGTATCCCAGACCTCACATGTCCATGTACTTGAGTTGTGTGTGTGTGTGTGTGTGTGTGTGTGTGAATGAAACAAACAGTCAACATGTTTTTAATGAGCAGCAACAGTGACACACAGTGTTGAGACTTGGAACAGCAGCCCTCTACCCTCAGCAGAGGTGGACGTTGAAGACTTTGAGGGTGCTCAGCATGGTACGATCATCTGGGGGCGATAGAGATGGCATGAGTTAGCGCCACATGGCAAGTTAGCGTAGCATAATGACGTGCAAACAATTTGGTGGTGGTTACATACCGCATGGCCTGGTTTGTGACGAAGTTGGTTTGCACAGAAGCATGGAAGGCAAACATACAGCATGAAGTGGACTTTGTTCACAGCATAAGGGCCTTTCCACAGGCCTAGGAACAGAGAGACAAAAGTTGAGCACTCTGAGGCATGGAATATGAGGAGTTTGGGGTTGTACTTAGCCGTGGCCAGGCCTCCTCCAGGCTCCCTCCTCCAGGCGAACTCCTACAGGACAACTCCCCAAGGACTCGACCAAGGCGAGTCAAGGCGTCTGTCCTGCGTCTTTGGGCTCCGATGTCTTCGGGCGACGTGGCTGAGGAGACGCAGCTGAGGTCGCAGCTGCCGAAGCTGCCGACGCTTCCGAGCCGCTTTCGCTGCCGCTCAACTGTGCCTCTGGTATATAAAGGGCCTTGCACATGCTCAGTCCGCGCTTCCCGTCCACTAATTGCTCGTTAAGCAATTACAAATGGGCGGACCTCCACGCAGGTGCATCTGACGACAGCCAATGGATGTTCACTCCACAAGCAGCCCACATACATGGGACGTCCTGGATGGGGGCTGGGCCAGGATGGGGGATGGGCCTGAAAGGCAATCAAAACATTCCATTACATCATCTTACAGTAATGTCATATGTATTTCCTTTGGATTTTACCATGGGGAAACTTCTCACAAACCAAACTCTTTACGGCACATCTATCTATCATCTATGACTACTAGGCAAATTGATCCAACGTCACTTTGCTCATTAAAAGCTTATTTTGTAAAGCATCAAGTACTACGTAATTGTAGTCTTGTCATACACCAAGACTCTACTTGAGAGCTACATTCAATAAGGACAGTTAGTAACTAAACAAATTATCTTTATTGTTCACTAGGCAGGGCCTCTAGTACAGTAAACATAAGCCATGTTTAGGAAATCAGCATTTCCCATCTGGACTGCTTTCAAACTGTCCTGCCTGGACGTTTGTATCTGCAGGAGCCACTCATGGAACTGTAGCCATTCTACATGCAGCGGTCAAAGCAGGTCTTCATCAGTCCGCTCCTCCTAAAGGGGGGGGGGGGGGGGGGGGGGGGGCCAGAAAGCTGAATCATCTGCACCTCAGGTGCACATCAAACCACTGGATGGCCAAAAATAATCTGCATCCACGTTGAACTCACCTCCCCGCTCGTCCAAGCCTCTTTCGCCACGTGGTCGTCATCCTCGTAGGGTCGTCATCCTCGTAGGGTTGTCATCCTCGTAGGGTTGTTTCATTTTCCTGCAATAGCACTAATTTGTCTTTATTTTGGAACCCATCATTCAAAAAACAGTCTGTTCCAGCATTCTACAACCTTCCCACCGTCCAGGTAATGTCTGTCCAACCCCCACCTCAGGACAGACAAGGTTAGCGGACTGCTTCCAAACACCACACAGTTAAGTGCCGTGCACTTACATGTCCAACTTTAAGGAAAACTCTGTGGATCCTGTCAACCTTCTGCTTATAAACGTTCATTTCCTCTGGCTTGGAACGTTCCCACTTCTTTAGGTTTCTCCTTCCTGTAAAAAAATGTCATACAACAATATACATTATTTCATTTTTTACTCGTACACATAAACCATTGCTAAGCTACATGACAAGTGGAACCTAGTTGACATGAAGCCTGAACACGGTAAGTGCAGTCTGTGGCACTGGGCCAAGTACTCACATCTCGTTCCCTCTGACATCTTTAAGAGGGTCTCCTTGTCATGCTTCAGTCCCATGTCAGTCCTGTGCGCTCCCTCATGTAGCTACAACCTCCATAACCCAACACCGCCAGGGGGAACTGGGACGTGATCTGTGAGGTAGCCTTAACCTCAACCTAAGGGGTGCCAATCCACACCCACTTCCATGATAACCCAGACTTGCATGCCAAACTTTTGGATTGCTGGGCCACACAGAGGACCCAGCTGAAATGACACGTCAAAAACTGTATATAAAAGGTTTATCCCTTCTACTTTAATTATACCATGTTCTGGCTGAATACCCAATTCCCGATTGGCTACAAAACTGTCCATCAGGTGATATACACACACGCCTGTAAAGCCATATGTATAAGCGCAATACTTTCACGTATTCGTGCAAGTTGTACTTATGTAGCACTTCATGCAAATTCAAATCCAATCTACATAGCAATCACGTCTCCGGCTCCATTTAAGAAAACATATAGGACTTCAAAGTCCATATAATAAATACCACACAATATACAAGGGTACCAGTTGCATTCAATAAATCCTTTTATTAGTCAATATGTACACTGACAGCAAATCAACAAACAAACGCTGATCTTGGACAGCTACCAAGTCAGTCCACCTGAAATTCCTCATGAACGTCGACAGCTGGCTACTAAGCTGGTAGACGATTCTTCCTTGCTCTCATCGCAGATGTACCATGACAAGACTAACACCAAAAAATACAACTCATTTCACAAACTATGATCCAATTCACTAGTGTTTATGATACACCTTCTCTATCTAGCTCTAATGAGTGTTGCTTACCTTACAAGCCATTATCTTGCGATAAACTGCTAATAAAGTTACCTGTACGAAATACTACTAAAAACAATTGATAAGAGCTCCGCTCATGTATCGAAATATCCACTAAACACAGTCATCTGAGCCATTTACCTGCAAACGTGCTTCACAAACACTTAACGTCAATGGCGTTAAACGGTGGCAAAGTTTGGAACCGGAGTTCGCGTCATTTCCGCCTTCCACGAAAATAGCAGTCTACGGAAGTGACGCACCTGTCTCTGTACCTGTCTTTGTGCCTTCACCTGGCCCATACCTGCTCCACACTGATGAAATGTTACTATTCTGCATACTACCCTTTCTATTCAATTAAGCAATATATTTTTTAAATAACACCTTCATAACCGACTGATTGTGCCAGCCAATCTACTTGTCTGGAGTTTACACCAACACTTGTTTTAAAATACTGATCGTTGATAAGTATCAGTTCACGTGACACCTGATGCTTCTGGTCTCTCATGGGAGGTCTTGTATGTTCGCTCTGTCACATATGAATCAAACCTAAATGGCATGTTGATCCCATGCACACCACTGCAGTTACGTGATCGATGTTCAAAGTAATGTGAAGGCGCTGTATAGCTTCTCTGAAATATGTTCACTAAGGCAGACAAACTGGCACGCCATGTAAGTCACTGCAAACGTTCACATTTTCAATGCTACCAAATTCTAATATTACCACTTAAGCGTGTCATTAAATAAACCTACAACTTCTATTGGGATTATTTCCTGCCCCATGTGTTTTCATATCAGCAGAAGTGTGTAAGTCTTCAACTAAAACTGATACACGACATTAGAAGGAACTTGTTGAACCAGACAATCCATTGAAAGAGGGGAACAACAGCACAGCTTGTAAGGCCTCACAAAAATCTACCCTAACTCCTGTGTCATTCTAATGGTCAAATATTGCAGGATCACCTGTTGTAGGTAAGGGGACAATGTGGCTATAGCTGTTGACTTCTTCTCATGTCATGTAAAAAAAAATTCATAAAATAGTCATGGAACATATTGTTTATTCATTCACTATATCCATAGTCATATAAGAACAGCTATATCTATACTTGCGTGGAATATTCTACAAATAGACAACGGTTAACAGAGTGCGCCTTCTATGAAATCAATCATAGGCACCCGCAAGTTTTGACCACCATATTGCGGTGCTTCTTGAGGATCACGTTGTTGTTGTCGTCGTAAAACAGCACGGAGATTGGGCTGAGCTTGGTGGGGGCGCAGCATGCTTTAGGGACCTCCTCTGGCTTCAGGAGATGAACCTGACAGGATACACGCACAGGGACCAATTTCACAAACATACAATCATGACAACTGTCAAAATAGCTCTTTGTGCAACCGCACCTGTCTTCATAAACTAGCACTTGATTAACAAAACTATAACCGACTGGCACGAATAAAGAGGATCAAATGAATGTACTCACCACTAGTTGAATCATGGCATGGTTGGTGGCATTCATGCAGGAGCCCAGAGGGTAAATGCATTCTCCATCGCAGTAGAAGGCAGAGTAACCCGTTGGAGCTAGCACCCAGTCCTACAAGAGGACACTCGCTCAGACTTCTGTATAGCTTTCAACTCCCCTGTTTCCTCTTAAACCCAAACATCAGCCAGTACACCACAACAATCAACTAGAGCAGTGGTCACCAACCCTACGAATGTGATGGCAGTATCTATCAGGCTAGTCCTCAGTAAATTAAAGTCAGTTGAAATTAACAAAAACTTGCCTTCCACCCCAAGTCACTAAAGCTGACATTCAGCTCGTGCCTCTTGCATGCCTGCCGTCCACTGTTGGCTTGACTGTGATCTGACAGGATGGCAAACAAAAGCTCCATCGCAAACACTATTCCAAGATGACAATTTGCCCTCTTTTACATTTATAGGCCAATTTGAAAAGCGGCGCCTATTACTTTTGCTCACCTTGAATAGGAGGTACCGGCAGATCGTATTTGGTTTTCTTCCTGCGGGTGTTGGGTCGAAGGGCACGAGGAGGGCGACAGGGCGCCTGGCTCGCCCGGAAAAATGTCACCATGAAGGGTTGTTTGGAGCGAGGTCCCCTACGACCCACCAGCCCCACCCATCCAGCAGACAGAGAGCGGTCTGGTACGAAAGAACAAAGAAACACAAGAAGGGACAAAACACCGTTACATGGGGGAGACAGATACGGTAGACAGGGTGTTTTAACAGGCCTATTTAACGAGATATGTTCTCTCTGCCACAAGGGGGCACCAAACCACCACCTCGGTGTCACCCTATCAGTGTCACATAGATATAACAGAATGTCTCCTCCTACCCTCCTCCGTCTCCACATACAGCCGTATGCCCAAGTTGCTACGTGGGTGGAGGAGCCAACGGTTGCTGGCTGAGGTCACGTCAAAGGCCAGCCAACCCTCCTGGCCCGCAGGCACAGACTGCATGTCCAGCAGCACCAGCTCTGGCTCTCTGAGCACAGCAAGAGAAAGGGAGACACTCACAACTGGGCACACAGGCGCAAACACTGGCTTTGCATAACAATTTCATATTTTAAAAGTCCCTTTTAACGGACGGTGACTGCTCGAGTATGCACCTGTTTTTGGTCTTGCGTGTGATCTCGTACACGGAGATGTGCAGCGTGCGGTTAGCCCTCTGGCCCATTGTTTGGGTTTTGTAGATGCGAAACTCTGCCGCCGTCACCGTCTCTCCCTGCGGGAGGGGCGTCAGGTCGAAACGGAACTCCTTCCAGTACGGCCGAGGCTGCAGGAGGTCCCGCTCCTGTTCCACTGGGGGAAGGTAAGGGAGTCAAGCACACAGGCAGAAAACACACACGCATTTATCTCTCAAACTTAAACATCAAAGACATCAAACAAAACCGCTGACTTTGAACCATTTGAAGTCACTTGTGCCTTCACGCAGTGCCTTGAAGCCTCACACCAGCAGTCTTTATCCTAGTCTCTATCCATAGTCTTTAGTCTTTATAGGCCCCGCTGTCCTGTATGTTCTAGATGTCTCCCTGCTCCAACACAACCAAAGTCAAATATATTCTACAAGCTCAGCAGACGCTTCAAAACAACCATTCATTTTAATCAGATGTGCTGGAGCAGGGACTCATCTAACCCTAAAACATGCAGCACAGAGGGGCTTCAGGATCAAAGCTGAACACTACTGCCTTAAACAACCCCTAGTGCACACGCACTTTCACGCACACCCCCATCAGTCCGGCCCACTCAAGGACACGCTTTTGGCCCAGCTGTGAGTTGCCAACATGGGACACAGCTGGGAAGAATTACAGGCCCAACTGACAAACAGAAAAAGAAGAGAAATGGTGGAATAAGATGAAAATACTGCCGTGTGGACCGACTCTAAAAATACACCCCCAACCTGTGATTAGTGGTGTGTGCGTAGCAGATGCTGTGGTCCAGGCCTGTTAGCGTCTCTAATTAGCGCAGGCTACGTTACAGGACCTAGCGTGGGTGTTACGCAGTACAGCTCGTCTCCCCCCCCCAGAACGCACTCTGTACTCTGGCTGAGCGCACCTTTGCGTGTGCCTGCGTAACAGTAAGTTCCTTCCTCACTTTCGTCTGGTTTCTCGATTCATAAACTCTTGCCGTCTCTCTTTTGAAATTTGCTTCAAAAGAATCCCAACGTTTTACTCCTGTCTTTACGGTTTCATCCAAACGTCTGTTTCTAGTCATATTCTCCTGTTCTTCCATTTTTTTTACTTGATGTCACTCATCTCTAAGTCCTCCCGTCTCCTCCACACCTCTCTGTTTTCTTTTCTCTCCCCTCTAGCCATCGACCCATTCTTAAAGATGATTTTAATTTCACTCAAAAGGCAAACAATTTAGACAAAAAAAACTACAAAGTAGTGAAATAAATGATCTGCAAACGTGTTCGATCCTAAAGAAACACAAGGTGCTTATGTGAAGAATTTTGTTTTTGACATTGATACGTTCCCACGGTTTGTGGGAAGGTGGAAAAAGGAAGTACTTGAGAAGAGGATGTTTGATTTAGATGTCTGACCAGATAAACATCAGCAGGACTGCTGTCTGGGGTGGGGCAGGACACACAGGAAGTACCCTTGACATAGATAACCAGCCTATCCTTGGCAGTCAACCCGGCCTCACGTCGTGGTCTGAGCTACATCCAAAATCAAAGCATCCTGTATCTCGCCCAAAGCTATTAAAGATGCTTCTGTTTACCGGCCAGAGCATTTTTAAGCGCTCGCTCACCTCACCTCGGCCCATCCTCCCTCAGTCACTCACCCACATTGACGAAGCTCATGACGGTGTCTGCCTCGCTGACCACCGTCCCCAGTGGTGCCGTGTGCGTGCTGAGGGTGGGCAGCACCGGGTGACCGCCGTGGCCCCCCAGCCCGTCCGCCTCCCCGAGCCCGTTCCCTCCCTCCTCCCCCTCAGCCGACACGGCGTGGTACAGGTCCAGCATGAACAGAGGCGCGGAGGATGGAGGCCGGAGCGGGGGGTGGGGCCGGGGCCGCCCGGGGAGCCCCAGGATGGAGAGGATCTCCTTCTGCATCTCCTTCTTCTCCTTCCCGCTGAGGCGACGGAAGCTGGACTGGACCACAGCCTGGGTCTGCTGGGCCCACAGACACAGCAGGAGGGGAGCCAGGAGCAGAGACAGACGGAGGGCAGGGAGGCCAGACCCAGGGCTGCAACTGGGCCTGGGGATCCGAGCAGCCAGCTGGTCTCTGGGTCTGGAGCTGGGGTTCATACCTCCACGGCTCTTTGCTCCTCTTCTGCTCCACGAACAGGAGCAATGGAGGAGTGTTCTGGAATGTTCTCTGCGTTCCTCCCTACAGTTCTGGCTGGAGTTCGAGGTCTCCATGGTCGCAGCCCTGTAGCAGTGGTCTTTTGTTTGCTCTGTCCGTTTTTTCACTGTTGTCTATTGTCTGTGCTGTATCCGCAGTACTGACTTTTTTTCAAGACATCAACGTGCGCACAAAAAACCCACCCAGGTATAGTATACAAATCTACGACTGGCGTGTGCGTGTTTGGATGAAATGGAGACGGCCAGAGATAAGTTTACTCCTTCGCCTCCCCTTGTTTATCTCTTCCTCGTTTCCTTTCCTCTCCCCTTCTCACCTGATTCCCTAATAGATGGTTTCCTAGCTCTCCTACTGCTGATAGACTCTACTTCTATCCAACCATGGCGGAAAACAATGTAATTACAAGCCTTCGGATATCAGTTGCGATTTAAATGTAAATAAACAAGAACTAACAACCCCTTTGAAGGAGTCAGTTTGGCAGAGGATGATGGAAGAGCAGGTGCGAGCCCAGGCGTGTCGCAGACTGAAATTCCAGACAAAAATGATACTACCTGGCTTGTTTCAATGAAGAACAATCAGCTCAACCTGAAGAGCCTCCAAGTGTTTCAAGTTTCTACAAGAACAATTAGAAACCCTAACCTTTTTTTCCTCATGTAGTTCTGTCTCTTACATCCAAGATCACTCTCTGGGTTTCTTAACTTAACACGTTTCTTAAAATATTTGTAGTTTGTCCGCTGTTATAATCCTTCAAGATAAATCCTTGGCTGAGTTTTCCAGACCTTTCTATCACAGCGATGCTCTCCGTCACCGGTCAGCGTGCTACGGTCTCATACTGCAACGTTCTCTTGGTAGCCTCCTCATCTAAGTAGTAGTTTAACCGTGTCTAAGCTGTCTATCATCAAGAAGCAGAGCTGCAGAAAGCCTCCTCCCATCTCTCTCTCACCCCTCTCCTCCCATTTTTCTCTGCCCACATCCTCTCCCAGTGGACTCGTTTTCTCCTTCTCTATCTTCTCTATCATTTCATCTAGTCATGACTACTTCCCTTCATAGCTAAATCCCACAGAACACATCTAAGTTGGGTGTAAGGGACATTACGATGCCATGTAAATCTGAATGACATTTACACTCTCAACAAAAACATACACCTTCACTAAACGCCTCAAGTGTTGAAAGCAATCGTGCCGCCGGTGACTTGTGTTGCTTCAGCTACTGAATGAAGTCTCTGAACCCAGACTTGTGTACGTAAGACACGGTTTCTACGACTTGGGAACCACAAGAAACCGCTGACCTAACATCACAGCTACATCAGCTATGCCCCCGCCCTCATCGTGGCCCCACCATCACATATAGACCCCCTCCACTCAAAGGCCGACGATTCTATAGACCTCGCATCCTTTTGAACCTACTTTTTTGTGTCTTCTTGCCCGTTTGTCATACTGTGTGGTGTGGGGAGCGTTTCAGCGAAGGGCAGGAAGACACGAGACATGACAGAAACTGACTCAAATATAGTCGTGAAGCTCAACACTGTGCCAGCTTGTGTTTGTGTATGTTTGACTTCAAAGCACTTTGGCCCTTGCGGTCTCTAGGAAAGGCATGTGAAGACTGACCAAACCGCTAGCGCTGCCATTTTGTCTTGGGTCAGAGAAACTGAGATGCCAGGATTGAAAATGTTGGCCCTTTTTTGGGGGGGGTTATTTCTACAGTGTTGAGCGATTTTGGCCATAAGGGGGATATGGAAAGGAGGAGTGAGGGATGAGAGAGATTAAGAAATGAGAGGTGCTGAGAACTAACAGCCAGACGATGAACAGAGTAAGGAGGGTGAGGAGGTCTGGAAGTGCGATGGATTTTTGGAGCATAAACACAAACACACAGCCGCATAGGAACCAAACCTCATCCGCTGTCGTCAAACCACTGTAAACAGGGCCACCATCTCTATCTCCATCCTTCTTTTTCCATCCCTCTATCCATCCCTATCAGATATAGTGGGTGTGTCCATCTCAGGAGAAGGTCATCCTTCCCTAACCGCTAATTACACTGACATTTCCGTTCCATACTAGGACACAAACACATACATATGCACGCATGCGCACACACTCACGCACAAAATATTGAAACTTCTTTTTTTACTGCAAGCAAATTTTAATACAAAACGAGAACAACAAAAAAAGGTTTTATAATTTTCTTTTTTTCTTCTTTTACACAATTGACTTCTTCTCCCCACCCTTTAGTTACTCTGTCCATCACGCTGACAATACCACAGCATCGAAAGGTGCTTCGGCTCCTGAACCCAGACTACACCCTCAGGAGACAATAAATAAATAAAAATCACCTTCGGATGTCTTTTCATTTTGTTTTCGTTATAACTTCATCTCTCGAATATAGACACGCTGGAGCTAACCAGCGCCCGGTTAGGATCGGACAGTTCAAATACCAGGAGGGATGCCACATAGGTATTAGGAGACAAAGGCCTCTCCCTGGCCCCAAATTTGACCTGTTATCCATATTCTTTTGTGTTTGAATGGCAGCCATTTTGATAATGATCTGGGAATTGTAATCATTAGCAAAAATGCCTGCCATTATTGTAATCAGTCAAAATCCTATCGAGTTGGGGTACAGTCCGAGTAAAAACACAAAAACGAGATAGGAAGGAGAGGACATTTCAACATTGCCTTGGTACAAAAGATCTCAGAATTTCATTATCTTAATACTAATCATTCTCCAAGGTGATATGATGCGATGCACTGAAAAATAAATATGTTTTCTTCGGCTAGAAAACAAAGAAACAAAAACAAATACAACTGGATTATAAATTAACCGTAAAACAAATGAAGACATTCAAAACAAACGAAATGTTTGCATACAGTGACATGAGCCAGCAACCTCAGAACACACGCAACGACACACCTGGACAAACCAGCGAGCGTGTGTCGGGGGTTGCTAAGGGCAACTCGGCAGGAGGGAGGGCGTGTATTAGGATTACAGCGGTACAGACTGTCAGTGTGCGCTGGTCGTCAATCTCTAATCTGGATTAGGTACGCTCTACGGATCGAGAGATGAGTCACATTGTCATATAGTGTCACATTTTTTATTAGCCGTATCGGGCCACCGCCAATGTCAAAATTTGGTGCCGAAGCCCAATGAAACGAACAGAAAAACAACAGATTGTGACAAAACGGACCCTTATTCCCAACACACAAACGCACCTTCCTGTGGCTGCGAGGACTTGGCCGTGTGTGTGTGTGTGTCCCTTGGGCTTGTGGTTAGGCATTCAGCTGTGAGAGCAGGAAGTGGTGTGTTTTCCCCTCCTACACACACACCCGCTCCAGCCGTGCTCAGTGGTGTCTCTCCCTCCGAAAGAGAAGGGACACGGTGGCAGTCATTGCATATTTTCATTTCACCCGTGGTGCGGCACAGAACCCACAAGGCCACATCACCCACAGCTTCTTCTGAATGTCCCTTTACGGCATTTATTGTTCTTAGTCACCGTGGTGAAGTCCTTCCCTACCACCTGTGTGTGTTTGTGTGTGCGTGTGTGCGGTTCCATACCGTTTCTAAAGCAGTCTGCTCAGGGTTCTCCTACCAGGTCAGAGGAAGAGCAGCGTCCAACAGAAATAAGGCAGCGTCATGTTCCTCTGCTGGCTGGTTAAGCTGTTCGTCGTTCTTCGTAGGGTTCTAACTGCTGAGGTTCCTCAACGTAAGGCAGTCTCTCGTAGAACCCTTGAAGAATCTCGAAAAACATTCCAGAACTCAGTCCTATGACGAAAGAAAACGTGGTAGACTGGAAGGCAAACTGGGGACGGGGGTGATTTAAACGGGGTCAAGTTTGGTGCCTGACTAGCTTACCACACGCTCCTGCCCCCCCCCCCCCCCCCACACCCCATATCACAGATTTGGGTCCCCTCCTCCATCTCTCCCTGTCAGTATTTTAGAGTGTGTGCAAGGGCAGAGAGAGATACTTTGTACCTCCTATCCTCTCTGTATTCCTTTAGCCCATAAGGTATTCTGTGTCCAAGCCCTATAGGTGGATGATAGGATCACGTGACCCTTTCAATATGGCTGCCAATAGTCCATCTCCTCTGTACAATGTTCCTGCGAGTGGGGAAAGTTTGTTCTACTAGTTTTCTCTCTCTCTTTTTCCATCCCACATTCCTTTTGTCTCTCTTTGTGTGTGAGTCAACAAGGGGTCCAATGGGAGAAAGGAAGGATGGATGGGATGTCAAACACATTTCTGTCTCCATCTCTATTTCCTGGCGGAGGAGGAAGAGGAGCCAGGGTTTTTGGGGCTGGGAGCTTTCTTGGAGATAGTGGGGATCTTGGAGGGCTTGGCTCCTCCCCCCGGACGCCTGGGTGTGTCCGAGGCGTCCGAGCACACCGAGCGCGTCTCCATGAGCTCTGAGGCGTCGGAGGCGTCGCTGCCGCGCCGGCTGCTGGCACGGCTGCCCGCCCGGCTGGCATGGCCGCTGGCAGAGGAGGGCCCACGCTTGGGGTCTGGAGCCGGAGAGAGGGGAGGGAGAGGGGGAGAGGGGGTGGACAATGAAAGAGCAGAAAAAGAGCGATGAGTCATACTTCAGTTCAAACCCGCAGTGTGGGGGAACACAGTGCTGTGCTGAAGAAAGATGCAGATTCTACACGGACAGCAAATTAATTCGCAGTTGAAGGCATTTTCTCACCGCCGCGTCCAGGCTTGGCCGAGGCGGACGTGGCTCCTCCGTTCTCCCCTGTCAGAGACCCTCGGCTCGAGTGGAAGGTGGGCCTTTTGAGCTTGGAGCCTGACGCTGCCCCCTAGAGGAGGGAGGAGAGAAGTTCAAAGACACAGCAACCACAGGGGCCAAGAGACACACACAGCTAGCTACCTACTACACAACACAGACATAATGCTGTTTGCTACACATCAACACAAATAACAATTTACCCACTGTGGGACAATACAGGATTATTTAATCTAATCTAACAACTCCCTACGCAGCACAAACAGCTATCTACCTGCTACACATCACAGACAGACTGCTATTCGCTACACAATAATGAAAAAATAACCACTCGCTATTCAACACACAACATAAGAGCTTCCACTGAGTTCATGTTGAGCATCTATGAACTGGTACATCCAAGAGTACATAAGCAGCACCTCTAATACCTGAGCTCCATGGAACATCGCTACAGACTGTCTAGCTACATGTCTATTCGCTGTAGCGTTAAAATACGTTTACCCTCCTCCTCAGAGAGGCAGTGTGTGTTCGACCACCGGGGAGTGTGTGCGTTAGTGCATGAGCGGACCTGAGGGGTGGATGGGGTAGTGGGGTGGCGGGGGTGGCAGAGCGGGGAGGGGGTGGGGTGGGGGGGGGGTCAGTGTGTTACCTCATGCCCAGGGGTGATGTGACCGTGATCAGGGCAGGACTGGCACTTGGTTGGCGTTGGAGTTTTACTGTGTGCCAGCCAGGGCTTGGCATAGTCACGCGAGTGAGTGTGGGAGGACTGGGAAGGGAAGGAGGGGGGGGGGGGGGGGAGGAGGAAAAGTGAGCGAAGAGCAAAGCAGCAAAAGATGAGAAGAAAAGGGGGAAGGAGGGGGGAAGAAGCAGGGAGGAGGGACATGAGGGAACCAAACGTAGTGCAGTGTGTTTTGGTGCAACAGTGGATGGATTTAAAGGAAGGAGGGAGGGAAGGAGGGAGGGAAGAAGGGAGGGAAGGAGGGAGGGAGGGAGCATGTTTTAAAACAAGAGGTGGATAGAGAGATTGGGGGAGACAATAGAAGAATAGAAAGACGAAGACAAAAACAACACATCTCACAGTTAAGGACGTGGTGACTTTGGACATGCAGAAACAGAAGGATATGACATCATTGATCATGTGACAATGACACGAAAACAAATCACAGTACAAAAATCACTGGAGTAACACAGACAATTCACTTACAATGACGACAACAACATCAACAACAACAACAACTGCCACAACAACAAACAGATGAAAATGGGGGTTCTGGTTTTTGTGTGTATGTCTGTGTGCACATGTATTAATTTGAGGGTGTGTGTATGTGTGCAGGTGTGTGTGTGTGTGTGGACCTCGACTGTGGAACTCTAACTTATGGGTCTGCCCTAGGTGTAATAAACAATCATCCATTCCTTGAATCAGCCTTTTCTCTTGGTTAACCCACACCGGTCCTGCTTGAGAAGGCGGGACCACCCGGAGGCGGAGACTCACCCTGGAGGAGGCGGAGGCTGTGGGCGTGGCCGGAGCGGAGGGCAGCGAGGCGCAGCTGTGGGCGCTGTGCGAGGCGGAGGAGGAGGAGCGCGTGGGCGAGGCGGTGCGCGAGCCCGGTTTGGAGCGCCGGCCGCGGGAGCGGAACGCCGCCAGGCCCTGCGACGCCCCCTCTGGCAGGATGAACTTCTCCCTCAGCTCCAGGTTGGTACGACCCCGAGCTGGAGGAGAGGACAGACAGGACACCGGAGAAGAAGACGAGAGAGAGCGATATAGAGGGGATGGGGACAAAAAGAGAGTACGCGATTGGCGTCAGTTCCTTTGATCATGGCTGTCTGGGGGTTGAGGCAGCGAACAGAACGAGGCAGCGAGTCAGGCCCTGGCCTCAGGCCCGGGACTAATGCATCAAGAGGCAGTGCTGTCCGAGGCATGGTGCTGTGTGAGGTATGGGGTGTGTTGGGTGGTCTGGGTGAGTGCACTCGTGTTGTGTGGTGACTTGTTATGGGAACAGGGAGAGACGGTTTGTGACAGGGCAGCAAAGAAGGCTAGTGGGGTGGACCAGGTAGAAGGTAAACCATTCAAACTGACCCAGGATCAGTTTGGTCTGCCATGCTTGTTTTCTCAGCTTGAGAATGAAAAATGACCACAACCTTGATGGGGAACACCATCAAGATGGCAGGTTCAATGTAGCCAAAAACATTGAACCATACTGTTACAACAGGCGGTTACACCGTTATAACAGTAGTCTAAAGAACACAAGTTGCTGGTAGAACAAGCTGTTATATTAGCAGAGAATGGCTTCTCCACTTTTCATGAGTGAGTTATTTTGTTGTTGTTTGTTTATTTGACTTGTTTACTGAGGACCAGTGTCAGTGGTGTGTATGTTGGACATGCCTGGTTATGCTAGTGTGTGTGTGTGGGATGGGGGGAGGGGTGGGATACCTTTAAGCGTTACTTAAGATACAGCAGCCCCAGGCAGCACACAACACACAGCCCATAGAAGCTAGCCACACAGGAAGAGAAGGAGGGGAGAGAGACAGAAACAGAGAAAGAGGGAGAGGGAGAGAGACGGCTGCATAGCTAGCAGCGTCAGCAGCAGTGCACTGTGGGCCGTGGTCAGTAGCCACACCCCCACCCCCACGGTCATCGCCCTAGCAACAGAACAGCAGTCAAAGGCCAGTCAAATAAATGGGTGCACCCTGCAATTAGGTTCCCCCCGCCAGCCAGGTGCACCCTGTAATTCCCTCCCCGCCAGCCGTCCCATGAAGCCTTATTAGAAACCCAGGCTGGCCACACCCCTGGTCCTGGACGCCCTCGACAGCCTATTGGACTCTCCTTGCCATGGCGGCCATCTTGGGTCCACATGATAGACTAGAGAGTCTCTCAGTTGGTCGAAATAGAAGTCAGATTGTCTTTCTGTCTTATCTCTATTTCTCACTCATCCATTCATTTATTCATTTTTTTATGAATGATCTCATAATTTTTCTTCCTTTCCTGGACTTAAATGATTGTAAGTTTTTACCCATACATTCTTCTACACAGCTGTTACCAATCTACTGCAGTCTGTGTTGAATTTAGAAATTCCCCCAAAGACAGCGAGGAAGAAAGGATGCAGCGCTAGAGTATTGGATCAGGGCCCAAGAACAGGGCTGGCCAGGCTGTAATCTGGTGAGAGCATGATGCAGACTGGCACACAGACAAGGGCAACATGACCCTAGATCCACACACGGACACATAGACACAACGGCAGTGAGAGAGCGAGGTTTAGAGCTGGATGGACTGATGAGTGGATGGATGGAGGGAGAGAGAGAGAGAGAGAGCGATGGTGTTAGTGAAGAGAGACAGGGGACAGAGATAGAGGGGGGTGTAGGTACCTCTGCAGCAGAAATAGCCAGGAGTGACCGTCACTGAGAGACACACAAGAGACAGTGTGAAATAATCGTGTGTTCGATGAGATGGACAGACGCGCGCACACACGCGCACACACATATTCCCCCCTCACGCACACACACACACACACACAAGATACAGTATATACACTTAGGTGGGGGGAAAAAGGACAGATGTTCAGGGAATAAGAAAAAACAGGTAAAGCCCTCAAAGTTGAACAAGCTAAGACACCAACGCAATAAAACCACTTTAACGCAAAGGTGTGCCTGAACACACACACACGAACAACCCAACAGTACAGTGTATTTTCCTCCGGGGGCAAAAGGAAAGGCAGTGTGCACATAACCAGGTGGTAACGTTAGTGCTGAAACAGTCAGCAAGGCACAGTAACAAGGCCACACCAAAACCAAACCAAGAGACGAGTGAGAAAAGCAGACGAGTGAAAGGGGGGAAGGAGAGGAGGAGGAGGAGGAGGAGGAGAGATAAACCCAACCTAGTATACGAGATGATATGGAGCTACTGGAGTCGGAGCGGAGGATCTTAAGTCCGGGATGTTGCACTGAGGAAAGAGAAGAGGAGATTGGGGAAAAGGAGGGGGGGGGGGGGGGGGGGGGAGAAAGAACTGAGGACCATGCACCATGCACTACTGCCGGGAGAGATGGAGAGAGTGATGAGATAGGAGAGCGGTAGAGAAGGCCATGCATGTACAAAAGAACGTGTGGAGAGACGGGGGGGGGGAAGAAAAGAAAAAACGCACAGGAAAATAACCAAAGACCAACAAAGATGAACCCAGCAATGAACCCAGGTGTATGAAAGATTTCATGAAGAAAATGAAAAAGGCTGATGGGTACAGAACAAAGGTGCCTACTGATGGCATGGAGAGCTTAGAAAAAGAGAAGAAAGAACAGAGTGATGGCAGTCAGACGACAGGAAGAGTCTGCTATCCATCCTAAAGTCACCATGGTACTCGATGTTCCTTTCTATGCTGCAGCTGTACTACCTCTGCAGATCTACAGACCTTCTCCCCATGCGCTCTCCGACTCCAGAAGTGAATGACTGTACTAGCTGTGTGTGTGTGGATGTGTGTGTGTGTGTTGTGTAGATGGAATGTCCTGCCCGCTCACCTCTGCAAGGGTCGTTCTTGACCAGAAACTCGTCAAGGGCCATCCATCCTCCGCCCACCCTGACCATGACCGTGCTCCGCAGGATCCGAACCAGGCGAAGCTGCTGGGAGTCCCCGAACTGAGGGAGGAGAGGAGGGCCGAGGAGAGGAGGAGGAGGGCCGAGGAGAGGAGCGAGGAAGGAGAGGTAAAACAATGAGTCAGTGAATAAACATTTGCATTCACAGATCAGATACTTAGTCATCAAGTCATTCCAAGAGCTCCCCCCCCCCCCCCCCAAAGCCAGCCCATATCCAATCAGAAACTTTCATTCAGTTCACACCATGCAATAGAGCCCATGCACCGAAAGCACTCAAGTTCACCCAAGTGAATATTTCAGACAGCAGGTCAACTTTTGAACAATTGCCCAACCCCCAATAGAATCACCATGGTAAACTCCCAGCAAGCACACAGTCCAGCATCACCTTCATCCCAACGGCCCCGCTTTCATTTCCCTCCCAGCCCCGCTCAGTCACCAAGCAAGAGATCACGTCCCACTGATTAACACCACAACAATCGCATACATGTTCGCCCACTGCCCATCAGACATTTTGTCTTCTCAAACCATAACTCATGACACGAGTCTTCTAAAACCACACCATGGCAACAAGCATGGCCTTCGAAATGTGCTTCCGTGTTCCAACCCAGTAGAGGGCATCTTTGTCAGATATGGATCTATGTGATTCGTTGTCAAACAGGAAATGGACCTGCTGTAAAACACCCTCTATTGGTGGAGACACATGGAGCAGATTTCAGCAGGCCAATCACAAACACTTCAGTCACTTTACCTGGTTTCCAAGGAAGAACTAAAATAAATCCAGCAGACGAACGAGGAAGAAAAACAGAGAGAGAAAAAAAAGAGAATGAAATAACACGTACTAACAATTGCTGCTGCTAACCGCTAGCATAGCAAATTATCTGATACGTACTGTATGTGCTCACTTTCACCATGACATCTTATGGTAGCTAGCTAACATAGTACACAGGTCTCTCTGTGCAGTGATAAGCTTAGTAGTGAATGAATGGAGATGGAGGGAATGTGTCAAGACAATGGAGACTTGAATTTGTCTTCCTTAAGTCTAAGATGGTGTTGTTAAACTGCTGCTAGTCTGCCAGGAGTCAGGCCATGCAGCCAGAAGGAGACAGTGAGAGTCAGTAGCAGAAGACGCAGAAGCACATGTGAAAGCAGAGACAGAGAGTACAGCGAGGTTTGAAGACAGCAAAACCTGCTGCCGTTAGTAGCTCCAGTGTCATTGGTCAGACACCACATATCATTAACCAATGGATAATGATGAAGGACTCGGACTCGTAAAAACAGCGATGTGATGGCCAGTGATGTTGGTTCATGTTATGGCTGACATTGTTATACATGGAGTTATATTAGTTTGCTGCGGTGGAAGCACAAATGGGACGTTTCCTTACAACTGTGAGAAGTTACGAACACGTTATGACGAACAGATGTTCTTAGAATACACCATGGACACACAATGTTGGTGTTCATGAGAAAGAATGGGAATAAGATATGGTGCTCAATAGTGGATGAAGAAACAGACTAGACCACAGTGAATATTTCATATGAATCTGATATTTGAATTAGATAAAGAAAGGTAAAGAAAAGGCGTGGTTGTACTAACCCTGTACTTGTTTTCTCCAATCTGCTCCACCTGGAACCTCTTAGCACACTTACACTGAGCCACCTGTCTGGTCACCTGCACACACGCACGCACGCACGCACACACACACACACACACACACACACACACACACACACACACACACACACACACACACACACACATTTATACAGTTGTTTATCATTTCTAGTTATAAACTACTGTTTATAAATGGCTTCATGCGTACTTCTTATTTGTTTGCTATGATAGCTGAATAAGCTGTTCTTTTAATGACAGCATGTGTGTGTGTGTGTGTGTGTGTGCGTTCCTCACCTCGTCTTCTATCTTATCGGCGTCTGTAGTTGGCCGGTAAGCGTCCTTGTTGGGATGCAGTGCCGCCACAAACTCATAGTAGTCAATGTAGCCATCACCGTCCCGGTCAAAGATGTCCGCCACCGCCATCATCTCCAGCTTACTGGTGGGGAACTCTACACAGAGGATGACCAACAACACATCAACACAACAACAGGACACGCCTGGACACGTGTCCATATACAACAACGGAGATGACAAACCATGGCAATAAAATATTGAAATGCTTCTTACAAAAACTGACAGCATGATAATGACCAATCCTATGAACACGCTAAACTATTTGAAATGTTTTTGCTGGTTCTGTGCGGACTGGCTCTTTGTTGGCAGTGCCAGAAGAACGTACTAGAAGCCAGTATGCCGTCGATGAACTCCTGTCGTGTGATCTTGCCGTCCTGGTCCTTGTCAATGCGCCTGAAGAAGTCCATGACCCGGGACTTCTTGTGGTTCATCCAGCGCATGTACTTCTTCCTCCACACGTCAAAGTCAAAGTTGGCAAACTCCCTCAGCTGGGGGCAGAAAGAGAGAGAGACATAGAAAGAGAGAGAAAAACAGAAATAAATAAGAGGCAGACAAAGAGCCTGAAATTCCCTTGAAGGAATTATCTATCTATCACAGCCCATATGACAGTTGGGATGGGAGCGCAGTCATTGGTTACCTCCTCCAGCCTATCCAGCGCATCATTGAGCTTGCGTTGACGGTCGAGGGCGAGCAGCCAGACCTGCTGCCATCTGGAGCACAGCTGGTTGAGGCGCGGGTTGCCCCCGGCAACCTGCATTGCTGCCTGATGCTGCTGCTGCTGTTGATGTTGTTGTTGGTTTTTACCTGTAGGGGAAGAGCACAACTTTTCGGTAAACCATGAACAGCGCAAACAAAAACAGGAAATGTCAACAAAAATGTCAATAATCTTGTTAGTAGCTGTGAGTATGACTGTGAAATATATAGTATAATCATATGTCTGTTTCAGATTTGTGTTCTTTTGTAAAGCTCTCTCTTGTAAGTCGCTTTGGATAAAAGCGTCTGCTAAATTAATAAATGTACTGGCTTTAGTATATTGTGTGTGTGTGTGTGTGTGTGTGTGTACTAACGTGCTCCTCTTCTCTCAGCTAGGCTGCTAGGAGGCTCTGCTGGCTTCCTCTTGTACGTCTTGGTCACTTTGTCAACATCCGGCTGCTTCCTGGTCATCTCCTCCATAAACACCTGACAGGAAGTGCACACAGCCAATCAGAGGGACCCATCAACAGGGAACGCTGATGCCGATCCAACATGGGGTCAAGAGAATCAGAGCATCCTCCACCCACCTGATGTTCAGTGATGTGAGTTTTGAGTTGGGTGATGTCCTGGGGGAGGGGCTCGGTGTCTCGCTGGACCAGGGTGGTCTCCGCCCATTGGAGCCATGACAACAGTTCCTCCAATAGAGTGGCGTTGTTGAGCAGCTCGGTGAGAGCCGTCTCCAGGCGCTGCTCGTGCTGTTTGGCCCACGTCAGCACCTGTAGAGGGCAGCACCCACAGTCAGAACACACCATGCGTACAACCTTGGCTTGGATTTTACCTCCCCCTACACGCTCTCCCCATCACCCCCCCTATCCGTCCTCCCTTTCCCCCCTCACCTCCTCGAAGCGTGCCCTGATGATGGTGATCCAGTGTTTGATGGTGGTGATGCAGTCGGGGTGGCACGTGGTCAGGATGTCCTCGCCCATGCCTGCCGCCCGGTTCACGTCCGCCCGCTTCTCCTCCACCGTGGCCATGAAGTCCCGGTGGGTGTGGAGCAGCTTCTGCAGGGTGTCTGCCTCCTCGGGGAGGACGCCGCGGAAACGCAGCGTCTGCTCGGCCTCGGACAGCCACTCCAGGAGCATCTGGACTGCCGCGCGGAAGTCCTCCGCCTGGAGAGAGGAGATGTGGAGGGAGGAGGAGGAGCAGAGCAGAGGGAGGAGAAGAAGGGAGTGGAGAATTTAGCGTTCATCAAGGTCTATTCAGGACTTTTTGACCACACTGCCTGTTTTCCACTTCCCGACTGACCTTTTTCAGGGCCTGCTCCAGGCGAGTCTGCTTGGTGACAGAGAGGGCACACACCGTCTCCCAGCGATTGCTCAGCTCCTGCACTTGAACTTTGACCCACGCCGTGTCATCCCGACCTGTGTCCATGAGGTCCCTGGCGGAGCGTTTCAGAGCCTGAACGCTGCTGGTCCTCTTCCCCAGGTCCTTCTGGAACGCCTGGAGAGGGGCAGAGGAGGATGGGGGGGTTAAGGTGCTTTTCACGGTGCTGACGCGTGGACGTTCCCCCAGGCCCTCTTTGCGTGCTCCGGTACCTTGTGGGAGTCCATGAGGTTGGAGACCAGGTCCAGGTCACCGTGGACAGGCTGGTCCTCGCTGAGCTGGGGCTCCACTCGGTACAGCCAGTCCACCAGCGCCTGCAGGGCCTCGGCGAACTGGCCCGAGAACAGGAGGGCCTCTTCCAGTTTGTGTTGTCTGGGGAGAGGGATGAGGAAAGGAGGGTTAGAGAGAAGACGAGAAGGTAGTGTGGAGGTCAAAAAGACGTAGAGGACATTAAGGTGATCGTCTACGATCCCATTTCCAAACTCTGTTCACCTTGCCCCCAAAACCCAACCTCACCTCTCTACACTCTTGCCACAGACGGTGTCCCACTTGTCCCGGACTTCCCCCAGGAGGTGGTCCATCTTCTGGATGTCGTCCGGCAGCGTGGCCTTGTCCCGCATGGCCTTCCCCGAACGCACTGTGGTGTCGTACACCGGCTGCTTCGAACCCAACGCCTTCTGGAACTCCTGCAGGGGAAGGAACGAGGGAAGGGGAGTCATTTAAAGACCGGAACACTCACATAATCCTCACAGTGCTATATTAAATATATAAGTGTGATATGCCGACTGTGTGGGTCTCTTAGCGCAGCCCATCATGTTGATGACATCAGTAAGGACCAATAGGAGGACGGTCACACTACCTTGTGTTTGGCCAGCTGTACTTTGATCTTGTCTGGTTCGTTGGAGATCTCCAGCTCCGAGTCCAGTCGACTCTCAGCCTCCTCCAGCCAGTCTGTCAGCTTCCTCCAGGCCTCGTGGAACTAGATGGAGGGAGAAGGAATGGAAGAGAGAGATAAAGAAAGAGTTTTAAAAAGATGGTTGTTAATGTGTTGAGTTATACCACCATGTGTGAGCCATAACAGCCATAACTTTTCTCCAAATGTTCCCAATCATTTGCGTACCTGCTTGGCCCTCTTGCGGGCCTCGTCCAGGTGCCGCCCGCGGTCCAGAGAGCGCTGGACCAGCTTGTCCCAGCGGGCCTGCACGCTGAGCAGCAGGTTCTTGATCAGAACCACGTCCTGCTTGAGGCTGGCGAAGCGCAGCTGAGAGCCGGCCTTCTCCAGGGCCAACACCTGCTCCCGGTGCGTGTTCACCTCGTTCACAAACAGCTGTGTGTGTGTGTGTGTGGGGGGGGGAGAGAAATGTGATTATTAATTACGTTCGTGAATACAATGAACCCTCGTTTTTCACGGGGGTTACGTTCCAAAAAGAACCCGTGATGAGTGAAATCCGTGAAGTAGAAACCGTAATTTTTTTTACAATTACTATACAATTAAATACTCTATTATATATTAAAACCAAAGAACAAACCCTTTTTACAGGCCCAAGCATTTGTTTAACAAATACAAGTACTGTATCCTGTAAACCGCAACTTTATTGATGCACAGGTTTGTGTTGGGGAGACTGTTTAGCCAATCAGAATGCAGAACACAATGCACGATGCAAATCCGTGAAGTAGCGAAACCGTGAAAAGTGAACCGTGATATAGCGAGGGTTCACTGTATACAAATTCCAATGGGGTATTTCTTGGTACGTGGTTAGCTCAAGCATCTGACTGCTCCCATGAGCCATGCCTACCTTGTGCTCGTCTATCTGGAAGACCACGGTATCCAGGATGAGGCTGGGGGACTGGGCCATGTTCAAGGTCTGCTCTGCCCCTGTCAGCCAGTTGATGGTGTCCTGCAGTGAAGACTGGAACCCGGTTGCCAAGGATACCGCCTCTTCCAACTTAGCCTGGAAAAAGAGGGGTGTCGGGACCATCAAACAAACCTGTATTTCACAGGCAGCGCAGAACTTAACGTTCTCAATGATCTGCTTTAAATCACGGCAAATGACAACTCAGTAAATCGTCCTTCATCCAAGCTGTTGCCGTAAGGTATTTACCCTGCGGTCGTCCATCTTGGTGTTGAGGCTGGCCCACTTGTTCTGAAGCAGAGCCAGGTTCTGCTGGGTCTGGGTGGTGCCGGGGTTGGCCTCATCCCCCCCGCGGGCAAGCAGCATGGACTCTCCCTGGTCCAGCAGGTGGTGGTATTGCTCAGCCCGCTGGTTCAGCTGGGACTGCAACTCCTGGAAAAGGACAGGGGGGGGGTCACGCAATTTAGATGAGCTATTTGCATGCTTTGATTGTTTTGTTTATATGTGTTGGCTAACGTGGCAGTACGTGTGTTACCATGTGCTGCTGGAGCTGCTCTCGGGCGGTCTCTGGGAGGCCCCCTGTGGGCTTGGCAGCAGACAGCTGGCTGTCCGTCCTCCTCAGCCACAGCAGGAAGTCCTCCAGCTCGCCGTGGAAACCCTCCGCCTGGAAGGGGGCGCAAGGTGTTGAGGGATACGTGTCAGAATCAGAATCAGAATGGGGTTTATTCGCTATGCAAGATTAACAAACATAGAATTCACTGTGGCAAAAATGAGCAAACATAGAACATACATGTGGCATACTACTAAGAAAAATGAATACAATGTAAAATACACTACAGATATGATACATATAAACAAATAATACAAATGATACAAATAACATGGAAGTACAAATAACATAGGTACAGAGTGCGTTTGTCTCTTCCAATTCCTGACTCATCAGTTCATTCCTGTGTTTGAGCTACATTCTTATCGTTCTTTCCCGGCTCCCTCGTCTAGCCCCAGGACCGTACCTGGTGCAGCGCGGCCTCCAGGAGCTTCTGTCGGTCCTGGGTCTTGAGTAACAGGCCCTCCCAGCTGCGGCTCAGCTCTTCCAGCTGGTCCCTCAGGTGGCTGGCCTCGTCCCCGGGGCTCGACTCAAGCAGCTCCGCGCCGGCGCCGCTCACCGTCTCCACCGTGGAGCGGTGGGAGAGCACGTCGTTCCTCAGCACCTGGGGACGAAGAGGGGCGAGAGGAAGATCTGTCAGCCTGTTGGTGGGTAACAGAGAGCGGTGTGGCGGTGTGGAGGATGGGAGGGATGGTGAGATGATGGGAGGGTATCCGTACGTGGTGTTTGGCCAGCTCGATCTCGATGGCCTTGGGGTCGGAGTTGATGGGCCTCTGGGTGTCCAGGGTGGCGTGGGTGTGGCTTAGCCAGGACACCAGCTCTGCGAGAGCGTGCTGGAACTGGCCCAGAGCCAGGAGGGCTCCCTCTAGCTTGTGCTGCAGGAAACACAGAGAAAGTGAGGGTGTTGGGTCAGTTGCTTTACAATGATCTCCCATAATTACTCAAGCTGCCCCTCACATCATCATGAATGATGACAAGCTTTCAAACATGGCTAATATTGCTAGCATCCTAAACGCTAACGGTGAGTGGCTGTGTCTGGGGGGCTGGCTGACCTGTCGGTGGGTGATCTTGTCCCCCAGGTTGTCCCAGAGGTGGCGTAGCTCCGTCAAGGGCTCCTGGATCATGTCGCGGTCCGTCTGGTCAGACACCTTCTTCAGAAGCAGCTCCCCCTGGTGGCTGAGCTTCTCCATGTCGATCTGCTGCTGGTACACCTCCACCTTGTAGTGCTGCTCGCCCCGGGACACACACAGGAGATAGTCAGGTGTTAGTGGGCATTAGCAGGGGAGACTAGGGAGGGAAAGCTGGGACTCGGAAACCCACCTTGAGCTCTTCTATCTGCTGTTTGACTGTCCCCAGGTCGGTGCCCACCGTAGGCATTTCACACAGCTTGATCACAGCGTTGTCTAGATAGTCAAACATGCCCTGCAGGATACACAGCAACCGTTCACTTCCAAAGCACTTACATATTTTCTAATTAATCTGGTTTATGATTTTTTTCCACTTTTCAAAACGTCCTTTCCTATCTTGTATCTATTTAGGTTAGTAAAGACTCGTTTCCATGAAAGCTGATGGTTAAGCATCCTTTCTGATCTCATAGATCTTTCTGGGACGCCCTGGGAGAGTGAAGCATGCTGGGACGCTGACCTGCAGAGCATCCTGGTACTGCACTGAGGCCGTCATGGCCTCCTCCAGCCTCTCCATCCTCTCCCTCCACGTCCTGTCGAGGCCTTCCCAGGCTGCGTTCATCTGATGGAGGGTCAAAGAGGGGAGGTTAGGAGGAGAGGGAAAGTATAAAATATAAAATATAATAATAATAAAATATTCGAACAATCCGCAGATGAATACAGTGAATAGGTCATTGCGTTGTTCCCACCTCGTCTATGGTCTTCTTCACTTCCGGTTTCTCCGTCTCTCCGCAGGCGAAGATCAGGTCGGCTCCCAGGGTGCGGACGAACTCCAGCTCCTCCCTCAGGCCGTCCGTCTCCGCCTTGATCGCCTGAGACGGACACGCACACACACGCGCACACGCACGCACACACACACGTCAGTATTGAGTTGCACAGGAATAACTTTGTCAAAGGCTAAGATCCAAACCAAATTCTCTCGTACAGACAAAAATTCGATCACATTTAGTCATATATTAAACACTGTTATCCACAGAGACTTACATCAAGCACAGGGACATTAACCTGAGTTAACGAGCAAGTAGGGAGAAAAACTTTTTACAACTGCACCATTGTCACTTCACCTCACAACCCCCCCCCCCCTCTCTCTCTCTCTCCCTCTCTCTCTCCCTCTCTCTCTCTCTCTCTCTCTCTCTCTCTCTCTCTCTCTCGTCCTCACCTCAGCAGCTTCGATCTGCTGCTTGATGAGCGAGGGGTCCACCCCGGGGTCCTCCAGCTCCTTCACAATGTCCTGGGAGTCACGGAGCGTGCTCAGAAGCGCCGCCATGTCGGCCCAGAACTTCCCGGCCAGGTCCAGCACGTCCGTCAGCTTGCCCTCGCGTTCCTCGGCCCGCTGGCGGATCTCGTCCCACAGCGAGCGCAGGCGCAGGAGGCGGGAACGGACGGCTGTGGGGGGGTTGGGGGGGGCGGGGGAGGGAGGGAGGAGGGGAGGAGGGGGGTTAGAAAGAACATCGAGACTGCCAGGGTGAGTGCACAGAGTGAGGACAAACGGTCCACGGTTCACGGTGCCGTCTCTCTCGGGGGAGTCGATCTAAAACCCGGCCCCCTGCAGAGGGAACAGAGGGGTCTTTATCCTGCCCACCGCACCACGCCCACTAAGCCAGGACACAGCAGCCTTTCAGAGATGTGAAGTGGAGGGGGCTAGGACGGGGGGGTAGGGGGGGTAGGGGGAGGTCAAAAGCCTAAAAAGCAGACAATAGCCTGTGTGTTTCTTTTTTTGCCATGTGGCAGGATCCTGATAAATGTTGCTGAATCCGAATCTGTGTGTTTTCTTGGAATCTCCTAGAAAAATACTTCGGTGTGGAAGAGGAGGAACCATGTGCCCACGAGTGTGTGTCAATGACCATGTGTGCATGAGTGTGTGTGTGTGTGTACCCTGAGCGGCCGGGTCGTCGTGGGCGGCCCTGCTGATGAGCTCCTCGCCGCGGGCGCACAGGGCAGAGAAGGAGGGCAGCAGCTTGTCCAGCTCCAGCCCCGACGCGCGGTGCTCCGCCAGCTGCTCCCGGATCTTGTCCACCTCGGCTGCCACGGGCGGGGGCTGCCGCAGACGCTGCACCGCCCCCTCCAGGGTCTCCAGCAGGGGGTCCATCTTGTCGTGGAACTGGGGGGAGGAGTGGTGGAAGTTAGAGAGAGGAGCGTACGGGGTCTTCATCCAGGGAGGGAGGGAGGGTGACACTGTGAGGGATCAATAATGCAGAGATCCTGAAGGCGATCTGGGAGGGTTTGGGGAAAAAGATCGGTGACCCTGAAGACCCTTTAGATGTTCACAGCTTTCTTTAGCCTCTCTGCATTTGAGAACTCTCACAATGTTTTCCAGGGTTTTTGACACACAGGGAGAAACAGGCTGGATATAGAACATTGGTAGAACATGGACTGAAGAGAAGGAACACATACTGGGACACTCTCTAAATAGACAGAGTGCTAGGGGAAGGATCAGAGACTTAGACAGGCAGGTTCATGTTGGGGTTGTTTAAGTCTAAAAACACAGTTCAAGGGAAGGTTTAATAGGAGTGGGGCTCTACTGCAAGCTTTAACTGACAGGTTCAGGTTTCAGGTTCCTGACAGCTTACGGTCAGGTTGTGGTTAGTCAAGAGTTTGTGGTCAAGTGGTTAGTCGGTGTTTGTGGTCAGATTGCGGTCAGTAAGTGTTCTTACCTCTACCAGCTGGGTGATTGCAGTGTGCGGTGACGATGGAATGAATGGAGGGTCAACACACACAGCACATCCACAATGAGGGGAGGGATGGAGGGATGGAGGGATGGAGGGATGGAGGGATGGAGCAAACCAGAGAGGATAACAGAATGGAGGGAAGGATGGAAAGAGTGGGGAAGCGTAGGTAGGAACGGTGGGGACGAAGGAGCGATATGAGGCATCGTGAGGATGGTGAAAGAGGGGGGCGGAGATGGGGTGGTGGAGGATGGAGGGGTGGAGGTAGAGAGAGCAAGGGGTGCAGATGGAAAAGTATGACAGGAGAGCAGTTAGGGATGGGGGGGGGGGGGATGGTGGAGAAACAACAAAATGTGTTAGATCACTGACATGCATACAAGCTAGCAAGCAGAAAGTCAATATCAGCCTACAATCCAAAAGCAACCAGTGATACTGTGAGGGTGTCTGTGAAATGATAAGCATCAAGATAGAAGATATGGATGTTTCTAAAAGCGTCATGAAAAAAGAGATACGATGATGGGAAGAATGCTGCACTGTGACAGAGCAACTCAAACTAACCCTATGTTTATCACTGTATACCTTTCAATGGGAATATCAATGAATAACATACAAATAACTAGTCATATTCGATCAGTTGGTGCTTGGTTAGACATTAGTGATATCACATCAGTGTGTGTGTGTGTTCAGGAGGCGGCGGTCAGCAGACACAAGCCACAACACACGCTAGCAGGAGCCGGGGGTCCTACCTGTGCGGACTGGGAGACCGCCTCGTCCAGGTTGCCGGCGCGACCTTTGACCTCCTCCTTGATGGCGAGGTAGCGTTTCTCGGCCTGAGAGTAGCGCTGCCTCACCGCCGCCCCCTCCTGGGCGCTCAGCTCAGCCAGCTGAGGCCCGATCTTCAGCAGCTTGTCTATGTGGGGCTTGTGCTCTGCTATGGACTCTCTCAGGAGCTGGGGAGGGACGGGGGAGGGCGGGGGAGGGCGGGGGAGGGCGGGGGAGGGCGGGGGAGGAGGAGAGACAGTGAGTGAAGGATGGTGGAGGAGAGAGAGGGGGGGGGCAGGAGAGAAAAAAGAGAATAGATTCTAGAATCCTGTTGACGATTTGTTGCCATTCATATTACACAGCAGCAATCATGTTTGAATAAGTAACCAATCTTCTAATTGACTTGGTCTTGTCTATGTCACATGCATTTTTATATTTATCTGTTCATCCCCGCTTCTGTTTCATCCCTCCCTCCCCTCTCTCCACCCCTCCTCCTCCGTCCTCTCACCCTCATTTGGTCCTGCTGGAGGCGGAGGGCGTCCGTGTCGATGGCGGGCGGGGGCAGCTGGGAGATGAGGGTCTCCGTCTCCCCCAGCCAGGGCTCCAGCTCCTCGTGGGTCTCCCAGAAGCGGGCCACCAGGACCTGGGCCTGCTCCAGGGCTGAGAAGCGCTCGCTGTGGCTCTGGCTCACTGCCTCGTAGCGACAGCTCAGCGAGTCTGTCTTCACCTGGAGGAGGAGGAGGAGAGAGCATGGAGGTGCATCAAACAGTTTTCATCGCTTCTCCTCGAACAATCGACGTGTCTTATTCTAAAGTCTCCATCTCGTTTGATCTCAACCCGTTAATTCCTTTTGTTCGTGATCTTTCTCTTCCTCTCATCTCTATTCCTCCCTCCATCCCTCCCTCACCTTGAGGGCGTCCCTCTGCGCGTCGCTGCAGGTGTCCAGGATGTCCTCTCTGGTGTTGAGGAGCTGGTCCACCGTGTCCTTGTGTCGGATGATGTCGATGTTGAAGGCTCTCTGGACCTGCAGCTGGGCCACGGTCACATCTGGCTCCAGGCTGAGGGGCCCCAGAGAGGCCAGCTTACGCTCCGTCTCCCCCACCCAGGCCAGCTCCGCATCCACACTCTCCTCATACTGGGAGAGAGAGAATCAGAGACAAATAAGGTTGGTTGAATGACTTGTATATCTATACTATTTAATCATTAATATATTTCATAATAATTTAACTGTTCTCCATAGAACTTCTGCTCTAACGTAGACTGTTCTACATTGTGAGTGAAAACAGTGTTTCTGAGTGTGAGTGTGGAAGACTGCAGTACCTGCTGTGACCTCTGGATGGCAGCCTGCACCAGCTGCACCCTCTGGGTGATGGTCTCGTCCGCCTGGCGGTAGCGCTGGTTGGCGTCGGCCACCAGCTTGTCCAAGCCCTCGCGGGCGCGCCAGGGCACGAGGTCCAGCAAGGCGCTGCCCATCTCGTTCACCGTGTCCAGCACCAAGCGCTTCTCAGCGGACACGTTCTTCAGCTCCTGGCAAGCACGGACAAACAAACATGGCTGTTGTTACCTCCACATACTTTCTGACTAGTAGAAACCATGTTTTACATCAGGGGTCTCCAATCCTGATCCTCGAGGGCCGCTGTCCTGACCGTTTTAGATGTTTCCCTGCTCCAGCACACCTCCACAGAGCTTGATAATGACAATCAGGTGTGCTGGAGCAGGGAAACATCTAAAACCTTCAGGACAGCGGCCCTCGAGGACCAGGACTGGAGACCCCTGCTTTACCAGAAGGCGATTCGACTCTGAAGCCCTGCCCACGGCCCATACCTTCTGCCTATCCTGATAGGCCGATGCAGCATCGGGCTCCACGTCGTTAAGCTCCGTCTCCACGGAGTCCAGCCAATGGCTGATGTCCTCGTGGGCGGCGGCGAAGCGCGTGGCGAGCTGCAGAGCTTGCTCCAGAGTGCGGAGCGCCTTGCTGCTGCCCGCCGTCATCTCAGCGTAGCGAGACTTGATGCCGTCCAGCTTCTCCTGGATCAGCAGCACCTCCTCGCCTGCGCACACACACACACACACACACACAATTATAGCCTTTTCAATCATATCCCATTTGAGTGATGGTTTCATATTGATTGCTTTCATTATTATTGTCATTGCTGATGGATGAAATTCCAGTAGTACAAGTGAGAGGGTCAAAGGTCACCTGTGGTCTGCTTGAGAAGGGCCTGTCCGTTCTTGATGGCCTGGTCCACTGTCTTTTTCCTGCTGACGATCTCTTCATTCAGAGACTGGAAAGAGGGATGAAGAGAAGGGAGGGAGGGAGGGAGGGAAGGACGAAAAAAGAACAAGAACCACACAGGTCTTAATACATAATCTAATGTTTTTTAGAACTATTCGTTGGTCCCCATATGGTGACTTGCCAGTACAATTACAATTATATTCTGTTGTAATAACTGTTTTGCACTTCTGGTTGGATGCTATTTCGTTACCCTGTACTTGTACCTGTGTAATGACAATAAAGTTGAATCTAATCTAATCGTGTGAACGCACATATGCATGTTGGCTCTGTGTGTGTGTGTGTCGTACCAGTGCGTGTTTGTGCTCCTTAGCCAGCAGTGTGGGCTGGTAGTTCTGGACAGACACCTGCCCCAGCCTCTGGCCCACCTCTGCCAGCCAGTTCAACACCTCCACCTCCTCCTCCCCAAACAGCTGAGCATTGGCCAGGGCCTGTTCCAGCATCCCCGCCCTCCGAATGCACCAGTCGTTGAGCTCCGAGTGGCCCGTGTGCACCGCCCCCACGCGCTCCCTCAGCCAGGCGCGGTCGGCCATGCAGCTGAGGGGAACCAGGGATTGGCCGAGGGCCTCGAGGTGTTCTAACTCCGCCCCTCTGGCTGAGACAGCCTCTTGGAGGGTCTGGGAGGAGGTTTTAGGTGAGGATGGGGGGAGATTATATAAAAAAGATGGGATGGGTAGAATAAATGGAAGAATACAAACAGAAATGAGGTGAGGAAGCATGCTGAAATCATAAATACTAACGAATGCAAAACATGTGAACGAAAACAACACAACTTCAACACGAAAATCATAACATGAAGAAGATCATAACACGAAGAAAATCATAACATGAAGAAAATCATAACTTGAAGATGATCATAACTTGAAGAAAATCATAACATGGTAACACAAGCTGAAATAAGAGGGTTGGTGGCAGGTAGTGGGGCCAAGAGTGTCGGGGGGGGGGGGGGGGGGGTGGGGGCTGTGGATACGAATCACCTATCTCTCTCAAGTCCTTTCTGGACACCTTTACTCACCAATCAGATTCAGTAAGGAAAACCCCCTTTAGAGAGAGCATGTTCCAGTCGGAGGCTGAAGGGGTGTGTGTGTGTGTGTGTGTGTACCTTGTGCCGGGCGATCTGCTGGAGGATCTTGGAGGTCTGGGTGCCCATGGGCTCGGCGGAGCTCAGACGTCTCTCTGTGGCGCTCAGCCACTCCCCCAGAGGATCCAGAGCCTCGTGAAACTGGAGGGCCAGAACCTGGAGCTCCTCCAGCTGATGCTGCCTGGAGGGGGGGGGGGGGGGGGGGGGACGGAGAGAGGGAGGGAGGGAGGGAGGGAGGGAGGGATGGAGGTGGGGGAAGAGAGAGACACAAAAGACATATTGCATACAGGACTCTGTAGTATGTGCATGTCTGGTTTGTATGTGAACAGTATGTCCCCATTTATGTATCTGCCTGGGAGTGCGGGTTTATATATCAGTTTAATTATTGTTATGAGATACATATTCTACTGTGTGGATGTGTTAAATGTATTCGTGTCAATTAAATGTGTGTGCGTGCTAAATGTATAGCAGTGCTTCTACATGTATGTACTGTATACTATATGTGTTTCAAAGTGTGCGTGTGTGTGTGTGTGTGTGAGTTTTACCTGCCGCTGGCCTTCTCCAGCAGCATCCCCCATCTCTCCCTGAGGCTGTGGAGCTGGTTCTGGATCTTGTCCCGGTCCGAGGTGTCTGCGGTGGCAGCGATGCGTTCCCCTTCTGCCTGGATCATCTCCACGGTGCTGCGACGATCATCCAGCAGCCTCTGGAGCAGCTGAAACAACAAGAGTCACGTTCAAGAGCTCCATCTGTTACATCTTCCACAACACCTGAGCTACACTCCAAAAACTGTATCTAATACAGTCCAAAACGACGAATATTGTTGTTTATTTTATTTATTTATTTTTATTTATGTATTCATTTCATTCATAGCAACATAATAAAAATAAAAAATAAAATACATCTTGAACAGAGGATGATGAATGAAAGGGCACAGAAAGAAGCAAAAGCTTATGATATCTGCTCCTTGTTGTTTAGTAAAACTGATGACAATATTGAGTTTAGATTTCTTCATATAACTTCTCCGATGTGTTGAACACAGTTGTATCGACACACCCAGTTATATCGAGACCACTACTCGATACAACTGTTGTTTCCTTGCCAATGCAGCAAGTCTGAACTGTTCAGAGGTGTGGAACGCACCCCAGGACTCCACCACCTATCAGCGGTTTCCTCTCTGCTCTCTGCCCTGTCCCTTCCTCTCACCCCAGGATGTAAACATGTCGGACTCTGCCCGCCTCACAAACACAGGAAGCGTGTGCTGTATAAACAGTCAGAGCTGGTTATTGTGTGTTTCTTTGAAATGGCCGCAATCTATCATTGGTGTGAACGAGCGTGCCCTCAAAAACAAATGGACAGACCGACAACTGAGGCCTTTAATTTGTGTGTGTTGCGCTTGCTTTGTGCGTTCCAACTGTTTGGGTAAACTAATTATACATTTTCAATGCCCTTTCCAATTGATATCTTCCTCTGTCTTGTGTCCATGCCTGAATCTTCACATCTTCCTCCCTCGTCAACTCCCTCTTACCTTTTGTTCCTGGATCTGGGCCTTGACCACGCGGTACTCTGCGGACGGCGGCTTCTGATTGGCCACCAGCTCCTCCGTGTCGCTGAGCCAGCTCAGCAAAGGCTCCAGGGCGTCCTGGAACTTCCCACAATGCAGCAGGGCCTCCTGCAGCTGGGCGATCCTCTCCGCCACCTGAGGTGAAAAAGTTGTGGGGTCAACACGAGGTGCACGGATACATACACACACGAACACACACGCACAAGCAAGGTCTTTCCGTCTCACCCTCTTGTTGAGGGAGTTCCAGCGGAGGTTGGTGGCGTCGAGGTCGTGCTCCAGGGCCTGCGTGTCGGTGTGTTTGGCCGCAGACTGGATGAGACCCTGACCCACGGCGTTGACGTGCTGCAGGCGAGGCTGGATGCACTCCACCTGCTCCCTCTCCACCGCCTGGGGAGGGAGGAGGAGGGAGGAGAAGGAGGAGGGAGGAGGAGGGGGATGGGGGAGAGTGGAAGAGAAAAAAAACGGGGCGGAGGGGGAGAGAGGATTAAGGGGATTAGCGAACCAAAAGAGAGTAAGGGGCTGGCTGGAAAAGGCTGAGTCGACAGACACGCAGTCTCTCTCACACACACACGCACACACACACACACACACACACACGCACACACACACAGTATACACACCCCCTCGCCTGTCTAGCCACATCTCTCACTTTCTGTCTCTTTCTCTCACACATAGCCACACACCACACACACACACGCACATACACTGTACACACACACACAGTACACACACACACACACATTATCCACACAACCTAGAGCCAGCATATGATCACAATAGACTGGCAATAAAGAAAACAGGCTTGTAGCTTGGCTGGATGAAAAACTGGAACCAAACACAACATGACTACTCCCCTTTATAACACAGGAACACCACACACTTCAATAGAAACCTACAATAGCAGCCTCTCTCCCACTGAGGACTACAATACCGCAGTCTTTTCTAAAGCGCACTGTAAGGCTGGAATGTCTCCGTTCTCCATAGAGACGGGAGAAGGGTGGAATTAGCCATGGCGGTTCACGGTGGTGCTGCAGCTAAACCACTCCGTGACCACACACAGTCTCTGCTCAGGCACACACACACACACCTGCACATATTCGGACCAAGCCATGGCCAGACAATGTGTGTGTGTGTGGCAAAATAGATGAAACTGATCGATTTGAGAAAGATTTCGATTTCCCCCAACGAAGTGTTTATTGGATTCAGTTCATCTAAAATTTCATCAGGGGTGAAATTGTGGTTGTTCAGGTATGAATGAATGGAAAAGACAGCGAGTGCGATCGGTTTAGTCGCAGCTGTGTTGAAGCACTGGGTCGTCATTGCTGCTTCTAACAGGAAGTCTGTGGCCTCAATAACAATGAGCTGCAGCCGTGACCTGCTCCACCCTATTCCTATCCTGGAGTCTAAGTATGTGTGTGTGTGTGTGTGTGTGTGTGTGTGACAGGGAATGAGCTAAGTGTGTGCCTGGATGCATACATACAATATGTTTGACTGCCAAAATAACACACATTCCTCTTTCTCTCCATCTCTTTTCCCCCTTACTTCCTCCCTCCCTCCTTCTAGCCAGTGCAGGGCGCTTGACTCTGTTAAACCAGAGCTCTGGAAAATAACTGGGATGTTTCTCATTCCTTTCCACCTCTCTCTCTTTCTCTCCCTCTCTCTTCTCACCATGCAGCCGACACCGTACTTGCTATCTCCACTGCACTCATCTGCGCCACTCCCTCCCTCCCACTCTTCCCCCCTTTCTCCCACCCTTTCCTCACTCACCCCTACGCCTCATACCCCCCCCCCCCCCCACCCCTCCCTCCCCTACTGTCTTCCTTCATTGCTCTGTTGTTTGGGCCCCAGCCAAAAACCAACGCTGGCCTTTTGGGATTATCTTCAGTTTACAGGACAAAAAAGAGAGAGAGAGAGAGAGAGAGAGAGAGAGAGAGAGAGAGAGAGAGAGAAAGAGAGAGAGAAAGAGAGAGAGGGAGAGAGAGAGAGAGAGAGAGAGAGAGAGAGAGAGAGAGAGAGAGAGAGAAAGAGAGAGAGAAAGAGAGAGAGGGAGAGAGAGAGAGAGAGAGAGAGAGAGAGAGAGAGAGAGAGAGAGAGAGGGAGAGAGAGAGAGAGAGAGAAAGAGAAAGAGAAAGAGAGAGGGATGAAGACAGAAAAAGAGGGAAACAAAGAGAAACCTGGAGAGCATTTCAAGTCCTGCTGTTCTGCGGAGGACCGAACACAAAAAAACCCATTACATCTCAGTGAAACGCATCTCCCAACTCTCTCTGGATGATCACCCAGCTCGGTCGACTCTCGGGCAACTTCTGATCCCAACCCGCCTCGCCTCCTCACCCTCTCCCAGCTCCCTCTCTTCCTGCCTGCGCCCTCGCCCCTCCATCTCTTCCTAGCCCACTCCCCTCCTTCCTGTCCCTCTCCCCCTAGTTTCCCTTTTTAATGGAACTTGGAAGGAGGGAGGAGAGGAGGGAGGGGAAAGTTTATTTCGGTCCTGACCTGGATACAACAGCACTGGCTTGTTTTTTTTCGAGGGTTAGTCCTGGTCTGGACATGCCAGTCTCAGTCATGAAGGGTTAATGGGTATTCATGTCCAGAGATTGTATTCGAAAAACCAACAAGACAAAAAACAAATATCATGCAAATATTTGCATTCAGGCCGCTGCAGGTCTCTCAGCCTCTTTTATTTGTTTCCCTCCCTCTTTCGCTCTCTGCTATCGGCTTCTCTCTCCTCAATTTTCATCCCTTTGTTTTCCTCTTCCCTGCAGTGTTTCTATGACATTATCACTTCAATCAATCCTCTCTTCTCACCTGCACCTTGTTCTCTGCTCGTCTGTCTGTTTGCCTATCAACCAGCCTGTCTGTCTGTCAGTCCATATGTCTCCACATTTTAAGCATGCCCATCTGTCTGTATGTGCCTCAGTGCGCGCGCGCGCACACACACCCACACACACATACACACACCCACGTGCACTACTGGCCATATCCAAGCTTCCCACTAAGCCAGCAACCCTCTGCTTATCTCTCTTCCTGCCAAGATATCCCCTCTTATCATGCTAGCAGGTCTTATCAGGAGCACTACCAGGTGCTCCTCATCCAGTCCTTTGTTTCCCCCCGCTCATGTCTCTCTCCATCCCTTCCTCTCTTACGGCTAGCTAACACAACTGCTGGCACTTTGTAAAAGTGCATTATTAACCAGTAATGACCCAGTATTACAATCATTAACTAAAACAATGATGGCCATCTGAGATATTTAACACACACACAGAGATAGAGGGGGGGGGGGGGACAGATTCATCTCTGGCTAAGCCTCATCATCTATTTATGTTGCCCAACAATTCCAAACTGTGTGTGTGTGTGTGTTTGGCTGGCTTCCTGTTTACTTCTCACCTCCTCATCTCTGCATCGGTGCCATGTGAGTGGAGGGTGTGTGTGTGTGTGTGTGTGTGTGGGGGGGGGGGGGGCGCAGGGAGCGAAAGACGAGGCAAGAAGAAGAAATACAAGATAGACGAGAAAGAGACAGGGTGAGTAAACGGATACCGGAGGGGGGATTGTTTAGGGTTCGGCGATTGGCCACCTCGCCACTTTAACGCTCTCTCCCTTCCTCACCTCCCTCCCATCTGCTGTAGCCCGCGGCGATGGTGTTTGATGTCAGGGCTACGGTAGCAGCCTGCCCTCTGCTCCTCCGTGTTCCGAGTCTGACGGACCACAGAGCCTGACTGCATTGACTTGAAGGGGTCTGACTGCAGTGGAACACACGCACGAACCCACATGGCGAGCTAATGAGTTGTGTATGACCCGCCAGAGACAGACTCCTGATGGGGACGGTAATGTAATAGCAGGACCCAGAGGTCCTCTCTGAACCCATCAGGCACAGCCACAGCCACCCCTACCAGACACAACGCAGGCCCCCCCCCGAGGAGGAACGCTAGCCTGTCAAATACACAAGGCCGGGGGAGATGTGAACGCATATACGCACGCAACACTCGTACAAATAGACACGCTAACACACACACAGTGAGGTAACTAATGGAAGAAATGCAGCTGACGAGCAAAGATGAATGCTAGTGACTGGCCAACCTGAGGTAGGATTTGATGTATCAGCTGAATCGCTCAAATCTCATGTATTAAGAACTCCAAGCTCTAATAAGCAAATTATTATATATTACATTACAACATCTTACATTGTAATCAAAGCCAACACAATGTCCCAAAAGCAGCAATACTCCCAGATGTCTTGCTGGATACACAAGCACAAGCTTTGGAGATGTTGGATGTGTATACTAGCAGATGAAAGTACAGATCAAAGTGCTAGTTCTGAAGCTTGTGATGTCAGACCAGCACACAAACAGAAGAGGAATGTAAACACGGAACCTTCTAGTGGTTCAGTAGGTAAACAACTAAATAACGGTTTTCGAGGTTCTGGTCACTGAAATTAAATGGTGCCACAACGCTCCCAGAGATCAACAAGCACATACAGAGAATCCTGTTCTCACACTGGCGAGCACATGAACTCGATGGGAGTTTCCTGCAAAGAGCAGAACACTGACCCCCTCAAGCAGTAAAACCATGAACCTTGAATCAGAATCAGAATGGGGTTTATTCGCTATGCAAGATTAACAAACTAGATAAAATGTGTCTATGTTTGTTAATCTTGCATAGCGAATAAACCCCATTCTGATTCTGATTCAAGTCTGACAACTGTAACACAGCAGGCTCTTTTTGGGTTGAAGGCTGTTTCTCAGTCAGGTCTGTAAGACCATCAGCCACAATCTGCACTGACCCTGAGAGATACGGCTCAGTGGAGGAAGAAGACTGACGCGAGGATAGTCTGGGATGGGTAACATAGGACATGCTGCTTCCAATCACAACACGTAAACATAGACGGACCTTTTCAGAGAGTTTAGAAAACCAAGTGACGCTACAGATGAATGATCTCATTCTAACATGCATCCAAATCCAAGGCATGACTACAACTGGTCATGTTTTTTTTTAAAGCTGTTGCAGACACATGATATTATATCTACCTCATCCAGGATGTAATTGTCTGTGTCGGAGCAGGGCGAGGGACAGGGGGAGGGACAGGGCGAGGGTGATCCATGGGGCGAGGGTGATCCATGGGGCGAGGGTGATCCATGGGGCGAGGGCACAGTTTCCTCTGAGAGTGATGCCTCGTTCCACCCATCCTCCCCAGCTGTGGCCCCTAGGGGCCCCTGGGGATCCTCCTCTCTAAAAAGCCCTGGGAGCAGCCCGGGCTCCAGCTCCAGCCTGTCCCCCCACCAGTCCCAACCCCCTGGAAGGGGGTCGGAGTCCAGGTCTCTGGTTCCAAGTGGGGGGTCTGTTGCTGAGCCGTCCGACTCCCAGTCACTGTCCCCGGTCATGGAGCCCAGGGTGAAGTCCACCCCAGAGTGGGTGTCCTCCGAGCAGGAGTCCATGTCCTGGTACTGGGGCGGCCCATCGCAGGCTGGCCCCACGTCACTTCCCTGAGGGACCAGGGGGAGGGAGAGGCGCTCGGGAGCAGCCAGGTACACGAAGCTGTCGGAGGAGAGGAAAGCCCCCTCGTCCTGGTCCTGGGGTTTAGAGACGGGGCTGGGGGGAGCGGAGGAGCCGTCGTGGGGGGACGAGGGGCAGTCGAGGGGGAACGGAGGGGGCACAGACACAGCCAGGTAGACAAAACTATCCGTGGTTACAAAGGCAGAGTCGGAGTCTTTGCTCTCCAGGTCCGCCCCTCTGGCACCGGTTTTGGAAGGTGAGGGAGGAGATGGGGATGGGGGGGGGCGAGGCCATGTTTGGGGCCTGGATGGGGGAGATGGATGGGTTTGTTCTGGGGGTGCTGGTAGCCTGGAGACATGAGTCCACTCCAGACATGTCCAGACCAGAACCTCCCTCGTCATCCTGAGTCACAGACACAAGCCACATCCGCCCAGGGTCAGGGGTCATCTCCGTGGCAACGCTGCTGATCGTGGAAGAGACCTGCTCCTCCGTACAGGAAGTCTGAGCGTCAACATCCTGTTCGTTTTTCCCAGCTCCTCCCTCTGTGTGTGTGGACTCAGGGGATTGGCTGCGGCCCTCATCCTCCCAGCTCCACTGAGGTTTCTCACACACACTCCAGTCTGTTTCTCCCTCCTCAATATTCTGCTCTAGCGCCTCCTCTCCCCCTTCCTCCTCTCCCCCTTCCTCCTCTCCCTCCTCTCCCCCTTCCTCCCCTCCCTCCCCCTCCTCAACGTAGGGGTTCTCAGGGCTCTGGGTGGGAGGAGGGGGCGAGGCGTGCTCAGAACACACCCCGGCTCCCTCCCTCCCCTCCTCCCCATCTCTCTCAGACGAGGCACCGCTGTCCATGTCCATCTCTGGCTCAGATGGCCGGTACTGGTACCAGTCGCACTCCGGATGACTGGAGTCGGACAGAGCGGTTCTGTCCGGTTGGGACATGTGGACCCCGCTGGAGTCTGACCCGGGAGGTTCAGAACCGGAGCTCAGATGCTCCTCCTCCACTGCAACCAGGTCACCCGAATCCTCTCCTTCAGCGAGTCGCTGCTCACGTTCCCAGTCGAGCGGCTCAGGTTCACAGTCTGGTGCTGGTGTGCTTGTGTGTTGACAGTCTGGACCATGAGGGTCCGTGTTGAGGAGGTCCACACGGGCCTCAGCGTCACCCATCTCCGTGCTGCAGGCCCTGTCAAAGGTCATCAAAGGTTCCTCGAAGTCGACAGATTCACCTACGGCTCCTTCCTCCTCTTCTTCCACACAGGCTGGTAAGGATGGGTCCATTGGCTCTTTGGACTTTGGACTCTCCAAGTCCATGTCTTTCTCCTCATCTTCCTCCTCCTCATCTTTCACCTCCTCTTCCAGACACTGCCTTTCCAGCTCCAGGAAGAGATCATCAGAGCCTTCTCCTGAGCTGGGGCAGGGAGAGGCACTGGGGGCCCCGGGGCCGCCAAACCCAACAGGGGGGGTAAGAAGGGGCCAATGTTCCGAAGAGACAGTGTGCTGGAGCTCCCAACCCTCTGCTGGAGCCTCCCTCTCCCATGATTGGTCCACCATCTCCCTGTTCTCCATTTTAAGCACCGCCTCCCACTCTCTCTCTTCCCTCTGAGCTCGGTCATCCTCCTGGAGTTCACCCGCCTCTCTCGTCTCTTCTTCCTCCATCGTCCTCTTCTCCGTCTCCTCTTCCTCGACCTCCTCCTCCATCACCTCCTCCTCCACCACCTCCTCCTCCTCCTTCACCACCTCCTCCTCCATCTCCACCACCTCTTCCTCCTCCACCACCTCCTCCACCTCCTCCACCACCTCCTCCTCCTCCAATCTCTCCTCTTGCTCCTCCAACCCCTCCGGTTCCTTCTCTTCTTCGTCCAGCTCTTGCAGGATCCTCATCTCGTCTTCTTCAAACTTCAGCTCGGAGGCGGTGCGTTGGCGGAGCTCGCTGTTGAGGGACCAGCCCAGGAGCCCCTCCTCGCCCCCCTCCTGGCTGAGGCAGGGGGAGAGGGGCAAGCCCCCCGTAGAGGAGTCCCCAGCTCATCCCCCTGGAGGAACGGTGAGGGGGGGGTCCAAGAGGTAGAGAGACTCCTCATCCAGATCGCTCTCTTCCCCCATCATAGGAGGCAGAGGGGAAGGATGGGAAAGTTTTGCCTCAGGCCCTTTTTTCCCCCCCTCATGCTGCGGGGCCAGGTGCGAGCCTTGGTTGGGGGGCAGAAGACCGGCTTTGGGGGGGCGATGGGTGGGAAGAAGAGGAGCGTTATCCTGGTTCCAGGAGGGGCGAGTCTCTCTCTGAGTCGGAGGCCTTGGCTGACTCTGCTGCTTCCTCCAGGATCTGGCTGAAGCCTGGTCTGGGAGACACCCGCTGGCCGTCTGTGGGGGTCTTCCCGCCTCCTGTCTGCCTGACGACCGGCGCTGGGGCTCTGCTTGGGGGTCCTGACAGAATCAGACGGTTGGTTGGGGCTTGGAGCATGAGCGGGGCCAGGGGATGCGGCGGGGCAGGTACGTGGTGAGCAGGAGGTGGTTCTTTGGCCGTGGACTGGCTGGCTGGAGGAAGCTTGTGTTGCTGTTTTGTGCTTCTGCAAGAGGGGGTGATGAAGCTGTTTCTGTCGAGTGAGAGAGAGCGCTGGAGGGGAGGCAGCGGGCTGACGGAGGGGGGGGGGAGTGAGGCGAGGAGGAGCAAGGGGGAGTGTGGGGACCCCCTGTGGATGAGATGGGAGACGAGGAGTAAGAGGTAAGGGGGGTGTGGAGGTGGGCGTGGCTGGAGGTAGCAGAGAGGGCAGAGGCTGGAAGGAGGGAGACGGAGATACCAGCACTAGACAGACGCTTCTCCCCCTCCGGAACCTTCGCCGGTGCAAGCTCCAACCTCTCAGCAAACTCAGGGTAGCTGGGGGGCATGAAGGCCTTCCAGGAACGACGGTTGGGGTTGTCCTTCTTAATCGCCGCCCTGGTGGCGTCTTTTGGTCACTGCGGCCACCGAGCTGGGCCAGACGACAAAGTCACGGCCGTCAAACCCGAACCCAACCCTGCCACGGGCGGGGACATGCTCTGGGGGTCGCCGGTGAGCTTCAGGGCGTCGAAGATCACCCTCTCGTCCAGCCTCTTCAGCCCGGGGTCGTTGGAGTGGCGGGACACGAACACGGCGCCTAGCTCGGCCCCGATGGTGCCGTTGCTGGACAGCGTGCTTCCCTCCCCCGCCCCCCCCTCCTTCCTCCTCCGGACCCCAGGGTGCTCCGCGAGGGCTGGCTCAGCTTGGCGAGCCCTGGTCGATCTGCTCGTTGATGCGCATGGTGTCATAGATGGAGCGCTGGGGCACGTAGCAGTCCTCGATGTAGGCCTCGTCCTCGTCGCCTTTCCCCAGGCAGCGGGGGTTCTGGCGCAGGCAGTCTGGCCGGCTGAGGGGCTTCCCCATCCCGCTGGTTCTCCTTCCCTTGGGGGCGGCCCAGGGAGGGTGAGGAGGACGGGGTGAGGGGAACCCCCTGATCCTCTGGCTGGCGGGGTTGAGCTTTGCACCCCCTGAAGGGGGGTCAATCACAGGGCCAGGGAGGCCCCTTGGGGCGCTTAAATAAGGTCACAGCTAACAAAGGGGTAAAGGGTTGACTGTGTTCGAGTTTGGTTACTCAATTGTTCTCATTTACCGGACAGCATTCACAAGTATTAATCCTCTTACATTCAAATATCCGTTTCGGAAGACTTTCTACATTCAAACGGGTGCAGAGTCTGGATAGTTCAAGTTGCGCAGGTGAGCGTGCGTTGCGCTATGTCACCTCCACGGGATTGCAGTACCTCCCAGGGCTGCCTACCAGACCATCCTGCACACAGACACCTCTCTCCTCCTCCTCCATCAGCAGAGCTGCGCTGTCGGAATCGTCATGGAGAAGAAGGGAAGGAGGGAGGGATGGAGGGATGGAGACGGCAGGGGTCTGTATATCTCAGATGTCCAAAGTCCAGGCTGAGGTAACTGGTGTGAAGATAACATCCCTTTGTTCCCAGTTCTGACTAACTCTTCACATACACACACACACACACACACACACACACACACACTATAAACACCCAAGGCCTTCACGTGCTCAGTTCACTCTCCCTTGTCTACTTCCTCTCCCTGCTCTGACAAAAGAGAGGAGCCGAGCAACGCAAACAGTAGCCAGAGAAGTGTGTAGAAGTCTCCTTTTAAGGGGATGACAACATACCCCCTCTTTCTCTTATATAAAAATGGACCTTGTGTGTGGGGGGGAGAGGGTGGTAAAATAATAGCAGTTTCCAAGAGCCTGGAGTCTTTAGTCCAGGCTTTGTTTGAGTTTGCTACAGCCCAGACTGAAGGAAAATGTCAGATCCAAGTTTGGTAATCCGGAAAGATCTACTAAAATCTGTGACAAAGCAAGCAAGCAGTCCTTCATTCCCCGGTTTGATTCTGTGCGCCTCTTTCATCCCTTTCTCTCTGTCTTTCATTTCTGTCAGCAGACATGCTTGTTGTTTCTTGGGGGGAGGGTACCTTCTCCGCGCCTGGGGGGCGTCTTCTGCTGCCTGGCCGACATCGTCATCATCCTCCTCTGTGTAACGGAATTTGTTCCATCCTGCACCGCAGAAGTCAGCGTGAGATTCCAACCCAAAAAGAACAAAGAGAAAGACGATCCTGTCTGTGCAAGGGAATCCTTTATCTATCACTCAATTGCTCCAGCGTTTATCCAGAAAGCTCCAGGGCAAGAGGCCGGGGGTTCCTGATGAGGGAGAGGCAGGGGAGAGAGTAAGCCAGCAGGCTTGAGATTGGTCCGGCAGGGCAGAGCAGGCATGGGAGTGAGTCCAGAGGGCAGAGACCCAGACAGACGGAGCCTCAGTCAGAGTAGTGCCCTTGCAGGCGCTCTCTCTTTCTCTGTCTTCCAGACAATCCCCGGACACACGGCTCTCTTGCTTTCTCTTTCCGTTGTGTTTCCTTTATCCCTGTGCCGGGTCCTTGTTGGAAGTCCGACAAAGCGCCACGCAAAAGCCCAGCTCTTCTTCTTCCTCTTCTCCTTTCTATCCTTTCGGTTGTTTGAGCTGCTCCCTCGCTTTCTTTCTCCTTCTCCTTCTCTCTCTCTCTCTGTCTTTCAGTTCTCCAGCCACTACACAGCTGAAATGGTTTGCAGCTGCTAAAAAAATCTCCCCTCTTCTCCTCTCTCTCCCTTGCTCGCTCGCTCAGTCACCCTCTCTCACACACTCCTCCTACTCTGCCTGTCCCTCTCTCTCTCTCTCTCTCTCTCATTCTCTCTCTGTTTTTGTTTGAATCCTGCTCCGTTTGTTCTGTTTCCTGCTCTGGTACTAGAACACAGGAAGTGCTCCAATCATGCCGGTTTCCTCCACGAAAAAAAAAACACACGACAGAGCGAGAGGGAGAGAGAGGGGAGGGGGGTTGGGGGAGTGAACTAGAGATAGGAGGCAGGGATAGGGAAGAGAGGGAGGGAGGGATGGAGGGGGCGTGGTGCCAGGGACAGAGAAAGAGAGCAGACAGGGGAGGAACTTAGGATTTAGCTTGTTATCCCCCCCAAAAAAAGCTCTGGATAACCAGGGTAGATTATCCCACACTCTGCAAATCACCTCTCCAAACCCACCAAGCCCAGGAGAAGAGCAGACCGGAGGAGAGAGGAGGGCGAGGATAAAGAAAGGACACGAATGGAGAGGCGAGGTTTTTCACCGGGCTGCTATGAGTTTCTCACTGCCTGATGAGTGACAGGGAGAGGGAGGGAGAAGGACGGAGGGAGAACTGCGACTGCAACATTCATCACTTCTTTTGTAATCCAGGTTTGAATCGCCCTAGTACAACACACCGCCCCCCCTACCGCTCTCCCTAAGGCCTCTCCTGCTCGCTCGCCCTCTTTCTTTTTCGCCCAGCACAAAAACACACCGTCCGCAGAGAGAGGCAAACGATCCAGGAGGAGTGGAGAGAAGGGGGAAAAAAGAGAACGAATGACAGAAAAGAAAGAGGGTGGGGAGAGGAGGGAGGGGAATGATATAAGAGAGTCAGCTTGCCAGCAAAGACCAAAAAAAAAAAAAAAAAACTCTTATCAATCACGGCTTGTCCTTTTCCAAAACAAGCACAGGACACTCTCTTTCGCTCTCTCCCCGCAGGGCAACAAAGTAGATCCGTCCCTCGTTCTATCTCTGTCTTTCCAGGTTACCAGGGAGTTTTGCAGGTGGGGGTTTGATGCCTGTGTAGAAGGACAGTGAAAGACAACACGCGAGTGGAAGACGTGGGTGATATTCACAGCAGGCTACACTTGCGCATTCTTCCCGACTGCCCCAGTGAAATCCAATACAGCTGCTTCAGTGTGTGTGTGTGTGTAAATGAGAGGTTAACTGTGTGTGTTTGTGTGTAAGAGGGGGTGACTGTGTGTGTGTGTGTGTGTGTGTTAATGGGGGTGACTGTGTGTGGGTAGGTAATGCAGGGGGCCCAAAGGAGGCCTCCCAGATAAATGAATAGCCAGGCAATCATGAGCACAGGATAGGAAGAGAACAGATCACCAGCTAGTTCATCCCCCTCTTTCTTAACTCTCCCTCAGGTTCACCCCCCTCAGCGCCACTGGAGCTGGGCATCTGTCCTCTGGTTCTCTCTCTCTCTTCACCTCCACGTGCGTCTCTCCTCTTCTATTTTTACTTGTCTCTCACTTCAAAACCCTTGGCTGTTCTTTAGCCCAGTCTCACATACAGACATTCTCCCATCCCTCCCTCCCTCCCTCCCTCCCTCCCTCCCTCCCTCCCTCCCTCCCTCCCTCCCTCCCTCCCTCCCTCCCTCCCTCCCTCCCTCCCTCCCTCCCTCCCTCCCTCCCTCCGTCTTTTCCCCTCCAACTGGAGCTGTGGGGCGCCCGTGCCCTGCATGTCAAACATGCTAAATACTCTACTCTTTCTTTTTAACTGCCCCTCCCTCAACCCCACCCCTCCCTCCCTCCCCTCACCCTTTCTCTCACCCTCTCTCTCTCTCCCTCCCCTCACCCTCCCTCCCCTCACCCGCTCTCTCCCTCCCCTCACCCTCCCTCCCCTCACCCGCTCTCTCCCTCCCCTCACCCTCCCTCCCCTCACCCGCTCTCTCTCTCTCCCTCTCGCTCCCTCCCCTCACCCTCCCTCCCCTCACCCTCTCTCTCCCTCTCTCTCTCCCCCTCCCTCACCCCCCCTCCCCTCACCCGCTCTCCCTCTTCCTCTCTGTCAGTTGCGCTGCAGCTGTCAGTGTGGGTCGAAGGCAAACGTCTTTATGGAGACAAAAGGGGTTTGTCAGTTAACCAAACCCCCCCGTCAGACCCCCCAACCCCACCCCCAACCCTACACACACACACACACAATCTCACATGACCCACATCTAACCGCCAATTCACACACGTACACAGTTGTGCACACATATACACACCCAATGCTCACATGTGGGCCAGCCACCAGGAGAGATAGAACGAAAGAAGGCAAAAGGAGAGGAGAGAGGAGGAGTGAGCTCATGCCACAGATAAAAAGAGCACGTCTATGTAACATACCGTCACCAACCCCCCCTCTTTTCTCTGATTCTGTCCTGTCCCTGGCCCCCTGCAGTCTGTCTGCCCCCCCCCCCCCCCCCCCACTCCAATTTTCATTCATTCAGCCCTTCAGCTGGTTGTCAAGCCTGGTTTCAGAGTCACTGTCATCCCTTATTAGGTTTCAGTCTCAGCTAAGAGGTCATGCTCCGTGAGGGAAAATGTCAGCCTGGAACCGCAGGGAAAGTCAAAAGAAAGGGCTCTTAAGTGGTTGTGTGGCTGGCTTCACACACACAGGTGGAGGGAACAGAGGGCTCTCTTTATTGACTTTGCTGGGTCGCTTGTTTGCTCACGGGAAAACACCTGTTGAAATGAAAGTGTGCCCTCATCCACCCCCTCCCTCCCTCCCTCCCCCCTCCCTCCCTCCCTCCCTCCCTCCCTCCCTCCCTCCCTCCCTCCCTCCCTCCCTCCCTCCCTCCCTCCCTCCTCCCTCCCTCCCTCCCCAGGATGGAGCGTATGCATACTCCCGTCTTTCCCAAATGCCGATGCTTTCCCTCCATCCCCCTTTCCTCTCCTCTCTGCCTAGGCAGCACATCCTTCCATCACTCTCTCACCCCCACCCCTCCCCCCCTCTCTTTTTCCAGTCTCAGCCGTGGAGATGATTAACCAGCATGCTTCACCTGGGCAGCTCAATGCTTTCACTGTTCTCCCAGTCCCTCCCCCCCCCTCCCCCAACACAAAGCAGCATGAAACCACACCAGGAACAGCCTCTCTGTGCTGCCTCAACACTGCCCTCCTGACTGGAGATGATATCTGGCAGTCGAACGAAAGAAAAAACCTCCAATAACATTGGTCATCCCGCCTGTCCATCAAATATAAACTCCAGAGGGTCTTTCTCCCGCACGATAAACATTCTAGAGAGTACGTTTCCTATTCTTTACCTGGGTATTTGTTCGGGAGGGGTAACAAATGAAACCACAGGTGTCCCTGCACACACGCATGCTTTTCTGGTAGCCTGGGCAGCACCTGCATCAGTAAAATATCCTCCCGAGGAGTGACTGTGTCAGCCTGCACTAACCCTGGCCCCCTCCTCCACCACTCCCTCCCCCCCCCCACCCCCACCTACAGCACAATGAGTTACCCCCCCCCCCCCCCCCCCTTGTGTCATGGCCCTCTACCAGCCTCGTCCCTCAGGAAACACCGCTGCACCTCTGAATGGTTATTTATACATGTGGTTATCTGAACCATTATGCCGGTGGCGCTGCTGATGTTAAAGGGGGTGTTTATTTGGGTTGGTCTGAAAACAGAGGGACACGATGATGAGAGACAGAAAGAGACAGTGACATAGAGAGAGAGAGAGAGAGAGAGAGAGAGAGAGAGAGAGAGAGAGAGAGAGAGAGAGAGAGAGAGAGAGAGAGAGAGAGAGAGAGAGAGAGAGAGAGAGAGAGAGAGAGAGAGAGAGAGAGACAGGCCTGTCCTGACATGCTAGTTTAATTCCTAACAGCTGAAACAATACTGGACCCTGAGAGTAGCGAGAGAGCAACACACACACACACTCACACACACAGGCCATATCTCTTGGGCTGCAGGAGAGGTCGGTCAGGGGAGTCAGAGCTCTCGTATGATTAGAGAAACTGTGTTAGTCTGATCCAATCAAGTACTCAGGCGGAACACAAACATAGAAGATGAAAAAGTGAGAGAGAGAGACAGAGACAGAGACAGAGAGAGAGAGAGAGAGAGAGAGAGAGAGAGAGAGAGAGAGAGAGAGAGAGAGAGAGAGAGAGAGACAGAGAGGGAGAGAGAGAGAGAGAGAGAGAGAGAGAGAGAGAGAGGGGGAGGGAGTGAGGGGGAGAGGCAGAGAGAAGAGAGACAGGAGAGAGAGAGAGAGAGAGAGAGAGAGAGAGAGAGAGAGAGAGAGAGAGGGAGGTGGGAGGGACGGCAGTAAGAGGACTGAGGGGAGGAGGAGGGAGCTCAGAGTCGAGCATGAAGGAACTTTCTCAGGTTCACTGGGCTGAGAGGGCACCCTGCAGCTTCAGGAGAGGCTCCACGTATCACCCGATGACATAACCGAGGTTAGAGTCATAGAGACTGTCTCCAACAGACCTCACACCCTGACACGAATACTCCAGACCAGCGGTGTGTGTGTTGGGGTACCGGGGGGGGGGGGGGGGGAGGGTGAGGACAGGGGGAAGACGTGAGGCCATGATTTACAGGTGGCATTCCCTTTCCACCCCTTCTGCACCCCTGCCTGCTAACCTATCCTGCCCAGGTCAGCGCTGGAATGCCCCATATGGAGCGGGGGGAGGGGAGGGAGGGGAAAGGGGGGGAGGGGGGGGGGGGGGGGGCTCCCCTGCCCCTGCACACGGCAGTATGTCAGCTGCTCTGGGCCTAAGGGGGATACCAGTGCCACACCTTGGTAGTGTGTGTGTGTGTGTGTGTGTGTGTGAGTGTGTGTGTGTGTACACTACTGTATGAGTGTGTGGCGGGTGGGGAGACAGCTGAGATTCCGGTCGCACCCCCGAAAAAGTCTGGAATTAGAAACATCCTCCCATGTAGGTTTTGTCCAGGACACACACACACACACACGCCTGGACGGTCCTAACAGCACATCGAAGTAAATACATATATTCCACAAGCGCACATGTGTAGTGCTTAGAATAACTCACACGACAAACAACCCAACTTGGGTCAATGCAATGCACACACGTACACACACATCTTATTTTACGTGCCAATTCAAATATCCTTTTCTCCATCTTCCCTTTCCTTCTTCCTCTCTGCCCTCCCTCCTTGCCCTCCCTCCATGCCCTCCCTCCTGCCCTCCCTCCTGCCCCTCCCTCCTGCCCTCCCTCCTTCCCTCCTCCTCCACAAATGCCATTTAGAGTTTTAGAGTTCAGTCAATCGACAGATTCATGTGACAATATCCCCTTCCACTCCGAAGCCCCCCCTTCCACCCACCACTCACACACCCAGACACGCACTTGTTTGAAACTCAGAAGCATGACATCATGGCAGGGGGACCTGGGGGAGCGAGGTATGGAATGAAGGGGGAGGACAGAGGGGAGTATTGGGGAAAGGAGAGGGGGGAAGGGTGCCCTTAGTCTGTTTTCAGGGCAGACAGACATGTTTAGGTTTAAAATGACCTGACTCAGATCCATTACAGGGGAAGGGGGAGAGTGGGCTCCCTGAGTGGAGGGAGGAAAGGGATCTGTCTCTCCCTCTCTCTGTCTTTCAGTTTGTCTCTCTCTCTCTCTCTCTCTCTCTCTCTCTCTCTCTCTCTCTCTCTCCCTCTCTCTTTCTCTCCCTCGCTCACTTTCCCATTCCTCAGGCTCCTATAAATACCCAGTCTGCACTCAGTCTCTCTCTCTCTGTCTCTATCACTCTGTCTCTATCACTCTGTCTCTCTCTCTGTCTCTCTCTCTGTCTCTCTCTCGCTGTCTCTCTCTCTCTGTCCACACTTCACATACTGCAGAGTGTGGAGAGACAAAGTCTCATTCTTCACTGTACCACAGCTACTACTTCAACCCCCCCCCTCCTTTCTCTCTCTCACACTCTCAGACACATTTCATTAAATGGCAGGCCCTTTCTCCCTCTTTCTCTCTCTCTCTCTCTCTCTCTCTCTACAAAAACATTTGAAAACATTCATTCATTTAGCTAGATGCTTTGAGCCAAAGCAAAAGCACAAAGTGTTCCAGAAGAAAGTGAGGTGGATTGAGGACCAACAGCGGTCTGTTGGTCGAGGAGCGGTCAGCGTTTACCAGCTTACAAAACGCAAAGTCTAATCAGAGCTAGTTCTTCCTCTCCCTCTCTCTCCCTCGCTTAAACTCATCTGTCTGCCGTTTCTCCAGCAGCACATCCCTCCAGCCTGGTCCCATTAGGGGTGAGACATGGAGGGACGGAGGGAGAGAATATGAGAGGGGGAAAGGGTGAGAGACAAAGAGAGGGCTGCACAAGGGGTGGACAGAGTAGAAAAGAAAAGTCACAATAAGTTTGGAGGGGACCGAGTTGAAAAAGAAGGAGCACCAGACAGCCCAGGGAGGAGGAGGGGGGGGGGGGGGGGGGGAGGGAAGAATTACGGAAGAATGGAATAGAAAGAAAGGAAGTTAAGGAAGGGGGAGAAACCCTTTCATCCTCCCACATAAATACCCGGGTGGAAACCATTTATCATTTCTGTCCGAGGACAACGTCACTATTCAAACACGCATAAATCCAATCACTAAGACTGTAACATCCCACGAAAAAATGAAAGCACATATCATTTTTCACAATTATTGTATATTTTTTGGCCTTCCGTGTGACTCATGCATGCATACATACATGTTAGAAGGTGCCTGACTCAGGAAGGTAGGAAGAAAAAAAAACCTTAGTGGACAGGATATGACATCAAGCACATGACATGGCTTGTCGTTAATTAGCTTAGACTGACAGAAGAGGCTGTGTTTTAGACATACGACCGTGGAGAGGATATGAAGGGAGGCTGGAACATAATAGAGATGCCAGGTCAGCGAAACACTGCATTCTTGTGGCTAACTCCTATGGTGTTATGTTGGGGTCTTCAATGGTTAATTGAAATTCTTACAGGGATCATATGCGTGACAGCATGTGTTTCCAACTTGCTAGAATAGGCTAGACATGACCCGGTTTAAGAGAAGGACAGCTCTAAGATTCCAAAACGATTACTGTGATTTGTTCTCGTGTTGTAGTTTGAGCTGGATGTCCATCACCATGGCGATGGCTCTAATGAGTTCAGAGCGCCGGGAGCTGGCGTCTGAGCAGTGCGGGGTGGGAGGAGCCATTAAGGTGGAGAACGCTGAGGTAATGTTGTGGTGACGCTGAGCTAACGTTGCGGGAACGTTGAAGAGGGGTCAGAGAGGGAATGATTCAGTATGGGAGCTGGGCGAGAACAGTACAGGGACATTCCCCCCTGAGGAAAGTAGGGTGAAGTGCCTTGCCCGAGGACACAACGTCATGATGGCACAGCTAGGGTTCAAATCAGGTACCTTCTGATTACTGGTCCGACTCCTTCACCGCTCAGCGGAAGAGTCCTTCCAAACTCCTAAACTACATCTTTCTGCCTGCAGTGGACTGAAGTCCTCTAAGGACACGGTCTTCAGAGACTAGGACAGGATACATCATCCCAAGTCTATAAATACAGCCGGGAGACAGAGAGGAGGGGGTGGAAGGAGAGGCAGGAGGCTGACAAGAGGAGGAAGAAAGAGAGGGGGAGACAGGGATGGACGGAGAGTCGAGTAGGGGCCGTGCAGGGGAGGAAGGAGGGCCGTACAGTGGAGGATAGGGGGAGGAGGTATCGCGGGAGAACGGGGAGGAGGCGATGTGCGGGGTGGGAGGGGAGGGGCTGGTCACCAATCATAACAACAAACTCTGCACCGCCAGCACCCCAGGGTGGCGTCACCAAAACACGCCAGCACTGCAGAATCCAACCCTCTAGGCGAAAAGGAAAGAAGCGAGGGAGAAACTGGATTAGAGCCATTAAGGGACAACAATCTATCATGACTGCCTCTAATCACAGCTGGGACTGGAAGAGGCGGAGAGATGTTCGGGGATGAAAAGTGCCAGGGTTGACCGGTTCTTCCTGGGCTCTGCTCTCAGCCAATAGAGACGTGTGCACAGTCATGAGGAGCCCCTAATGTCGTCAGGGACCGGTGATGGCCCAAGGCTTCTCATGACACAGAGATGGCTGAGGAGCAGCTGCGACCCAATACAGCTGCAAATAAGCAGCGTGACGACCGTTTAGCCCCACAAGCTGCATGTGAGCCAGAAGTATGCATTAATACATACACACACACACAAACACACACACAAACACACACACAAACACTGTAGCTCGCAGCAAACAACCTCATGTCCTCCCCAACCTCATCTCCACCCAAACACAAACACTAGCCCATTGATGGCACACAGAGGCCTGACTATCTCTCTCACACACACACACACACACACACACACACACACACACACACACACACACACACACACACACACACACACACACACACACACACACACACACACACACACACACACACACACACACACACACACACACACACACACCCAAACACTTCCAGTGAATAATCCCTCATCCTTCGTTCTTCATTCTTGGTCACATGGTTCATCAGTAAAACAAGCGTGACCTCAAAACACAGGCAGAGGAGAAGACATCAACACCCCCCTAGATATCCAGGAACCACATTTAAACAACCTGCCACTCTGTATCAAACATCCACAACATGAACAGCCATCCACCCATCTACCTTGAACTCCTGCAGCTGCTGTTTGATGGTGTCCACCTCCGTCCCGACCACGCCCTGGGCCTCCAGCCCTTCCTCTGCCCTTCCCAGCAGCCCTTGGAGCTCCGCCACCAGCCTGTAGAACTCGCGCACTTTCTGGGCGGCGTCCTCGATCTGCGTCAGCCTGGCTCCGCCCCTCTCCGACAGCTTGCCCGCCTGGCGGCTCAGGGCCTCCGTCTCCCTCCTGAGGGCCAGGAGGTCGGGGGAGGAGCCTTCGCGGCGCAGCATGGCCGTGCAGTCGCCCCCGTGACCTTCCAGCTCGCTGCGGAGGTCTGCCAGGCGGGACAGGAAGCCCCGGAGGGCCTCGGCCTGGGAGGCCAGCGAGTCGGGGTCCCGCCCCACCGGGCTCAGGCCGTCCAGCTCGTCGTCCAAATCAGCCAATCGGGAGAAGACATCCCGGACATGCGATTGGACCTCGCCCACGCCCTGGAGGCGGGACTCCAGAGTGGAGCAGCACTGTTCAATCTGAGGGGTAAGGGAGACAGAATTAAAGTGACTTCTACATTTGATTAAACACAGTATTAAAATATTGTGTATATAACGGGAGCAGACATAAAATAAGTGTATAGCTGGTGGAGGGAAAATGCGCACAGTAAAAAATCAATTTCCAGCAGAGTACACCATAAGTGCTGAGTCAGGTTGGAACTTGTGCTTGTATGACTAAACTTTTCACAGAAATACAGAGAAAATCGATGGATAACAGGATGCAATGGTGATGCAGAGGTACAGTTAGATATAGATTTTGTATATTGTATCAGTAACCTTACAAGCCAGATTTGGAAACAGTGTAAAATAAAGCTGCATACAGTCTTGAGTCAATGTTTGCGCTTTAAACTATGATGAAATGGTTGGAATTACTTCTATCTCTATAATGACCATATATGAGCAGGGTAACTCAAATATCTCAGCTAAACTGTCAGCTAAAACAGGTCCTGTTCTCTCTCAGCTCATACACGCATGCACACGCTCTCTAGACACCCTCTCCAACAATGACTGGTGATATATTTAGCTCCTTCTTTGTCCCTATCACCCTCTCTCTTTTTCACTCTCCCTTCCCTCTCACCTTCTCAGTGACATCTCCATATTCTCTCTCTGTTTGATTGGCCTGTTGCTCCAGCCTCTGTCCTCCATCCGCGCTGCCCCCTGGCGTCTGCGGTGCGTCCTGTACCAGGCCCCGGGACAGGTCCCTGAGGTACGCCACCTGTGGTTGGAGGGATCGTAGCGCCTCCTGCTGGTTCCTCAACCTCTCCAGGCTTTTATTGCTGCAGGCCTGCGGCCCCAACGCCTCCTGGACCTCAATTTGATGCCTGGCCGCCTCCAGCCTCCTCTCCACGGCCTGACGCCCATCCTCGAACTCCTTCAGTCGGCTGGCTAGCTCCTCCAGCTGGGTGGAGCGCGCCTGGAGCCGCTCGACCAGCCTGTCCACGCTGCGGTTCAGCTGGGCCTTCTCGTCCCTCACCTCCTCCTCCCCGACCCGGCACTGCTCCAGGAGCTGATCGGCAGCGGTGTTCAGGGCCTCCAGGAGAGGCCGGCGGCGCTCCAGGTCCAGGCCCAGCTGCCTGGTGCTCTGCAGGGCCTCGTCCAGGGCAGCAGGGTCCAGCGAGGGCTGGATCTCCGCCTCCCGGGTCTCGCACTCGGCCACCCAGGGCACCAGCTCGGCCCGATGCTGCTGGTATGTCTCAGCCTTGCCCAGGGTGGATTTGAGGCGATTGTGGCGGTCGGTGATGCGCTGGTTGAGCCCCTCCCAGTCCTGTCGCAGCGTGAAGAGGCGGGACTTTAAGGCAGACCGCTCCTCGCCTCCAGCTGGGAGGGAGGCGAGCAGGGAGGCCCCTTCCGCTTGGATGAGCTCATAGGGGCCTCGCTGGCTGGCCACCCCACGCTGGAGGTCCTCTGTCTGGGCTAGCAGGGTGCTGAGCGCCCCCGGCTGGCAGGGGAGGGAGTCTGAGGAAGAGTCTCGCTGGTCACACTGGTTGTCCAGCCAACTGCGAAGCTCCTCAAACATCTGCTGAAACTGCTGGGTGCTAGAGAGAGCAGCTTGGAGCTGGGAAAGACCATCCGCTATGGAGGAGAGGAATGAGGGAGAGAACAGAAAAAGAGGGAGAGAGGGTTCAACTTGTATATCGCCACTGAGTATAAGAATACACATATTTCCACAAATACAACATCTATATTGAAAGCGTAGCGGGCTACAAGGTACAGCAGAATGCCTTGTTCCCCCCTCAGTTCAAACTGAATATCCCTTCCACGAGACTCCATTCAGAACTCGATCAACTTAATTAGGAGTTGCTTAGCAACATAACATAAGCCTGACCAACCCTGGTCTCCACTCACCAGCCCTCTCCTCCAGGCTCCTCAGGGGCCCGCTCACACTGTCCAGCCTCTTGCTGAGCTCCTCCCTCAGGTAGGGCTCCGCCACGATGGTGCTCAGCTCGCCGCAAAGCCGCTGGGCCTCCCCCAGCTGGGCCCGGTGGTGCTCCAGCTCCGAGCGGATCTCCCCGGTCTCCTGCAGCCGCTGCTTGAGGGCCTCTGGCTGGGCACTGAGGGAGGCCTGCGCATCCAGGCGCTCGCCTAGCTGGGACAGGCTGGAGGAGAGGTCCCGGAGCAGGGTCTGGTAGCTCTCGCTGGTCCCCTGGGCTTGGTCGATGTGCTGGGAGCGCGTGGCCAGACGGGACATCAGATCCTCCCACTGTTGGGAGATGGAGCCCAGCTCAGAGCGCACCTGAGGACAGAGCGGAGGTGGTGGAGGGTTGTTAGACACTCTTAATAGTCCAATTTTCCATTCGCTCTGCATTTTAGCTGCACAGCATTCATCCACATCAGCCCACCTCCTCCAGGTCCTTGGGGTCCTGTTGGCTGTCTCCTGACGGGGAGAGGATGCCCTCTGCAGCCTGGGTGAGCTGCAGGAACTGGGGCGCTCGTGTCTCAAACTCCCGTAGCATAAACTGGAGAGGACCGTGGAGAAACCAAAAACCATTATAGATTACACAGTCCAGTCCATGTAAGGCTAGTTCATTTTATACAGCTGCTATTGGTTTATCATGTTCCAAGTAAATGGTCAAACAAACCATAAATTTACCAGCCTGGTGTGTACTTGTGTGTGTGTGTGTGTGTGTTTTACTCTACCTGCACTTGTTGTTTCTGTGTGTTCAGCATGTTGGGGTCGATACTCAAGGGTCCCAGCACGCTCATCATAAGCTCCTTCTCTCTCAGCCACGGAGCCAGCTGATTGGCCGCGGTGGCAAAGCTACCCAGCCTATCGGCACACGTCTCCAGTTCCGTCTGACGCTGAGCCGCCATCTGATTGGCCTTCTCCCAACGTGCGTCTAATAAAGCCATCAATGAAATCCACGGTGAGAAACAGATGCACTACAGCTATTCAGGCTCAGCAAATGTGAGTGGAAGGAAGGATTACATTTTCTAACATGAACCACTTGCAGTCAGTTATGAGGAACACTCAGGAGGCCTAAAGGCAGCCATTTTGTGTCTCTGTCCTCAGCCTCTCCATGACTCATGCCTTGACTCGTGGTTTAAAGCTGTGTGTATGAGTCTATTCACTGTGGGGATAAACGTTATACTTCTAAAGACCCAACCTTTACACTATGATAAAAATACCAACATTGAGAACCAAAACATATCTGGCAGGAACACCTCCCACTCTCTCAGTACCTAGTATCGATCTCAAACCTACCTCCTTCGTCCATTCTCTCCCTCCTTCCCTGTCTCTCTTTTCATCCATCTAACCATCTATTCAGTTGGGCTCCCCCCCAACTGTGTTCCCTCCAATTCCTCACAGCACGCACACTCAAAAGTTCTCACAGCACATCCTGCTCTGATACAATGTCTGGATGACCAGCCTCTGCGATTACGCTGCTAAGAAAATAGTAGTTCTTACAGGTGAAAATTCAACCTGAATGCCACTGGAAGGGTGTGTGTGTCTATGTGTGTGTAAAGGTGTGTGTGTGTGAGATGTTATAGATGTGCATGGAAGTAGCCGTTGATTTCCGTTACCTATATCCTGAAGTTGCTGCCTCCACTTGTCGGCCTCGGGGGAGTCCGGGTTCTCTGAGATCAGCTTCCTCAGGGTGGCCTTCAGCTCCTCCACCTTCCCAGCATGCTCAGTCAGCTCGGTCAGCAACACCTGAGAGACAGCAGAAGAAGAAAAAATGGAAATCACATTGTAGTGAAGTCATCCCAGCACACGTTTGAAGGTCTATATGTTACCAATATAATAAAGCATCAATCCCCCCCCCACTTCGCCATCTCCATACACATGGACTCTTCCGTCACCTTGTTCTCCTGGGCCTGGGCTCGTACCACCTCGGGCTTTGAGGGGGAGGCGGTCTGTCCCAAGGCCAGGCTGTGCTCCTTTTCCCCGAGCCAACGGCTGAGCTGCTCCGCCCCCTGCCGGGCCTTCTGCCTCTGCTCCAGGGACGTCTCCTGGCGGCCACGCCTCTCCCTCAGCTCCCCGCCCAGATCCTCGTAGCGCCCGTTCACCTCCGCCACCGCCACCTGCAGCTCCGTCAGATCTGGGTGAGGAGGGGAGGAAAAAGGTGGAGTTGTCATCGCCATCAAAGTTCACACGACTCAGTGACGAACTCGAGGTGTTTCCATGAAAGCTGCTATCACTTTCTGTTTGTTCATTTCTGTTTGTTCATTTGGCATCATCTGCAACATTTCGGTTGTTATTTTGCTATTTGCGCTATCTGTTCATTTTGCACATCTGCACACTGCATCATTTGCACTAACTGTACATACATGCAACTCTGTAAATTCTGTTAAATACTGTAGTCATCTTGTACAATACAGCTGTACATTTGTCTAAAATCACTTTAATCTGTACCTACCCTGTATATTCTGATTATATGGTACATACTGTGTATATTCTGAGTATACAATTATATTATATTCTGTTGTAATAACTGTTTTGCACTTCTGGTTGGATGCTAACTGTATTTTGTTACCCTGTACTTGTACCTGTGTAATGACAATTAAGTTGAATCTAATTTAATCTTAAGGAGTGGAGGACAAACACGCAGGCACAGACCACAGGAAGCTTCTGACGGAGACGCAAACAGCACAGATACAGACACAGCAACAGATGGAAACAAGCTGTCAAGTAGCGCTCAGCCTTTAGAGCAGGGATGGGCAATCCTGGTCCTGGAGGGCCGCTGTCCTGAAGGTTTTAGATGTTTACCTGCTCCAGCACACCTCCACAGAGCTTGATAAAGGTGTGCCGGAGCAGGGAAACATCTAAAATCTTCAGGACAGCGTCTGAGTAGGAATCTTAAGAGCCGAGAGGATTGAGAAAGCAGAAGGTTTCCGCGGTGTCGTCCATGTTAAGCGGAGAGAGAGAGACAGGTAGAGGTGGTCTCACCTTTGCAGGTGTGAATGCCATTGACACTGCTTGGGTTGCCTGAACCAGACCCATTGACCTGAGGAACACCTGGGAGAGACACACACAAACACACACTTGACTCGACACACTAGCGCTGAAAAAAAACATACACATGCAAGTTACCACGGAAAGCAATCTACAAAAGCACACGCGGTATACTGTAGCACACGCCAGCGCACGTCACAGTACATAGAGTGGGTGGGGTCAGGACACACTTTCCTATAACCCCCCCACCCTCCACCCTCCCACCCTGACCCCTTCTAACCTGTCTTGATTTGGGGGCCAGTGATGCTGACGATCAGGGTCTCTAGTTCAGAGCCGGTCTTGTTCAGCTCCTGGACGCGGACCCCCTGGGCCTCCCACTCGCTCAGCAGGTCCTTATGGGGGGGGGGGGGGGGGGGGGGGGGGCAAGGAGTTCAGAGATCTGGTGCTATCCTTTTAACTGGTCATGTAACATAACACTTTTTTTTTTACATGTGTTGATCATCAAAATACGGTTAGTCGTCCAAATATTTTCCTGGGATCATAGTGTGCCTATTGCATGTATGAATGAAAAGAAAACTTGTGTAAGGGAAGTCAGTTTACACACACACACACACACACACCTGGAGCTGCTGGACTCTCCTCTGCAGCCCCTGGGTGTCCAGGCTGGGCTCCTTGGGGGGCAGCTGCTCCTGCGCTGTCTGCAGCCACCTGAGGAGGGAGCCAGAGAGCCCTCTGAACTGGGCCAGCTGCTGCTCGCAAGTCTGGATGGAGCTGAACCTGGGAGGGTGGAGGGGAGGGTGGAGGGGAGGTGAGGGAGGGTTGAGGGGAAAGAGAGAGGGAGGGCACAGAGGGGCAAGGGGAGAAAACAACATGGGAGGGTGAAGAATGAGAGGACATCTTTCTTTAGTAAACCCAGTCAGTGTGTAAATCCACAAAACCCGTGAACTATTCATGCTCCCCCCTGCATGAAGGGGATCAGAAAAGAGACGGACAAAGTGTTATTCAAGGAGTCAGTGGATCGCACGCTGAACCGAAAGGGTCCACATTAGCCTTAGGGCTGTCTGGTCTCAATGCAAGCCCCAACCTCCCCCCCCCCCCCCCCGTCAGTCCTCTACTTGGTATGCCCCGAGCCAGAGCTGAAACCATCGCTCTTCAGGCAAAACATTCGCCTGAACAGACATCAGACTAAACACGGCATGCTTGAGCTGTCTGGCCCTTAGTTGTGTCATGTGTCATCCAGCCGAGCTACCTTACTGCCGGTCTATTCTATCACCGACACGGTCCTCAGACCACAGGGTTTAAATCTGCACACACACTCGCCACAGTCCTGTCATCTCACACTGCCCACTCACGGGCACTGACGCTATAGTAACTAGCAGCCTGAGGTCAAAGGTCACCGGCTTCTGTTTCAGCTCACCCTGCTGGGCTTTAAAATCTCCATCTGGTGTCACAGAACACTGGCTACATACGGATCCACCGCCTGGTGGTATTTATAAAACCCACACTCCCTGGCGGCATAACACAACTGCAGTCGGTCGCTATGGCACCCACATCAAAGGGTGTCGGCATAGCAACTGTTACCCTGTAAGGGCAGGAGAGAGAGCAGGGGGACTAGCACTCAATTAGGACTGTCACGGTTTGTGTTGTTGAACCAGTCAAGCGTGTTTCTTTAGGCTTAGAAGTGTTTCTTTATCCACTCATATGGAGTCTGGTGGACATTCAGCCAATCCCAGTTTTATATTTGAGTCAAAGTGATGTGCGAAGAGAAAACTACCGGCTGTCATTTTTCAACACTTTAAACGTGTGTGTCTAAATCCAGTTGCGGTGACAGGGCGTTGTTTATTGGTGTGGTGGTGTCTGACACCTAGTGGGCGGTATGGTACACTGCAGCCAAAATGTACAGGCTTACAGACGTATTAGTCTGAGGTTAGCACTGTAAGATAGAACCCTTACCTGTCATTGATGCTGGCTTCTAGCCGGGCAAAAGCCTCGGATATCTGTTTGACGTTGTCCAAAAGGCTCTGCGTGTTGGTCAAGGCCTTGGATTGGCTGAGCTCTGTCCCCAGCACGCAGAATGACTTGAGCTGGCCTGCTTCCTGCTCCAGCTCTGACTTCACTTCCTGTGATGCGCGCACATATACACAGTCAAAGTGTATCTATGGTTCCTTCAGACTATTATACAACCCCCCCCCCACCGCTGTCAGTGCTACAATGACGTCCATCTCTTCCTCTTTACCTCCATCGTTTGTCTGTAGTCCTCCACGCTCCTCTCCGGCTGGCCCAGAGAGCTTAGTGCCCTCTGTCTGGTCTGGATGAAGTTCTGCAGGTCTCCGCTAAGTCGTTCATAACCCTCCAATTTAGGCAGGAGGGTCTTGAGGCGGGCTTCGTTCTCCGCCTGGCTGGCCTGGGCCGCGCTGTAGCGCTGAGTCAGGTCCTGCAGCGCCCCCTGCAGCCCGGAGGCCGTGGGGGCGTCAGCGCTCTGGAGCAGCGTGGAGACGGCGTCCCGCGTGGCTTCCACACTGCCCTGCCGCGAGAGAAGCTCCTGGCGAAGTTTCTGGAAGGAGAGGATGTGAAGGACAAAGTGAAAGGTTTTCAGGATGGTGCAATGTCTCTAATTCATTTAATCTCCATCCTTCATACACCAATCGCACACCAATGATGTGGTTTCAACTCGGGACCCACACAAGATCTTACAAGAACGGATAAAGACTTGACAAGGAGAACTTCAGTACCTGGTTCTGGGTGAGTGCATCCTGGACGGCCTGCGCCGTGGGCTGGGATGGACCCGGGGCCAGAACCAGGCTGTCCAGCCAGGCAAGCAAACCCTTCAGCCCCTCTTGGACGCTAACGGACTGGGCCACGGCAGTCTGGATGTCCTCCGCTCGCTTCGACACAGACTCAGACAGGGAGCTGAACCTTTTCTCCAGACCCTCTGATACAGCGGAGCGAGGGAGGAGGAAAGAAAGATGGAAGAGGAAGGATAGATCAGGAAGAAAAGATCAGGTAATGTGTGTACATTTCAATAGTAGAAAAAGTTTCAGTGGCACTCATCTGGAGATCAAGATGTTTCAGGACCGATTCTCAATCAGAGGAAATGGTCTGAGAACTCAGATATTCATGCTACTCTGTGCTGCCTACATTTTCATATCATAATAATACACAAAGTTTCAGAACAGTACACAACAGTCCCCGAAAAAATGTGTTATGCTACTAGATGTGTCCTATCATTTCTAGCATCTAGAACCGGTCTGGAAGGAGATACCTGTAGTGCTGAAGATGTCCCCAGCTCTAAGGGAGGGAGACTCCTGTGTGTTGGCCAGATCTAGACCCGCCCTCCTGATCTTCTCCAGCTGCACTGAACGCTCAGCCAGCTCATCCTGCAGCAGCTGGCCAGAGCAGGGGGAGGGAGGAAGGGAGAGAGGGAGAGAGGGAGTCAAAATCACACTGAAAAGGTTTGTTTACTTGATTCTATCTGCATCGCTAGTGTGCGTGTGTGTTCTTGTTCGTCTCACCTGTACGTTGCGGAGCGTCTTCTGCAGCGCGTGTGTGTCGGTCTCTCCGTTGGGTCCGGAGATGCTCTGGTTCTGTTCCTGGGTGCCGAGCCAGGTGTGAAGGGACACGGCCTCGTCTTGGTACTGCTGGTAGCGCTCCAACAGGCCCGACAAGCGGCCGCCCAGGTCCGACGACTGGAGGCGGGTGAGAAAGAGGGAGGGAAAGGAGAATTAAAAGTCATTCTGAATTCCAGTAATAGTACATTGACTGTACAAATGAATTAGATATTATTCAGACAGTATTTGGTATATAACATTTACGTTTAGCTGACGCTCTTATCCAGAGCGACTTACAGCCGATACAGGGATGTTCCCCCTAGACAAGTAGAATGAAGTGCCTTGCCCAAAGACACAACCTTGTGTTGCCACAGTCAGGAATCAAACTCGCAACCTTCCAATCACACGCCTTAACCGCTCAGCTACCTGACTCCCCTATACACTGAATATATGTCATTAATCCTTGTGTTAAGTTAACTGCTTTGGCAGTGGTCCTCACCTTGCTGTGTAGAGCAGTGTAGCGATGGTTGGCGTCTTGCAGTCGCTCTGAGACCAGGTGTTTGGTTCCCTCCAGCGCTGGGTCGGAACCCCCCACCTTCTCCAGGGCCGCCTGGACGGAGTCCAGAACCTTCTGGCCCGAGATGGACACAAAGCGCAGGTCTGCCTTGTGGCAGATCACATCCTCTGCCAGCTGAGGGGGATTCAGAGGTCACAAAAGGTCAGTTTGAACTACTGACACAATACATACAAGTAGAAAAGGTAAAAATACTTGATGTTAGGTTTTGAATTTCATAAAAAGTATCAGAAAGTGAGAACCAACCTTCTTATGCTCCTCCAGTCTCCCCTTCAGGCCCGGTGCGTCTGTGTTTCCTTCCCCCAGAGAGTGCAGCTCCTGCTCGCTCTGTTCCAGCCAGCTCCCCAGGGCTCTGTGCTCCTGGATGAACTTGGCCAGCTCGTCCTTCAGGGTCTCGGACTTCCTCAGCCGGTCCTGACAGCTCCTGAGCTTGTCCTGGTGCTGCTGGGTCAGAAGGTCCAGCTGGGCCCGCAGGCGCTGCTTCTCCTCCGGGGGCACGGCCGAGTCAGGCTGCTCCAGGAGGGAGCGGGTCTGCTGGGTCACCTGGAGCAGCTGGGCCTGCTGGGCCTGGAGCTGCTGGAGCTCCGCCTGAGGAGCAGGGGTTAAAGGTTGCAAAGTTAAAAGGTCACTGGGTCAACTAGTGACAAAAGTATATGCAGAGCTGGTCTGAGAGGAAAGAGTTGGAGTCAGAAATGGAAAACTATTCACACAGATGTGCAATCTCTAATTACATTTTTCGAATCCAATTTTTTACAAGACACCCCCGTACTCTGACAAATATGTTTGATCAGGAAGATTACACCATATGAGAGACGCCACAAGAAGGGAGACTGAGACTGACCTGTAACATGTCTGTGTGTGTCTCTAGCGTACTCTCTGGAGGAGTGGAGGACGAGGGGGCATCAACAACGCAGATGCCCGCCCCGCCCCAGACACTGCTGGGCTGGCTGAGGGTAGACAGCTGCCCCAGGAGGGAATCTATCTTTCCCTGGGTCTCTTGAAGGTCTTCCACAGCCTTGGCCTGGACAGACAGAGAAAGAGAGAGAGAGAGATACAGGGGGAAAGGGAATGGAATGAGGTAATTTATTATACGACAGATCAATCTACTCAAACATGGAAGATAATAGAGTGCCCATTCCGGAATAAATGAAGCGCAGATTTAAAGTGAAGGCCAGGTTCTTTGTACCCTTTGTGTGTTCTGCTGGACTGTAGTGCTGATAGCGGTGTCTAGCTTGGCCAGAGAGGAGTGGGTGGAATCCTTCAGAGTTCTGTACTGCTCCTTCATCTTCGTCAGGGCCTCCTGGAGGTTGGTCTTCTCTTCAGGGCTCAGGCTGTCTCCGTGCTCGGACAGGAAGTCTTCCACGGAGCGGATGGTCTCGGTCACACCATCGCCTCTAGTTTGGAGGTCGTTCTGGACTTCCTGGAAAAGGGAGAGGTAGATAAAGAGAGACAGTTAGAAAGAGGAATATTAGGCAGAACAACAGGGAATGTGGAAAAAGAGAATGGAGGTAAAGAGAGAGAACATTTGAGTGAAAGCTGAGGTAGCATGAGATGCAAAAATAAATCATATCAGAGGTTTGTTTTGTTTACAATGTGAGACATGAAGCAAATATTAAAAGTTAATCTCACCTCAAGCTCTCTCTGTTTCTGCTGGAGCACGCTCACGTCACCTGACTCTGTCCCAGCTCTCTGATTGGCCAGCAGGCTGGCAGCGCCAGCCAACCACATTGTGAGGCCTTCCAGTTTTTGTGAACAATCCGCCTTCTGCTGCTGCACCACCTGAGGCACCGAGGAAAGAGGGCAATAAAGGAGAGGGAATGAGATAAAGAAAAGACGAAACTCATCGTCAGAAAACCTACTTCACATCTTTCGAATCACCATTTCCCTCTCCTCAGAAAAAATAGACCTTTGACCCCTTTCTCCTCACACCTAACAGACACCCCTGCTTATTTTGAAACCCCTTGTGAGTTCACTTTGCCAGGCTTTGAGCACAATGTGTCCAGAGTTCACACACACACACACACACACACACACACACACACACACAGACAGAGCATCTCATTAACACGTCAGTCAAGCCACAATAACGACAGGAAGAAATCAAACAAATGCAGTTTCTTCATTTGCTGTTTTTTTCCCTCCCTTTCTCCCCGTCTTGCTCGACAGGGGAGAAAGGAAAAAGGAAAGTGTTTCAAGTCAGCAACTGTTCTTATAATCTCTAGTCTTTCCCACGGTGGCACAAGCTTTTCCTTTGGCAATCTGGAAGAGCAAAGCAGACATATTACCAACACACGTGTTATACAGGCATACATGCAGATAGAGGAAAACACACACGTGTAGCATAGAGAGGCCTAGGGTGGTGGTAGTAGAGACTAGCAACATTTCCATCTATACCAGGTGTTTACAGTAAGTATTCATAGAAACAGTAGCAGTTGGAAGCCAGCTTGATGAGTTCCTCCTGTTATTCTGAACAAACATTAGACTTTGTAAGTAAATATGAAGAATGTGCAATGTTAGTGTGTTCATACACGCATTCATATTTATAATATTGGTGCTGGCAAAGAATGATCCGGATAGGGTTACAAATGTATTATTTGTGATGATGGTATATGATGATACTGTATTTGCAAGCATGTTAGCTAACACTCTCTTTCCTCCCCTAACCTCTCTCTCCCTCGCACTCTGCTTCTCCCTCTCTCGCTCCATCTCTTTGTCTTCTTTCTCCTTCTCCCTGAGCAGCCGTTGCTCCTCCCTCTCCCTCTGGGAGGACAGGGCATTGGCCCGGGCCTGGGCCTGGCCTGAGGCCTGGTGGAAGGCCCTCTGCAGCTGCTGGAGCTGGCCCAGGAGATGCCTGCTCTGCTCGGGCACCAGGTCCTGAGCACGCTCGGAAATGAACACCTGGATGTCAAAGGCCACGGTGTTAACTTCATCAGAGCGGGACGACAGAGAGGACTGCAGCTCCTGAAAGGGAAGGAGGAAGGGAAATTAGAGGTCGATCAAATATGTAAATACCAACAAAAAGCTATAAGGTGGTACTTTTTTAATGTTATTGATTTTTTTCAAGGCAGAAGAAGGTATCAACCACTAAAGTGTGGACAAAGTAGGTTAACTGTGTTAACTGTATTTGCTGTATTTTTGTAGTATGTCCTTTAACAGACGGAAGACTGAAGGCAAGCAGTCTAACCTTGCACATGTGGAGCTGCTGAGCAGGGGTGTGTTCTCCATCTGTCTGAGTCTCTGTCTCCCTCAGCCATGACAGGAGCTCTTCCACTCTCCCTCCAAGAGACGTCTGTTCTCCACTCACTGCCTCCTGACAGGCGGGAAGAAGGTTAGAGAAAGAACAAAAATAACAAGTTTCTGAAAAATAAATGATCAACAGTACAATGCTTCTGCCTTCTTACTTTGTACGAGTCTCTGTGGGATCGCAGCCCCTGCAATATACTATCAGAGACCCCTCTAGCAGCCTCATAGCTGCGGGCAAGGCCTCGCCCGTCCTTCTCCAGGGCTGTTAGTAGCTGTGGAGGCACTTCCTGTGGGCGGGGCTCTACCAGCCCCCTGGCGGCCTCCACTTCCTTGTTGACTTCAGGTTCTAGATCCTCTAGCTCTAGACTCAATACCTGAAAATACAGACAGAATTTCAGTCCACTACTGTATCACTCCATTTAAAATGGACTAACCCTAATGGATAATCAAATAATTTATGATTTATATCATAACGCTATTCAGTTATTATTGTCCTTGGGTCCCTTACTTCTGTCTGTTTGATGATGTCATCAAGAGCAATGAGGCTGCGTCCAATGGACTGCTGCTGCTGCTGTTTGAGGCGGACCTCAATGTGTCTGACCATGGACAGCAGAGCCACGATTCGCTGGTCATGTTCCAAACATTCCTGACGAACCAATGAGGACTGAGGAAAAAGAGAATGAGGAAGAGTATAGTGGTTGCCGACATTTCATAACACAATGACATGCTGGGAGGTCCATTAATCAAAGCCATTAAATAAACTGAGTTAATCTTACCTTGCCCGTTTTAACAAAGCTCCTCTCTTTCTTTGTTTCAATTGGTCTCATCTCTTCTACCTCCTCTTCCCCCCAGCTTTCGGTGGTGTCCGATCCAGGAACATCCGTGGCGTCTGACCCAGTAGGGGGCTCGTCAGAGAGGGACTGGCTGGTCTGTGGAGACCCCTGGCTGGTCTGTGGAGACCCCTGACTGGTCTGTGGAGACCCCTGGATGCTCCGAGTCTGGCTCTGAAGCTGGGAGACGCCCTGGGTCTGGGTGTCAGAGATGTGGTCTTCTCTGGTCTTAGTCTCAGTCTGCAGACTGTCAGCCTGTTGCTGCTGGTGTTTCTTCTTCTTCTTCTTTGCTTTTCCAACAGTTTTGGTAGTTGGAGCAGCTGGAGTCCTGGTCTCAACAGGGTCCAGTGAGGCTGTGAGGGCTCCAGGTGGCGTCTCCACCAAGTCAACACCTCCCTGGCTGTCTAACTGGACCTCCTCCTCCTCAGGTGAGCCAACACCATGGGATTCTGTTTCCTGGCCCAGTGGTCCAGATTTATTAACCTTTGAACTGTAATCTTTGACCTTTTCCTCCACATGGTATTGAGTTTTCTCTGATGCACAAGAGAATGCAGGTTTTTGTTGATGCTTATCACCTCCTTTAAGGTGCTCAGCAGAGGTAGCCATCTTGTTCGTCTCAACAACACTTGCTATTGGTGTGGTAGCATCACTCGCTGACTGGTTGCCACGATGCCCCTCCACCTCTCCCTCAGTTGTTGGTATCTCTTCAGAATGTGCCGTTTCAATTTCACCAGATTTCTTCAACTTTTTGTTCTTCTTACTCTTTTTTCCTGGCTTTGTTTCTGTGACCAGTTCAGGCAGAGTTGTCTCCTTTTCTCCTTCGTTCTCTCCCAACATCCCTCTTTCCTCTTTCTTGTTTGATACAGCCTCTCTCTCTGCAGTCATGTTATCTTTCACAACGGTCACCAATCCTTCCTTCTCCCCTTCAGGCCCCTTCTTGGCTCCTTTCTCCATCTTAACTTCATCCCTCTCTTTCTTTCCCTCTCCCTGTCGGAGGGCTTCCAGCTTCTCTGTGGCTTGTCTGTCACCAACACCTCCATACACCTTCCTCAGGAGGCTCTCCTTAGCCTTCAGCAGAAGAGCATCTTTATCACAGGGTGCTTGGGGGGCACTTTGAAAGGACTCTATCTCCTTTCTACCCTTCCTCTCTGACTGGCCTGGCTGAACAACCATCTCCTCTACTTTATGTTTTGGTTCTACTGTCTTTATCACCTCTCCCTTCGTATCATCTCTGCAGCCTGCAGGTTCTTTGCGTTTCAAAGCATCTCCCTCCGTAAAATGCTCTTCCATTTGCACCTCAGCACCTTCCCTATGGGGGAGATCTGTATATGCTGAAAGACCAGAAACCAGCATTGATGGATCTTCTTTCTGGGGAAGAAAGTCTTTCACAATATCACTCACAGACTTTTTCACTTCAGTCTTTGACTCTTCAAACTGATGTTTGTCCTCTGATGGACTGTCAGATTCAACCTCTTTTCCTTTCTTTTTATTCTTCCTCTTCTTTTTGCTTTTGCTCTCTGTCTCTTTAGAGGGAGGGGGTCCCTGGTCTGAGATGGCTTCCATCTTTGAGTCCTTCTCATTCTCCATTTTACCTCTCCCCTCCTTGCCTTCATGTCTCCGAGTCGCGTGTGTCTTCACTTCCTGCTCACCATCCATAGTTTTTCTGATATCTTCAAGACCTTCTCTCGGCAGAGGTTTGGTCCTATCCACAGCATCTGGCTGGGTTCCCACCTCTTTGAGTGCCTGCTGTAGCCTTTTCTCTGCTTTGCTGGCGAACTGAGTCAAAACATCAAAAGACTGATCTGACACCATGATACCTTCTGAGACCACCTGCTCATCTTCAATCCCCTCTATGACATCACAAAGCTGTGGAGATTGGCTACTCTCAGGTGTACTCAGAGATTTATGTCTGTTATCTGGCAGCATGAAACACCCTTTCTCAGCCTCGAGGAGGGGTGATGGAGTTGTACCTTCAGCGAGCCTATCTGGACTAGACACAGCTAACGTGACTGCAGGACTGTTGCTACCGTTGGAGGAAGCTACAGGTGTTAAGCTATCTTCATTGTCACCTTCCAAATCTACAGACCTCAGGTTACCCTGTAGTTCAGCAGCCATATCCTTGGTTAAGAGCGAAGCTTTGACCGCTTCCTTCAGACCAGACACCCTCCGTCCGGTGGTGGGGTCTAGTATCCCACCTTTCAGCATCTGTTTGGTGGCAATGAGCCTGGCCATGTCCTCCCCGACCAGTCCTCTCTTGGAGGCCTCAGTGAGTGGGAGTCTATCACCGCTCGAGATATCAATGATGCCACCAGTATCTGCCTGACTCTGGAGCATTCTAAGTGCTGGAACTGGGTCAACCTTTTTGGAGGCCATGGCTTGAGGCAGGGTCAGAGCCTGGCCCGTCTGTTTATCTTGGATTCCCCGGAAAGGCTTCACCTCCAGGAAGCGCTTCCCCGTCTCAATATCTATCTTCCCCTGGTTTATAAGGTCCAAGTAAGGCATGATGCGGGCTGTTTGAGGGTCTAGCAGACCCTCTGTGACTCCTCGAGAGGTCATGGCTGCCTGAGCAGTTTTCTCATCCAGGAGACTTTGAGACATAGCCTCTGTCAACGTTAGCCTTCTCCCTGACACTGGATCCAAAATCGCTCCTGTGGATGCCTGGAGGAGAGTTGCATCTGGGTGTGAGCTGGTCGGTATCTCTCCCTGGTACACCTTCTCTAGTTCCTCAAGTCCTGAAGCTATGGACCGGTCAACTAAACCTCTCTCTACTGCATCAGACACTGACAGCCTTACCCCAGATGCATGGTGTATAATACCACCCTCAGCCACCTGTTGGGACAGGGCTTGATAGGCCTCTTCTGGTTTGATCAACCCTCTTTGAATAGCTTGGTCAAGAGGAACGGGGGACTTCGTCATAGGATCTAGGACTCCTTCCATCTGAAGATGTAGTGTAGCTTTAGTACGGCTAGCATTTGGATCAGAGCCTTTACCACGATAAGATTTCTCCAACGCCACCAGTTCTTCTCTATGGTCATTCTCTATCAAACCCAAGTTAGCAGCCAGGGTGACTGATACTTTCTTGTCCCTGTGGAGATCCACCACCCCTCCAGAGACCACCTGGGCTTCAAGGAGCCTATCCGCTGTAGCAGGGTCGATCAACCCTGCCTGTGATGCCTCTTTCAGGGTGCAGATTCTGCCTTTTTCCACATCCACCACCCCCGCCAAGGATTTCTCCGATTTCAGCACGCTCCACATCAGGTCCTCGTCTAGCAGGCCCTCCTGCATCACATCCTCCATACTCAGGGATTCACAAGCACTGACGTCAAGGAACCCTCCAAACAGCCCGGCCTGGGCCATCAGTTTGACGGCAGTGTGTCCAGGTAGAAGGCCCTGGGCCACAGCCTCATCTGGGAGCAGTCTGTCCCCGTCCTCTGTCACCAGACCTCCCTGTTGGAGCTCCACCGCTAATCTCTCCAGCTCAGCATCCTCCTCACTTTTTTCATCTTCCTGTACCATCTCTGTACTCATAACCTGGGGCTCGCCCCTCTTGTCTCCCACATTCTGTGGACTGTCTGCTGCGTGTTTGACTCCAATGTTCGTAGCCTGCAGACTTTCCATACCAACCATTCCTCTTTCCTCTTTCTGCTTTCCATCTCCACCTAGGTCCACCTTATCATCGATTCCTCCAACGGGTGTCTCGACTACATGCTTCATGCCATCAATTTCTAGTTTTCCAATCGGAGATAACCCGTCAGGGGTTCCCTCTCTACCGCCTTGTTTGTAATATTCCTTCTTCTCCTGCATGGAGGATGAATCTTCTACTCCTTGAGCAGTCATTAACTTTGAACGCTCTTCCTGGACCTCCACACCTGTCCTACCATCGAGATCCCCAGCTAAACTATCATCAGAGGCAACCTCCATGTACTCCTGTTTCTCTGGAGAGTAACTGAAACCATCTGGAGCTCTGCATGGTGTGGACTCTCCCTTGACCAGACCAGTGGCCGCAACCAGTTCTACCAGTTCAGGCTCCAACAGGAGAAGTCGCTGGCCAGAGTGGGCATCCACATAACTGTGTGTCATCAGGTGGAAGAGTAGGTGGTGTCTGGCCTGTTCTTCTGGAGCAATACCCTCCAGTAAAGAGGAGTCAAAGGTCAGGTTCTGGGGGGATGGGGAAGAGGAGGAAGGTGGAGGTGAAGACCCTGTGGAGCTCCAGCTCTGGCGGTTCAATGTAGGGGATCCTGATTGGTTCATATTGGATAGAACGTCAGGAATCTGGATCTCTCTCAAGATCTCCACCACAGAATGTTCCAAGACCTCCTCGGCCTGGTTCAAGGGCACCACCTGGGGGATTTCTGGCAGGTAAAGAGCTCCTATGGTATGACGCTGTCTCAGGATTTTTCTAGCCAGCTCAGATGAGATCGCCCCCTGCTGGAGGGCCTCAGCAATGGGAAGCAGCTCTCCAGACTCTGGCCAGAGCATCCCCACAAATGCCCACAACGCCTCCAGCACCAAAACAGCAAGGCGAGGGGACAACAGGTCAATTTTTATGGCCTCCTCCACCTCCAGCCTCTCCCCACTAACTGGGTCTAAGATCCCCCCAGTTTGAACCTGCCTGGTCAGCATGGCACAGGCCAGGTCCTGGTCCAACAGGCCATGACGCATGGCCTCTTCCACTGTCAGCCGGTGTCCTGACCGGGGGTCGGCAATGCCACCGGCAAACAGCTGAGCTTCCAAGAGTCGGACAGTGACCTGCCGGTCAATCAGCCCCTCCTGTACAGCTCGGAAGATGCCGACTTTGCGTCCAGAACGCAGGCAGACGGTCCCTCCTGGTTGCTGCTTCACTGGGAGGAGGTAGAGGAGGTTGTTGTCGCTGAGGACGCAGCGCTGCTGTAGCTCCGAAAGGGTCAGTTTCTCCGCTGTGTTGGGATCTATGAGTTCCTTGCGGTCTACCCTTGACCTGAGCTTGGTGAAGATCCTGGTGGGCAGCAAGTGAGCCTGGCCAGCCCTCTCCAGACTATGTCTCTCTCCCTGTGAATCCCTCAGACCTCCAGAGCTCATCTGAAGCTCCAGGATTCGCAACCCCACCTCCTCTCTGATGAGACCTTCCTCCATGGCTGCAGCCACCGGCAGGAGCTGGCCCTTTGTCGGCTGTGCTTGGTCCACCAGATGCATGGCACTCTCCAGTTCAGACAGACATTGGCTGGTGTGGTTGTCAATCAGACCTTGGCTCAGACCCTCATCCAATGAAAGGGTGAGAAGGGAGTCGGGCTGAAGAAGAAGCCCACCCATGGTGAGCTGAGACTCTAACAGGACAAGGCAGGTGTCCTGGTCGATCAGGCCACGCTGGGCAGCCTGGAACACTGGGAATGTTTCCACGGTACCCAGGTCGATGACTCCAGCTATGACCGCCCGGCTCTGTGAAGTAGGAGAGAAACACACAGTCAATATCTATCACGTCAACCTTTAGACAGCAAGACAAATGTACTACCCCGAAAAACATAGACCCCCAAATATCACTGTAATGGCATCGAAAATTGAGAGCCACAATAGATAACATATTACTTATAGGATTACGTATTACTTAGACGTGTAATTACTTATAGCATATAACTTACCTCCATACTACTCTACTACAAAGCACTAAGCATGCAACACAGCAAACAAGACACCAAGTCAAGTTAAGGAAAAGGAGGTTGAGAACCGACCAGAGGGAAAGACATCTAAAAGAAGAGCTAAGAGGATAAAAGGTCTTCAGGAGGTCAGAGGTCACAATAAGAGGGAAAGCGAGCGCTACTTACCATGCAGGACTGTCCCATGACGCACGCACACTAAGAAACCTTAGACGATTGCAGCGCAACAGGTGAGAAGCTTGTTGTTAGCACTGTGCATGCCACACTCCCCCTGCTGCCAGGGAGACAGGCGTGGACGCACTGTACATGACCCGACCTCAACTCTAAACCTCATCTTTAAGGCTAACAGGGTAGCCTCATAAAGAACCTCAATTCAACTTCAGCAGTGGTACTTCTATACGCTAGCAGGGCTAAACTGGACCTTTTTCTCTGTCTCTGGGTGTCCGTGAGTCTCCTCTGGCAGCTGTTAGTGATTTTGAAGCAAAATGCAGATTATAGATTCACACATTATTACAGCATTAGACGGCACACACTTCTTAGACGTACTCTCTCTCGCGCACACACACAGAGAAAAAACACACACAGTGTGGTCTGGACACATCATGCTCAAACGGTGAAAGTGGGGGTTTTGCATAGCCGGCCTCAGGTGCTCTCTCTACATCAACAGTGGCACCTCACACACACTGATCTGGCAGAGAGCTTCAGTGTTCATGTTTCCTACACAGATTAAACAACCGTACACCACATTACCATACACCACTCACAGAAACCAATATCTTGATGGAGAATTTGCATAGTCGATCACTGATTGCTTGTAGACCGTACATTGGGATTCACACACTCACTCTCTCCATTTTCAACTGACAGGAAGGAACGTACAAGCCTACATCGTGGACTCTATTATGACTGTATGACTGGGATGGGGCCATGTGAATGAAGGCGTCTGCCTGTGTATGTGTCCTTGTAAACACAGTAACTTACACTGTGTGTTTTCACAGATCTTCATGGATGATGAAAAGGAGGGCTACAGCTGATCTGTGTTTGTGTAATCAGAGGACCATGTGAAGCTTAGCGGCTACGATGTGTTCAACGATGAGTGACTACTGTGACTACGGAAGGCAGGTACAACTACGAAGTGCACTCATACAGCTAATGACAGCACAAGCCTTTACACTACTAGTACACCACTGCGGGGCCATAGATTAGCTGTAAAGCATCTGTGCTCAATGAGGATGATGGTGGTGGTGGTGATGGTGATGATGGAGGTGACTGCAGGTGAGTTGTTGTTGTTGTTGTTGAACGTGAGCGGAGGTTCACTCCATGCCATGATGCAAAAATGGGAGTTAGGCCAAACCCAAGTCCAATGAGACAAGAGGGAGGGTGGTGATGGTGGGTGTCGAATGTGTGTCATTGACGGGCAACACGCAACATGCAGCACACACGCACACATGTCTCGGCTCACACACAGCTCAGGAGCACACCCTGATCATGTATCCTGCAACACACTTGACCGTCTTAAGCACGCAACTGTTCCAACGTTGTCTTTGGCTGTTCCCATGACCTTCCCCCACCTTCCCTGTCACCTCCCTCTCATTCCTGCCCTCAAGGACCTGGGAAGGACCTCCCTCATCCCCCCCCCCCACCCCTGTCCCCTTGTCTCTCCACCTCTCCTCCTTCTTCCCCGTCCGTTTTACCTTTCTCTCCTCTTCCTTGGCCAGCTGTCGCTCCAGCTGCAGCAGCTGGGAGGAGGAGCTCTCACACATCTGGCCGTAGGTGCTGGTCAGCTCCTCCAGCTGGGTCTTCACCCTGGCTCGCTCTTCCGGGGACAACCTGGAGGACACACACAGGCGGGGGGGTTACAGTGTGTGGAGAGGTGGGGTGGAGGACGGGTTTAGGAGAATTACAGGGGTAGCTATAGAGAGAGTGAGAACATGAGAGCGAGAGACATACAAAAACATACAGGAATACCAAAAGAGATGGTTTTTAAAGAACAGGAGGACTTGGGAACATACTTGCTGGCCTGTTTAGACTGTAAGAAAGCCTGGGTGCTCCTGATGGCTTCAGATACCTCCTCCTTCTTAGCTGCCAGCTGCTCATTGATTGCCTGCAAACATCCCACAGCATCACTGATAGGACCACATCCAGGAAGCCAGTGTGTGTGTGTGTGTGTGTGTGTGTGTACCTGCTGTGCAGCCAGTGAGGACTCAGCTGAGGGCCCTCCTGCTCGTCCCTGGAGGCCCCTGACGAAGCCCAGCAGCTCGGACACCTGGCCCACCCTGGCCTGCTTCTCCTCCTCCACCTCCTTCTGCTCACACACACACACCAGCACACAGGAGGGTTACCACACTGGAACTGTACGCTGCTGCACACTCACTCTAACCTGTGCAGTGTTGAGGGTTTGAATATGTTTAACCTGTAGATCTCACTGGATATACTTTCAGACCCACCTCTTCCTCCTCCAGCCTCCTCAGCGCATCGCTGATGTACTTCACGTGCTGCGTCGTCAATGTGACCAGGGCCGTGTAGCGCGTGCGCAGGTCCATGAACTAGAGACAAGAATAGGTTAGCATATCTCCATCCTTGCTCCATTCCTTCCGTCCTTCCTCTCCCTCCATCTCTCCATCCCTCCCCCCCTACCCCCCTCCCTACCTCTTGGGTGATGGCGTCAGATGAAGAGTGCACCCTCCTCCTCTTCACAGGCGACTTCTGGGTGGACTCCACAAAGGCCCTGTAGGTCATCAGCTGCAGCTCGTAGTCCTGAAGGACACAGTAGTAAACGCACATTATACAACCCGTCTGACACACAGCGATGACAAGATTACACGCAGAGGTAACACAGCATTACCATAATCGAACATGAAGGGAAAAGATGGAAGAAACAACCTTGTGGAATCCACCTCATTAGCATAATCATAAACATTTCATAGGATGTTAGCCTGACATTTGAGAAAAGAATGGCGAAGGACAAGGAAAGATAGGGTGACTCCACACGCTGAAATTCTCTTATGAGAAACATGACCTGCTGTTAGTCTTCTACGGACGTGCCGTGTGTCCAAACATAAGGTGACAGGAAGGTTCCACAGTACCTTGACTGAGGTGCAGTACAGCTTGGAGTTGGCCTGGCACTCGTCTAGTTTGGTCTGGTTTCGTTCGATTTCTGCCACTAATGCCTGGGGAGCGAAACAGGCCAGAGAGAACAACACAAACAGCAATCGCTCGTTACAAAAGCAAATTGATCTGGTTTCGACCAGTTCACAAACATGATGCATGCATCCATTTCCACTCCTCCTTATCGAATCAATCATTCATTCTAGGAGTTTTCCCTGTATTCTCACCGTCTGCTGGGCCAGTTGTTCAGACAGGACTTTGCTGTCTGTCTGTCCAGCTTGTGTGTTTCCCTGTTTCTCAGTGGTCTCCTCAATCCAGTGGATCAGAGCAGAGTGACCCTCTCTGTACTGCTGCAGAACAGAACCCAGGGTCTCAAGCTCCCCGTGCCTGGAACACACACACACACACAAGGTATGATTGTATTCATCGTTGGCAATATGCATGGAGCCATGCCCAGCTCGTAATGCTGCTCTATATCTCCATGGTTACCACTCACCGCGTTTCCATCTGCCTCTTGATGACGTTCCACCTGTCTGTCAGCTGATTGGCTTTCTCCTGGTAGCGTTCCAGTTCGGGGCTGCGGTCTGGGTGGAGCCGGTTGAGCTGAGAGCCCGCCTCCTGTGCCTTCTGCACCTCTGATTGGAGGGAGAGGAACACGCCCTCCTGCTCCTCCAACTCAGTCTGCCACTTCTGCAGAACGAGAGAAAGTTGAGTTGCAAAACCAAAAAACAGAAAAGTGTGTGTGCGTGTGTATGCACGTGTGTGTGTGTGTCTTACCTCCAGCTGCTCCCTGAGGGCCAGAATGGCCTGTGTGTCTGCTGGGACGATGTCCTCCTCGCTCAGCCGGTTCTCGTACCTCTTCACCTGGCTCTCAGCTGTGTGCAGGCTCCTCAACAGAACCTCCACCATCTTCAACCTGACAGAGAAGAAGAACGAAGGGAACATGAAGGACTGAGGACTGAGTATGAATAAGAGTTGGAATTTGCAATGGGAAAGTGGTTTGGTGCATGTAAGTGCATAGCTGTGCACGTGTGTGTGTGTGTTGTGAGGTCTACTGACTTGTTCAGGAAGACTGAAGAGAGCTTGTGCAGCCGGTCTATCTTCTCCACGGCGAGGTTGAGTTCCGAGCGGAGCACGGGCACGCTGGAGGACGCAGGCTTGTCCTGGAAGAAGCTGACGCAGCGGCGAGACACGTCCCCGAGACTGGAGCGCAGGTCGTCCAGCTCCACCAGCAAACACTGGAGGAAGGACACACAGGCAGCCCCAGGTCAGGATACAACCCCAGGTCAAGATACAACCCCAGGTCAGGATACAACCCCAGGTCAGGATACAACCCCAGGTCAGGATACAACCCCAGGTCAAGATGTAACCCCAGGTCAAGATACAACCCCAGGTCAAGATACAGCCCCAGGTCAAGATACAGCCCCAGGTCAGGATACAACCCCACGTCAGGATACAGCCCCAGGTTAGGTACTGACTATGTCCACCTTGGTCCTAGGGAGCCATTGTCCACCTAATTCTAATGAAGGGTCATTACCAGGCTTCCACAGAGCTTGATAACAACCCTTCATTAGAATCAGGTGTGCTGGAGCAGGGAAACATTGAAAACTGTCAGGACAGCGGACCTTGAGGACCAGGATTGGTGATCCCTATTTTAGATGTTTCCCTGCTCTAGTGCACCTGCTTCTTATGAAGGGTTGTTATTAAGCCCTTCATTAGAATAAGGCGTGCTAGAGCAGGGAAACATCTCAAATCTTCACGACAGTGGCTCCACCTAGGATCAGGGTTGCCTACCCCTGGACTATGTGAACAAGAATAATTCACAGCGTTCATTACTGAATATTGACCAGAAGGTGGTGCTAACGGTCCACTGCTGACCTCTTGCTCTGTGATCTGGACAGGGTTGTCAGCGCTGTCGCTAGGGGGCGGAGTCTGGATGCCAGTCATCAGCCTTTTCTCAGCGTCCTCCAGGCGAAGCTTGATGTTCTGAAGTTCAGACAGGTAGGAGCGAGAGACGGACTCATCCTTCTCCACTGGAGGGAGGAATGGAGAGGAGGAGGGGAGGGAGGGAGACAAAATAAATTCAGTTCTATCCTACATTAGAAAGTTGTTAATACCAGCTCATTTGATATCTTGGAGCGCACTGCATGGCAACTACAGTGGAACTGAGTTGTCTGGTTGTTCATACGTACATTACGTGCAATACTGTAATTCTCCTCAAGTGCAATAACTGTCTATATGTCTATTTAACTTACCTATCTCTATTTTTTATACTGGACCTTATCGTGCCCCCCCTATTGTTATTACGTGCAATACTGTAACTCTGTAATTCTCCTCAAGTGCAATAACTGTCTATATGTCTATTTAACGTACTTATTTGTAAAAAAAAATATATACTGGACTTTATCGTGCCCCCCCCCTATTGTTATTATTGTTATATTACCCTGCAACTCTGTGTGCTGTACTTTACCCTGGAGGACAAATAAAGGTTTATCTAATCCAAGAACCATGACTTGTTCTTTCACTTTTGCCTGATCTTCCATCTCCACGGCAACCCTACCCGTCTCCATGTTGACCAGTAGCTCCTGGCAGTGTTGTCGGGCAGCGTCGGCCTCTTTCTCCAGCTCCCGCCTCTCAGAGGGCGTGAACAAGGCGCTCTCCCGGCTGTCGGACAGGAAGTCGGCCAGGTGTGCGTCCAGGCGGTCCAGGGCCTGGTCCCTCTCTGAGGGGGGCTGGGACAGCACCTGGAGGGAGGGTCAGAGGAGGAGGGAGGGATGTCAGGGGACCTTTTAATCCTTTATGTTAGTCGAGTTTGAAAAACAGACGAACCAAGCAAAAGGTCCCACGTGACCAGGACCAATTTCACACCTCTAACCGATTTGCAGGGTCAATTTTGGGGCGCGAAAAGAACTTGTGAGAGTGTGAACTGGGAACAGGAAGTTGTGTGGTGATGCAGAGGCTGCAGCCAGTCTCACCGTGTCCAGGCTCCAGGAAGACACCGTCCTGATGTCCTTCTGCAGGTAGTGGCAGGACACCACACTCTTCATGTTGACGTGGAGCTGGTGCCACAGGGCCATCACATTCTGGTACAGCTGCTCCATCCTAGGAACATGCAGAGCACACAGGTTAAACACAGAACCTGTGTGTTGCATACCGTGTGTGTGTCTGTGTGTGTGTGTGTGTACGTATGTGTGTGTGTGTGTATGTGTGTGTGTGTGTATTGTATGTGTGTGTACAGTACCTGCTGGCAGTGTCGATGGCCTCTTGGTTGGGTGGAGGGACAGTGAAGCAGACAGAGGGGACCATGGCCTCGTTACCCGTGGGGCTGATCACCTTCCATTTGGTCCTCTGAGAGTTGTCCTCCAGCACGCACTCCTCCCCTTTGCTGATGGTGATCTGGGGGAGGGGAGGAGTGGAGATGGAGGGAGGGATGAAGGAAGGGATGGAGAAAGGGATAGAGGGAGGGGGGGGTAGATGGAGGGAGGGAGGGAGGGAGGGAGGGAGGGAGGGAGGGAGGGAGGGAGGGAGGGAGGGAGGGAGGGAGGGAGGGAGGGAGGGAGGGAGGGAGGGAGGGAGGGAGGGAGGGAGGGGAAATTAAGTGAAATGGGCAGATTGTAAGGAAGAGTATGGATGAAAAAGAGATGGACGGACAGAAGTGTGTGGATATAGGCAGAGGAGGAGGGATGAGTAAGGAGAGAGTGGATGAGCAGGGTCAGAGACAGGGAAGAAGTTAAGGGGAGGTCAGGGAGGGGAACAAATTAAAACAAATGTTTACAGCAACAAACTGAAAATGCAACACAAAATGCAAATGTTCATGGGTTTCTTATGGGTCAGCAAAAGCCATCTCAAAAGATGAGATATTAGGACCTACTGCTCCACAGCAACTGGGCCGCATGTAAACACAGCAGCCATTTTAGGAACCAAAGTTGGTACACAACCCTGATTTTGAAAATGGCACCCTTTCCCAGGAGTCAGGACTGCATTTTTTTGTACATCTGTACAACATCTGTATTCACATGGATTGTCTATGTGGCATAATAAAATTAATACAAATAAAAATTCTAAGGTTCAAATAAAAATATCAGCTTGGCAAAGCAACGGGAGGTAGAGGATATCAATTAATTACTAGAGTTCCTACCCACGCAACCCATCACATACAGCGCATTAACATTGCAGTATAAATCTACTTATCTGAGACTACAGTAAAATGGCCGTACTGAAAAATTAAGATTTACGGAGATCTACATCTAAGATTGCCATGTTCCCTCACATGATTACCTCATCTTAAATCACCTGATGTGATCCACTTGTGAAAAACACATGGGTCACAATGTTTATCAATGAGACCGTAGCCAAAAATATATAACCGATCCTTCGTATCAATGACCCGATCTCCCAGACAAACCTAAAATAAAAGGCTAGTCTGTAAGTCCTTTTAAGTGAAATGTTTTAACTTCTACGTGTTTTAATCTGGGCCAGGCTAATCTGGTTGGCGTGTGCGTGCGGCGGTCCGAGCGTTGAGGTGATAGGAGGATAACAGCGGCGGCTCTACCTGACTCTTAGCCTTGCCAGAACAGCAACACACCAGAAGAGCGAGGGATGAGGAAGAGGGGATGGGAGTGAGAGGGAGGGAGGGTGGAAAGAGGGAAAAGAAACAGAGGGAGGGATAGAGAGAGGAGAGAAGACACAGGAGAGGAAGGAGAGAAGAAAGATTACTTTCGGGGTACTGTCAGGTGGAGGACTAAGTTTGGGCGAAGTTCTGTAAGTTGTGTGGAAAAGGAGAAGAGCTGAAGAAGATGGCCAGCCCAGCCAGAGAAGTGGACTGATTTAGCAGTGTCCTAGTCCCCCTGTTCCCCCTATAGCAGTGCTGGTTCAGATCCTGACAGCACAGGTGGAAGACATGCTGCATTATTCAGAAGCTTTTAGAATCTCTCGTGGCACTGCAGGATTCTCGGCTCTCTCCATCAAACGTCGTTAAGAGAGCCTTCTCATGTTTGTGTGAGCGTGATGTGAGAAGTGTCTGCGTAGGGGTGTGTGTGGGTCTGTGTGTGTGTGTGTGTGTGTGTGCGCGCATTCCTGTGAAGTAAAATAAAGTTTTCCTTTTCTCATCAATCATTACTTAATTTTCAAGTGCTAGTGTGTCTATTTTAGGGGCTTTTTAACTATATATTATATAATTTTTAACTATATATTATATAATTCTAAAGGCATGAACAGTGATGTGTTCTTTGCCAAATAATTCTGACATTTAGCCTGTCAAGAATCTAAAGTGACCCAAAAACGTTCACCAAAAAGAAATTTCATCGTCATAAAGATCATAAAAAACTACGGGGACTGCCTGATAAAGTTTAGCCAATGCGATCAGTAGAGTACAGGTTGTGGGCGGGGCTAAGACAGGAAGTGCAGGGAGTGAGGTTGAACGGTCTGTAATGAAGTTAGAGTGAGGAGGTGAGGGAAGCTGGCGGGCTGTTCATACCTCTATCTGGCGATAGTCACAGATGGCTCGGATGGGCGTGGTCGCTCCCAGGGTGCTCTCTGCCGCGCGGGGGCGGAGCTGGACCACGGTCTTGGCCCGGCCCACCAGACTGGCCACAGAACTGCGGTATTCAATCAATTGCTCTTTCTCCTCCTGCAAGGAATACCATTGGCTCAGTCAGGCTGTCAATTAAGTTATCAACCAGTCAAGGTGGAGTTACGGTATGCCGTCTTGAAAGAATGGGTCATACTTTTCTAATTTTATTTAATGTGATTGTACTGATTCAATTTACTTTGGAGTGATGAGATTACTGGGCATGAGGAAAAGGATATGTGTCTCCGTCAATATGCCTGGACTTTTATATGAAGGTACTGGCATGAACTCTTCACTACCCCAATCTGTCATGTAAGGGTATCTCTATTGACTTCAAGATCAATTATGTTGGCTTAACTGGCATGAAGTTACCATACAACCCCATCGGTGACAGAATCTCTATAGTCCTTGACTTGGTTCTGGAATTATCTTCCATGCCAATGCTCATCATGACATGTAAAAAGTACCTTTCATTACTGCTCGCTGGATGCCAAAGCTTCAGTAAGGATTAATAAGGGCTTAGTTTACAAGAGGGTGCTAACTCAGCTAAGCTAGGCCTGAGGAGCCTGAGAAGCACTAATAGCCTTACATCCTAGAGCTGAATTTCACAGGCAGCATTATCACTGAACTTGCATTAGAATAGGGTTAGTGATACCTGTGGTGACTCAAGAGTCAATAGACCACTCAGAAAGAGAAGATGGTGCTGGGGAAATGCATACATGGTTTAGTAAAACTAACTTTGCACTAAGACTGAACTCTGTCTGAAGTGAAAAGAAACATTTAGTTCAAAAAAAAGAACGGAAGGAAATTGGGTCATTTACTGTTCCAAAGTGGTAGGGGGTGTCTTTAGAACTGTCTAATCCCTCACGGAATTCAGCGAGAGGCCCGTGCTGGTCGTTTCAATGGAGTGTTTCAGAGGCATCTGTCGTCGTGCTGTTTAATCCCCTCCCCCCCCCCCCCCCCCCCACCCCACCCCCACCTTGTGAGAGCTGGAACACACACACAGCGCTCTGGAAACTTCAGACCGGGCTCACTGAGCTGTGCCCGTTCTTACTGTGCCATCTGCTGTGCGTCAGGTGGGCATGGCACCGCCAACAGGAAACACACAGAGCGATTCAGCGGGAAACAGAATAATTGTGTGGCTGAACTCGACACTAGAGAGAAAAACTAGCTGTATACTAATGGCTAACATGGCTTCTGGTTGGATGCTAGCTGTATTTCGTTACCCTGTACTTGTACCTGTGTAATGACATTAAAGTTGAATCTAATCTAATCTAACATTAAGGACTGTGCAGGTGAAATTAGCATTTAGTAAGGCAGACGCTGTCATTTTACTCTATTGTGTCAGGCCAGATATTGTTCCTGCACAGTTCCCTAGTATTCCAGAACGTTGAACAGGACAGGGCTGGACCGAGCATTCGAGGTGTGTTCTGGTTACCATGGAGTCCTGCAGCAGGTCCTCCAGCTTGCTGAGTCGGCTGTTCTTGTCGCAGGTGTACTGCCTCTTGATGGTGTCCTGGAGCTGCCGCAGGTAGGTCTCACAGTCCCGAGTGTCACTCGCAAACTGCCCAAGAGGCCAAACGAAAACACAGGTCGATGAACGGGTCAGAAACAAGGACTGAAAACTGAGCGGCAAGCATCCCACCAACTGGTCAGTCCCAGGGTCATCAGAGTCCCACAAATCAAATCAACATTTATTTGTGTAGCCCTTTTTACAAGCAATGTCACACAGGGCTTCACATATGCCCATAGAACTGCCCTTCAACCAACCTAAACCCTCAAGGAAGACAAGGAAAAACTTGAGAAGGAAAATCCACAGGAGGGACGTCGTCACTGTGCGGGCTGTGTCTCCTACCTGGAAGTAGGCTGTGTTGTCTTTGAGATGCTGCTCCACGCACACGCACAGCTGGCGAACCCACTGCCACTGGGTCTGCAGGGCGGCACTGTATGCCTGGGGGGGGGGAGTGTGTGAGCGTGTAAGTTATGTGTGTGTTCACGCGTCCACACTCGCTCAGTGATTGTGTCTGACGCACGGTATTATTGGAAAGCATTTGGAGAACAGAAAGAACTGTGCGTGCCGGTAAAGCATCAAAGGTTTATGAAAAAACTTGTTAACAATTTCAAAAGGTCGCTTTATTCAAACAAACACACAAGGCTCCCGACAGCCACGCCTCCCATCCTGTAGCTCGGCAACCTCACCTCCACTGTCTGTTTGGCCGGGTGGTTCTCGAGGCACAGACGGTCCCCTGTTTCTTGCAGGGACTGCACCACTTCCTGCTTCTCCTCCAGCTCTGACCTCATTTCCTTTGAGACGGGGACAGAGGTGTGAAATGACTTCCCATTGGTCAATATCGTTATCTCCTCACATGTGGAGTTATTTAAAAGAGTGTGTGTGTGTGTCTGCCGAGATTTGATACAAGTCACAGTAAGTGTGTAACTTGTGTGTGTGTGTGTCCCTCTGCGTCCACTCACAGCGTAGAGCTCTTTTTTGGCGTTGACGTTAGTGTTGTTGTCGCTCCAGTCGTAGGCTAGCTCCTCCTCCTCCTTCTCGTTGAGCCAGATCAGCTCCTCTGTGCAGTGCGAGACGAACGCATGCAGGCTCTCCAGGCAACGCAGTCGCCATGACGAGTGTTCCTACGACGACAGGGAGTGATGACTGAGCTAAGTGGGGTTTTAGATCTCTGGGGGACGATTCTTCATAAGATACACACATCATAACCTTAATTCACACAAAATACAGTAATCCTTCGCTATATCACGGTTCACTTTTCACGGTTTCGCTACTTCACGTTTTTTTTTTTTATCGTGCATTGTGTTCTGCATTCTGATTGGCTGAACAGTCTCTCTGCTTCCTCTCTACCTGTGCGTCAATAACGTTGCGGTTTACCGTAATACTGTATGCACTGTACACGTGCAAAACAGATACACAAGTAAAATACACGTAAATGTCTCTTGTACAAGCAAATTCTCTTAACCAATAATGTCGACAAAACGTTCTGCACCGACAAAGGCACCTGCGGTCGGGCCCAAAAGGCAGAGGAAGACGTTAACAGTCGCAAAAAAGGTTAAACTTCTGGACATGCTAAAGGAGGGTAAAAGCTGTGCGGCTGTAGGTCGGCATTACGGAATGCATGAATCTTTAATTTAAATGTAATTGTACAGTATAATAATTGTAAAAAAAATAAAGGTTTCTACTTCACGGATTTCACTTATGACGGGTGCTTTTTGGAATGTAACCCCCGTGAAAAACGAGGGATTACTGTACACACAAACGTAATATCTATGCAACAACAAAAAAACACTTAATATGCTAACTCCATGGGCTCTACCCCCCCCAACCATGCATGCAGGCACACACGCACACGCTTGTGAGTATTCCTGTGAGTGTGGTGGAGCATCTGTTCAGTTTGGATCAAAGGGAAATGGATGAGGCAGAAGCAGAGGTGCATACTCTCTCGCTGGCTCAGTCACACGCTAATGAGGTTAACTATGAATGGGGGAAAGATGAGGATACCAAACACACACACACACACTTCTTCCTCCCCAGGTGCCCACAAACTCACCAGTAGTTTGCAGTATTGGTGCTCCAACTTGGCCAGAGTCTCTGAGTAACTGCTCCTGAAGTTAGGAGATATATTTGTCTGGGGGAGAAAAAAGAAACACGTTAAATCCAAAGCTCTTAACTGAAATGACAGTGGGTTTGTGTGTGCGTGTGTGTTTGTGTGTGTACCTCGTAGTTGCGGGCTTCCTTCAGGCTGGGCAGCAGCTCTTCCACGGCGGTGTGGATGGAGTGGTGTGTCTGCAGGTTGTGCTCTACAGAGGGGAGGTCTGCCCCCCACTCGGCACGCTCCAGAAGGTCCTGGAACACCGAGCAGGTCAGCTTTCCGCCAATCCACCCATCATTTCTACCCATCTACCTACCCCCAACCCCCCCCCCCCCCCCCCCCCACTCCATCCCTCCCCCTCACCTGCGTCTCCTCCACCCATCCCAGCAGTTCGTAGATGAACCTCAAGCTTCCCTCGTCCTCAGATGACGACATGGCCACCAGCTGGGACCTGGACATGGGTTTCCTCAGGAGGGAAGCCCCAAGTGCCCCCAGTGCCCCAACGGCGCCCAGCAGGGTCTGGGCCCCCGTGGGTAGGGAGATACCCCCCTCGTACCCCTGCGGGGCCGCACCGTCCTGCCCGGTCAGCTGGGAGAAGTGCCCTCTCCTGTAGACGCTGGAGCACTGGAGCCTGAGAGAGACCAGCTCCTCCTGCAGGCACGACGCTCTGAAGGGGAGAGAGACCGTTTAATTGTGAAGACACACAGTAGGTCCCATATGGTGTCCGAAGGAGACACCAGAAGGAAAACAAGTAGTCTTGAGATGTGGAATCAAAAAAAAAAGCTTTTTTGATTCATGTTTTGAAGCCATTATCCCCGATAACACACACAGGCCTCTCCGCCGGGCTCTCTCACCTGAAGGCCAGCTGCTCCACCTGGTAGAAGCGCTCGTCCCGCAGGATGTTGATGTCCTGGTTCAGCTGACGCAGGAGAAGCTCACAGTCCTGCAAGTGGACACCCAGCTCCCGCTCGCAACACACGCCCTCCCCCGCCTCCACCCGCGACATGTCCTGGAGGGGGGAACGAGGGACAGGTGAAGGGATGGAAAGAGAGCGAGGGGCTGGGAGGCAGGGTGAAAGGGAGAGGCAGGTACAGTATGGGAACACTACAGCAGAGATGGTTCCACTCACAGCTTGTAGGGTGTTCCTGGCCAGGGTGAGTTTCTCTTCACAGTCCAGAGCCATGTTCTGGATCTTGTTAGCCATCTGCAGCAACATCTCCAGCCTAGAAAGAACAAACACACCATCAGATCACATATTTTGACAATGAATTCACATGATCAGCAGCCAGATTTACATTAGATTTAAGCTCATAACTGGCAGCCTAATAGAATGTTCTTTAACTCTATTTTAAGAAGAAAAGATAGTATAATGTGGACCACAAATAGTTCTGTGGGAGTGAGACTGTGTGTGAGAGCAGGCGTAGGTATTTCCTAGTGCTTGAATGCAGACAAGTGTGTGTGTGTGTGTGTGTGTCTGTCGGACCTGTCCACTGCGGGCCGGAGGGCCTTCTCTCTCTCCAGCATCTCCAGGATCAGCTTCCCCCACTCCTCCTCCAGGTCGTTGGGGTGCAAACCCTGAGGCAGCTTGATGCGCCCAAACTCCATCCACACCTGGACAAACACACACACACACAGTGAGACAGTGTTCCCGCAAAGTCCTACAGATCTCGTGGCTCTATTGAGGACTGAATTATTACTGTGTGTCTCCTCAGAGACAAACATCTATTGATAAAGAAAGGGGCATGATGTTGTGAAAGCCCCTGGGCACACCAACTGGCACACAATCCCCTATCACAAAGCTGCCTTTAGCCCCATGATGAACAGCATGCTTCTCGAGGTATGCCTCTCTTCCAGTTCACCCCTAGTGCCCCTCCTGTCTCCCCTCCCGTCTCACCTCCAGGAGTCTGTACAGGTGCTCTATGTGGCTCTTTTCCCTCTCCTTGGCCGGAATCTCTGTCTCTTTGAAATGGACGTACTCATTGTAAAGTGCCTGAGGGAAAGCGTTCATTAGAGTTAGGTCGATAACACTGCAGGCACCAGAACACACCGTTTTAGAAGCCACAGTCAGAACCAGAATATCTGAGCTCATCAATTCTTCCCCATTACTCCCTTCATCTCCTCCTTCCTCAAACAGCCGCTTCCTTCCTCTCCTCCCTCTTTCCTCGGTTCCTTACCTTGAGTTCCACAGGGTTCTGGGGGAAGTTCTTGTTGGCCATGAGGGCCGTGTGCTGCCGGCTCCATTGGAGCAGAGAGGAGAACCTGGCCTGGTACTCTGACCACCTCTGGTCCACTTCCTGGAGATGGGGAACGAGAGAGGACCGGTGGGATGGAAGGATGGGAAAATGGATTGAGAGAGAGAGAAAGGTCAATTATTCTCACCACCATAATTAAAATACTGCTGATACTATGAAGACAACAAGTTAATACTGTCTAAATGAGTCAGGAACTGCATGTTTCACTAACAGGAACTTGCTAAAGTCTGGAGACTGGCGAAAACAGTCTATTAATATCTCTGAATGTAAAATGGACTTGTGAGACGGCTGACGCACATGTGCGGCTACGCCTTCTCCTCCCTCTGGGATCTTGGGGAAGGCGTCATAGATGGACGACACGTAGGTGATGACCGACTTCTCATCTGGAGACGGAACGTCCACGTCTGACGGAGGGAGAGGACGGTGAGATCACACAAGTCGATTTGGGAACAGACGCGAACGAAAAACAAAGAACCCAACACGGAACAGAGGGACAGGGTCACAGCTGGGAACCGCGGTTACCTTCAGCGTCCAATAGTCTGGTTACCCCCAGTGACTCAGCAATCTCAAAGGCCTGCTCCAGGTTGTCACGGTTACTCTGTCGTGACACCAACTCCATATCTATCAGGTCTGGCCTGGAGGAAGAACAAGGGGGCGGGGTCAAAGAGTGTGTCTGGGTAATTAAACGCCTATCTGTTCGAGTTTGTATGTGTGTGTGTGTGTGTACCTGTATCTGTGCAGCAGGGCGTTGAACATGCGTCCGTTGCTCCAGGAAGAGGAGAAGTTGACACAGCGCAGGCCGGGGTAGCCCTCGGTGGCCTGCTGGCTCCATATCAACAGCTTCTCCTTGGCTGTCAGATCACCAGACTCCCCGCTCACATAGATCTCTGAGATCTGGAGGGAGGAGGACAGCGGGAGGTTAGACAGGACTGGATAAACACATTCATAAGGCTCCCACATTCCTCCTAATGAAAATAATGGGGACGGGAAGAGATGGGGAGTTGAAGAAGGAGCTTGGTAGACACACACACACACACTCACACACACACACACACACACACACCAAGGTCCTTGTACAAAAAAAAGACAAAGAAACAAACACAAACCATCAAATGCAGTGCTTATTGGTGGCCCCATTCCTAAGGACTGACACACGCACACACACAACATGAACACGCACACAAACACACACAACACCATGAGTTGGCAAGACAGAATGTCACTGGGTTTCAATCAAACTTGATTGAACTTGTCATTTTGTTCCCCACATCCTCCATCTCTCGTTGCCAGATCATCAATCCTCTTCTCAGGCTGGGCCACTGTTTGTTCTTTCCATCACTCTTTCTTCCTCTCTCTTGTCTCACACTTCTTTAAGACTATCCATCTCATTAATGAATTCTCCCATCACGATTCTCACTCTCTCTCTCTCTCTCTCTCCCTCCCTCTATTTCTCTCCCCCTCTACTTCTGTCCACACACTGTGCGCATTGATATCGCTTTTGTCCTGTTCTCTCTTTCATCAGGCTTTCCTCAAACGCGAACCAGCTCTTGCTCCGCACTTTCCATCCCTCTTTTTCATTCCAGGGGAACGTAACCCCTCTGTCCATCCTGACAAGAGGGAGGAGCGATGAGCATGCGGTACCTTCCCGTGCCTGGCTCCTGACATCAGTATTCCTGTGTCATTCCTCCCGCTCCCTCCCTGTCTCACTCCTCCTCCTCCTCCTCCCTCACGTCTGTCTCTGTGGTGTTAATTTAGAACAGTGTGAGAGTCCAGAGAGTGCCCAGAGACTGCAGCAACAACCAGATGAGGGAGAGAGAGGGAGAGAGAGAGAGAGAGAGAGAGAGAGGGAAAGAGAGAGAGAGGGGGAAAGAGAGAGAGAGAGGGAAAGAGAGAGAGAGAGAGAGAGAGAGAGGAGTAGGGCCGATGGTAAAAGCGCAAAACAGACCTACATAAACTAATTAGATCAAGACACGCAACGTACCGCATATTTACACACACACACACACACACACCCTCCCTGGCTAAACAAACTTTTAAGTCAGCCGCTTGGACGCTCTCTCATACGTACACGCATGCCTCATTCAGACCGGTAACACACATCGGAGCCACCAGAACTCAATAACCCTCAGCAGGAACAATGGATTCACCACCCCTAGGATCCAACAGCACAGAGTAGAGGACCCTGAGGGGCCCAAACTGGCCCCAATAACTGAGCATTTTTTAATTTTATATGGTAAGGGTGGAAGGGATGGAAGGAGGGAGAGATTAAAGAAGGACCGTGTTGGAGACGGAGAGAGCTCAGTACCCCCCCCCCCCAAAAAAAATGCAAAGACGATGGGAAGGAGGGGTCACATCAGTGCAGAATGAGAGAAGAAGAGCCTTCCCTTGGGGACGAGATGCAGAGGGAAGGCTGATGAATGCGCATCTTAAATCCCTGTTTATTCAGATGAGGGGATCGCACACACGAAAGCAATACGCGCTCCCGCTGACCGCCTGTGCTGACACGCACGCACGCGCAAGCACGCACACGCCTCCTCTGAATGAAAGCTAGAGGGAGATGAATCCAGGACCATCGATCGCTAACTGACGCAAGCGCTCGTAAACGAGGGCCACTGAAGAGAGTGGGCTCTCTGCCCACAAGTGAGTGTGTGTGTGTGTGTGTGTGTGTCTGTGTGTGCGTATCTGTGTCTGCTTGCATGTCAGTGGGTTTCCTCTCCATGACTCAGCAGTTTAGGTCAAAACAGACAGGCAGCACCAGAACATGACATCACCATGACCGCAGCACTACAGCATCAGCATCAGCTCCCCACGTATCCAGACAGGAGTTCCAACAGCCCTGGAACGTCAAGCCACAAAGACAAGCTAGGATACACCTCTGTGAGACTGACACGATCTTTTGCAGTTAGTGTGACTCCTGCGCAGCCTGGATTGTGTCTAATGACAGGTTTGGGGTTAAACTACTACAGTCTAGAAGGTTCTAGTGATGAACAGCAGACGGTTGTAGATCGGTAAGGAGCCAATTTAGTCCATCTGTTTTCTTCCAGCTGTGTGCCTGCTTTCCCTACAGATAACCGCCACCTATTCCTACTCTCACTGTTACAGAAATCACTGGAAAGAGGGCAGACAGACATGCTGGGCATAGAGTACTCAAAAACTCACATTGTTTGTATTGATGAAGCACAGAGAGACTAGGGGGAGATTGGATGGCTTGTGGGAAATAACTTGTAATGGGGAGGAAGGGGGGAGGGAAGGAGAAAGGCTGTGCTGTGTTGATTAGGCTACTGGGACCATGTCAGGAAGGATGGACGTATGTGAGGAGCCTTCTGCAGAGCTGATAAAGTCAGACAGGACACACACACACACACAGGGACATGGTGGAATTCTTGCCAACGACCAAGGGCACAATATACACACAAAGACATGCATTCATGAACGGTTCCAAACATATAAACACACCCACCCACCAGCAGACACACAAAAAGCACAGATATCACTGCACCTAAAACTGAAACACACACTGGGTGAAAAATTCATGAATGCCGCCCACACACCCAACTACACACAGAACCACACACAGACCCACACACACACACACCCACACACACACACACACACACACCCACACTTGACAGCAGCATATACAACTTGTACATTAGTACCCTTCCAAAAGGAGGAAGATGGATCTGAAGGAGAGCAGTGGCAGAAAGAGAAAGGAAGTGGGAGGAGAGAAGGAAGCAGTTTTTGACAAAAAGAAGGAGAGAGAGAGCGAGAGAGACACAGAGAGAGAGAGAGAGAGAGAGAGAGAGAGATGGAGAAACCACCACCTCCAGACCCTGACCTGAGGCAGCGGTTTGACCCGAGGAGACAGGGGACTATCCCCCATTGAGTCCAGTCTCTCTGAAGAGCTGCTGGTTATCCTAGCCCAGTCTTTCTGAGTGGCGCCCCCTGCCTCAGGGGAGGTGAGTGGCAGGTCGCTGGCATAGCCTGACTCCTGGATGGAGGGGCCCTCTGGTGTCTGAACTGGCCCTGCTGGGTCCGGACTGAACTCCTTCCATGTTACAGTTTCCTTTTTCCCTGTGAGTTTTGTGGTTATGCTGAGCCCACCAGCAGCCATTTTGGCTGTGGTAGTATCCTCCATTTTGGCTCTCCTGGAGTCGGCCATTTTGGCTCTGTGTTGGTCCTCTTCAACGAGCTGGACTTTGAGGATGTTCTCCGTCACGGGGGAGGGGGTGGGCGGTTCCGCACGCACTTCTACCTCACTGTCACTCCCCCCCCTCCACACGGGGGAGCCATAGTCACTGGGGTAGACTGTCCGCACCACACACAGCTTGCCCCCGGCCTCGCGAATGTGAACCACCCCTTTGTGCTCTCTTTTCGCGGGCGTGTCTGTGGCCACTTGTGCTCCTCCCCCTCCATCCTCTGGTTCCTTGTGTTGTATCTCCTCCTTCTTGGGCTGGAGGATACAGGGTCTCTCCAGAACTCCCTGGACCTTCTCCCGGACGCGGCACACCCGCCCCCCTCCCGGAGTGGTGCTTCCCAGGGGCAGCTCATCTGGGGCTGGGCTGGGTGTCTGGCCGGGAGCCCCCCGCTGGCTGCTGCAGGTGGAGGTTCCCAGAGGGCTTGTGTTGCCCCCTCCCTGCTCCTCAGGTTGGTAGCAGCGCCCCCTCCACGTAGGGCTGGGCTCAGGGGAGAGTTCCAGGATCCTGCTGCCCCCCAGCCCCCCCATGCTGGCACTGACCGAGTCGGTAAGCAAAGCGCTAGGGGGGTTGAGTGAGGAGAGAGGCACTGAGGACTGGCTGGTGGGTTTGTTTACCAAGTCACTAGCACTGTCATAGGCCGAGAGCCCTGTGTCTGTGACAGCAACCATCTCTTCATTCTCCTCCTCTTCCTCCTCCTCTCCTGGCCTGCAGCTTCCCTCTCTCTCCTCCTCCTCTTCCTCCATTGCTCCCTTCGAGCGCCTCTTCCCTTTGCGTTTCCGCCGGAAGCGGAGGCGTCTTTTCGGGGAGAGGGGGAGAGCTCCGCCCGAGCCTGCCTCGCGGGGAGGCCTCACACACCCTAAAGAGCTTCCCATCTCAAGGAGAAGACCGGGGGGAGCGAGAGACTGAGAGCCAAAACCTGCCCGTTCACCGGAAGAACGTGCTACAGAAGATCCAAAGATCCAAGAGGACACCAGACTGCTGTTGAGTCAAGCTAGCGCTAGCATGCGCTACCTCTTAGGGTTAGCGTGTGTCAGTATCTCCAGAGGGGTGACGGTTGTGCCAGGGGGACGCTCTCGCCGCAGCAGTTCCCCTTCCCCTCGCCTCACGGCTTGCGGCGCGAGCCGCCCCGCTCGCCCTCTACGGCCCCCTCCCCTCCTCCGCCTGCACGCTGCCTCTCCGGTCGCCCGCTCGGTTCCGCTGAAGAGAGGGACAGGCGGGGTCCCAGAGGGGCTCCAGTCACGTCAAGGACGAGCGTTCTGTCGGCACAGCAGGGGAGAGAAATAGAACGGGGGTCTGGCTGTGTACAGGTCTGGTGGAGTGAGATGGGGGGGCGGGGGGGGGGGAGGAGGAAGAGGGGATGTCCCTTCTGGTCTTGACAGGTGGAGTTATAGCGGTCCAGCAGAAAAAAAACAGGAAGTTGGCCAGAGAGGGGGAGACTGAGTGATCCAGAACCTTCCCTTTCCTCTTCAGCCCATGTGACCCACGTGGTCACACTCCCTGTGTTCCGCCACTGGAGCACCCAGCTGGGACCCGCAACAGTGTTGACGAGGCCGATGAAGGTGACGAAGACGTCGGAGTCACTGGCTGTCTCACCTCCCTAGCTCTCAGGCTGCGAAGCTCCATTTGAGGTGCGGCGCGCGTAAAAGGCAAGCGGCCGTCACAAGCCACAATGTTTTGGGGTGCCGCGTACCCTGTTGCTGCACGGCGCCGTGATCCACGAGGTCCTCGTAGCTTCCTTCAGCAGTCCAGGTTCAGCAGCACGGATACTCTTCGCTCTGCGTGAATCTTATTGCAGGAAAGAAAAGCTTGGTAGGAGGAGCAGCACCAGGTTGTGGTCGCGGTCGTTCTGGAGACTCTGTAGTAGCGCTGGTGTCTCATTCTGTCAAGGCAGCATGCTTAAGGGTCCAGATCGTCAGCGGGCGGGAGGGTGATGAGCAGTCAGCCAATCCTCCGTCAGCTTGTTCAAAACCTCGGTCAGAGCACATGCCATCACCGTCCCTAACTCTACACCTTGCTCTCTCTCTCTCTCTCTCTCTCTCTCTCTCTCTCTCTCTCTCTCTCAGGAGTAGAATTCCTTCTGCCTGTTGAGCCGAAGTGTGCTGTGATGTTCCGAGCAGGTTCTCACACGGGTTCTGGATAATCTCCTCCCAGGAGCCGCTGGTGAACACAACCATCAACCAACGCTGGGATAACGCAAGATTGACGTTGGATCAACCTTCAAGCTTGTTGTCCAGTCAGACCAGCATACAAGAGGAAACTGGGTTTAGGTGATTCAACCGTAGCATCGGAGATAACAGGAGGCTTGATGTACTGCTTCACAAGCACATACAGGTCGCTACCTGTAGCATAGCATGAATGCTAGCATCGCACTGCCAGCAATGATCCTGGCATTTCAGAGTTGGAGGACCGCCCCCACAGCCTCCTCCCCCCTCCACCCCTCCACCAGCCCACACAGCCCAGAGTCACATGCCTCTCCCCTGGATACCGGCCTTGATCGTTTCTGTCCAATCACCAAATCCAGAGTGCTCGTAGCAGTCTGCAGTCTTTCAGACTGGCGTTGGTGCCTCCTCTCTGCAGCGTATCGTCACGTTGCTGGCTGGGACAGTATCCACAGTTGGCAAGGGCACGGTGTATTCCACAGGCAAAGTGTGTTGTGTCACAGACAGACAGTCTTTTTTCCCCACCTGGTCTGCTCTGCGGAATCTAATCAGCCAGGAGACTAGGCTGGGCTGCTCAGGGCAAGGCTGGGTCTCTCTCCGTCCTGTGTAGCCTTCTCTGGAGCCAGCCTACGTTCACACACACCTCAGGGAAAGGCTGAGGCTGAGGGTAAGTTCTGTTGTACCACACTCCCTGGTTAAAGAATGAGATGGTCGGAAGCGGAGAACAGGAGAGGAGGGCTCCGGCTGAAGGAAAAGCACAGTTCCATCAGGCAGGCTTGGCTGAATTGATCCAATTGATACGGTACTTCCCAGACGTGTGTGTGTGTGTCAGAAAGACACAGTGTAGCTGCGGGGAAGGGCGATCATTTGATCAGCTGAGTGTGAGCCCTCCGCTATGTGTGTATGTGTGTGTGCTGTATGCATGCGTCTCAAGGCCTGTAATTCCAGGGAAAGCCGGGAGCCCCGGCAGCGGCAGGCAGCCTGTATTCCTCCCTCCCTCGCCGGCTTCTCTCCTCGCTTCTATCCCCTGTTTGCTCGTAGACACCGGCAGGCAGAGAAAACGGCTTTATCTCCAGACTGCAGCAGCTTCACACACTGCCGCTGCTCTCCCTCTCACTTTCTCTCTCTCTCGCTCTCACTCCCTCCCCTCCCTCCCTCCGCTTCTCTCCTCCTCCTATCCGCTTCCTCTACACTGCCCCTGTCCCTCCCTCTCTCCCTCCCTCCCTCTCTCATCCATCTCTCTTTTTCTCTCTCGCTCCTGCTAGGGAGCTCGGAGGTCTTTATGATGCCATACACACTTTTTCTCTCTCTCACGCACACACACACACAAACATATTCACTTGACCCAAAATCTTCCCTGGTTGGCAATCGGTGTCTTCATCAGATTAGTAGCATTAGTGCAATACAGTGAGCAACACCTTCGTATCATTCGCTATCTCTTTCCATTTCTACCTCCATCCTTCCATCCCTCTTCTGGCTACGCATGGCAAGAATGTGAGATGGAGAATGGAGAAGAGGAAGAGGGAGGAAGGGATTTGGTGTCAAAATGGTGAAAAAAGGGGGATTTGAAAGAGTTTGAAAAGATCAAGAAGGATCAAGAAAGGGCAGCCAACTGCAGCCAAAAACAGACGGAGACGCCGAAAAGGATGGGGAGGATGGAGGAAGAGGACTAAGAGAAAGATGCATGTTTCCCAGTTCGGGATCCATCCCTGTCAAAATCAGCCATCATGATTTAGCACGCCATCTTCACAACACCCTCCCACACGCTGACGCTAAGTGCTCATGTGAGACAGTGCCCTGCCCCTCTGCCCACTCCCTCCCAAGGGCTGAAGTCATTCACTTGTATACTTTCAACCCATGATAGAAAACACACTGATGGAGAGAGAGAGAGAGAGAGAGAGAGAGAGAGAGAGATAGATAGATAGAGAAAGAGAGAGATAGAGAGAGAAAATATATAAATAAGTAAACCGATTTTCCTCCAGTGATGAAGGGATGATGAATCTCTAATGATCCCCATGAAAGACATCAGACTTTAATCAGGTCCCCAGGGCAGAGACACCAGCTCCCGGGCCCCAGCCGACCCCCCAGACACACCCCGCCTCTAGAGACAACACACAACCCCCCTCGGTACCAGTCACACGTCTCCCAAAGACACCATAGTGTCAAAGAGCTGATTCTGCACCATGGAAATACTATGGAGCCGTTTCCCAGCACATAACATACTGGAACACTGTTGTTGATGACAGAGTCTGTTCATCAGACACATTGGGATTGTCCCTAGTTCACTTTGCTATTTGTGTTTTGCTTCTTGTTGCTGGTTCGAGGTCAGTTTCATTTTGAAGGGCTTTGTGATGCGATTAGCGGTTATTAAATCAGGCTGATTCAGGATCTGTGTTTCAGAGACAGGTTTATCTCTGTTCCGGCTCTCTGCCATTAAACAGACGCAGGTTACATCTCTGCAGCTGTAATGAATCTGTTTAACTAAGGTTCCTACCAGGTCAGGAATTATAGGACGTTTTAGAGCAGGCAAGCGCCCGGTCTAACCAATCAGAGGCAGCCACAGCTCAGCTGGAGGTGGGATTAGTAGCAGTCGTTCACACGATTGGTGTTGTTGGGCTCACTGGTGACCTCTAGTGGTTAAGAAGAGGCACTGAGGGGAGACTTGCAGCACTGTTGCATCAAGGTTACATCAAGCATTTCTAACTTTCGAACAATCAGTGTTTAAACCTCAAATTGATAACATTTATCAGTTTTTGTCAAATATAGGTTCATTCTAGAACCATGTAGTAAAGGTTGAATAATATACCGTAAGTGTTAAATACTGGGTGCAAAGGACAAGACAAACAGTCACACAGACCGGCAGGCAACAACCAGTCCTGCAATCCTGTCTAAATTCAAACCTTTTGTTGTGCGTTTGGAAGCTCTGCTGAGGCAGTGTGTGTGTGTCAACCCTGCAGCCAGAGGGATGCTAACTCTTCACTAACATGACATCTTTCCAGGGTAACAAGCTGGCCCTAATGAGACCAGACAGCCCATGTGAGGTCATAGAGTTGGAACAATGACCACGTCCAATCAGATCGAGACTTCCTGGAAGCCAAACTCCTATGGGAACAGGGTTCCAGGAATGACCAAAGGTTCTGTCACTCTCTCCCTCCACTCTCTCTCTCTCTCTCTCTCTCTCTTAACGTTCAGGCCCCATTCAATCCATCAGCTGTGGGTTACCCCCCTGTGCCTCTCCCCTTCCTTCCTTCGCTCACAACATTCTGCTGATTCATGCTGATTGAATTGGCTGCAGAGTCATGCGCTCCTGTCTCCCTGGCAACTGCCTGGCAGTGTCACCTTGTGTGGTGATGTCATCAGACGTATGACTGTTCACGTCACCCTCTGGTGGTCAGACATGGAAGTTACAGGGGAAATTTGGCAATTTATCAATGCTTAAGCCATGATCTAACACTGTCATCTTCTCATATTCTAACCCAATATTATTATTGCATAATTTTAAGTCAATAAGGAGTAGAAACGTACAGAATATCGGTCTGTCTTTGACTATATACAATTTTCCAAGGTTGACTCATACAGACAGTAGTTTCAGAGACTTTGAGGTTGAGGTTGTGTCTGAGCTGAGGACAGAGAGAGGAACTTGCCTGTCTTCAGTCCAGACATGTCATCCATGTCCAACTCTGTCGGTCTGCCCGCTGGCTACAATGATGCTAACTCAGATGCTACCGCTAACAGACACACAACAGAAGCTGCTTTGACCTCATGTACCTCACTCCCAGGCTTTTTCCAAAACAAAACACAAAGTCATGAGGTAAACACGCACACACACGCACAAACCCCCATTCCTTTCGTCATTACTCTAAACACAACTGTACTGCACTTACACGCCTATTCACGTGTGAACAAGCCACACGCCTGCAAAACTGATTTTTCAACCACAAATAGTTCTCCCAGTCAGTCCCTCGTTCTCTTCCTCCCTCCACAAGAACAGGCAGGTTGGCTTCATCTTCAGACTCAGGGTCCTGCCCACAGTAAAGCTTCTTACTGGCAGGAGCTTCTGAAGCCTAAATACTTTAAGACAGTCTGTCACTGGCACACACACACACACACACACACACTCTGAGCCAGCTAGGGCTCGAAAAGAAACTACACAGCGGAGGCAGGTGCATGGAGACACACACACACGCATCACACACAGTATGGTGCCCCGCCCCATCCCCCGAGCAGCAGCAGAGCAGCAGGGGTAAACACACGCGCACTAACCTGGAAGTGCAGGATGATGGTCCAGATCAGACCCAGGGTCAGTTTGGGGTTACCGTCCGTGATGTCATCGTTCCTGATGTTCACTAGCTTGACCTGGGAAAGGCAAACACGCGACCACAAACCAGTCAGAGATGACGAATGAGGTGTTAAGCATGTGTGTGTGAATGCTCTTATGGCTCTTCCCTTGGCACATATTGGTCTCTCACGATGGATGTTTCATAATCTGTAAACCCGCTACGTTTGGGGTCTACCATGTTGCTATGTTCAGTGACCAATGCTCTTTTGTAAAGCTCTCTCTTGTAAGTCTCTTTGGATAAAAGCGTCTGCTAAATGAATAAATTTAAATACACGTGTCTTTCTATACCTGTCTCTGTTTGAGGAAGTCCAGGGCTATCTGGACGTTCTGGAGTCGGTGGAACCTCATTCGTCCTTTCTCTCTGGGCTGTAGAAAGACAGGGAGGGAACGAAAGGATGAATACGGAAAGGAAGGAAAGAGGGTTGTCCACACAGCGCACTGTATTAATATCAAACCCAGCTCAAATGCAGTGAGGGGGAAAATACATGGGCACTGGGGGGCGCTGTCTTCAGCTGCAGTGAGCTGACAGACAGACAGGAAGAGGGGGGGGGAGCTCACAGCAGAGCCACACGCAGGAGCCAGTCTGCAAACCAGAGGGCATGTCTGCAAACCATGCTGTTTTACACACACCTGGTAACGCACTCCCAGACAAACGCACACAGACAGTCCCAAAACAGTATCCCCCCCCAGCCCCCACCCCCCACCACACACACGACAGATTCTGTCTCTTGAACACACACACACACACACACACACACACAGTAAGCTGGCCGATGCTGACAGGAGATGAGTGCAGGATGCAGGAGTGTGTGCGGTGGTCACACTGTGCTGGGTACAGATGAGGGTTAGTCATCACTGCAGTCAGCGCTACTGGAGAAAAGAGGGGGAGAGAGACAGAGAGAGAGAGAGAAGAAAGCAATAGAGAGACAGAGAAGGAGAGAAGAAAGCAATAGGAGAGACAGAGAGGGGAGAAGAAAGCAATAGGAGAGAGGGGGAGAGAAAGATCCATACTGGGGAAGAGAAAAGCAAGGGAGGGGAGAGGAAAGGAGGGCATCTCTGGGGGCTTTCCTATTAGAGACAAGAGCCCTGGCCAAGATGCAAACACTGCCAGCTGCTGCCTCTCAACCACAGAGGAATCTGGGGCAACACCTGGCTCTCTGCAGCTTCTATGACTTGCAAATATGCATGCGAGTTTGAGCAGGTGGATGTATGCATCATATATGATATATAGGCAATCCTGTATGGAAGCGGAAGCAGATGTATATTTTAAGTGTTGAGGAACATATGAAACAGCCCCTATAAAATGTGTGAGGAAATCTGTGCTGAATTACTGTGCATTTGTTGAAGAAAGGATTGTTAACATATTTATTGAGAGCATGTATATTCGTACGATCAAACAGAATTGTTGGCACAGCACTCGCATGCTCAAACCAGCAGGTCTTCAGGCCTTATCTATAGGGTGGGGGGGGGGGGGGGGGGGTGAGAGAGTGGGGGTGGGGGGGGGGTCCAAACGTACTCCCTGGGCTCCCTTCCTCCTCTCATCTTCCCCCCCAAGCAAGATGAGCGGGGGGGCGCGCGAGACACACACCCTTCTCAACGAGGGGGCACCTTTGAGCTGCTGGTATCAGGAAGGGAGTACGGGGGAGGGGATGGAGGGCGAGATACAGAGAGAGAGAGAGAGAGAGAGACAAAGAGAGAAAGAGAGAGAGAAAGAGAAATAGAGAGAGAGAGATACAGAGAGACAAAGAGAGAGAGAGAGTGAATTGTTTGGAAAGAGAGAGAATACAAGAGCAAAGGACAAAATGAACAACAGGGTATGGGGTGGCCAAAGTAGAGGTAAAACTAAAGTTAACCGGGTAGCTCAGATAACCCCCCCCCCCGCCCACCCAACCAACCCTTCACCCCCCACCCCCCACCCCCCACCCCCCACCCCCCTCACTACACACACAGTCACCCCCTCCTTCAAACACACACACACACACACACACACAGGTTCTCTTCTTGCGACTGTGTGGTTGTCTGTGCTTGGTGGAGGACACCCGGTCCGCCCCCTCACACCAGCAGCTTCCTGTCCACGAAGACCAGCCCGTTAGCACAGCAGGGGCTCTGTCCTGCAGCGGCTCCTGCAACAACACTGCAATGCAGCTGCTTCTCAGCCAGAATCTGTGGCTGACAGCTGGTGGGTGGGTGACTGTCTCTCTGGGCTATGCTGTTGTGCAGCACCGGTGCATGGCCGCGTGACAGAGCGTCCAGGTGTAACCCGGGGGAGTGTGCGTGAGCGCGCGCCTGCGTGTGCCTCACCAGGGTGACTCCAGAGAGGACCTCCAGCAGGGAGATGAGGTTGTGTCCATCCGCAGGTCCTCGTAGAGGTCTGTGATATGCTTCCTCACCTGAGGGAGGGGAGGGAGGGAGGGAGGGAGGGAGGGAGGGAGGGAGGGAGGGAGGGAGGGAGGGGAGGGAGGGAGGGAGGGAGGGAGGGAGGGAGGGAGGGAGGGAGGGAGGGAGGGAGGGAGGGAGGGAGGGAGGGAGGGAGGGAGGGAGGGAGGGATAAAGAGAGAGAGATAAAGTGAAAGAGGAACATTACGTTAATTAGATGCTACGTAACACTGTTATTACTGTTGACATGGGCTGACAACCATGGCTAGTAGACCCGTTGCCAGGACGACAGGGAGTATTGAATGTGTGGTAGTGCAAACTGTCTGGAGGATTGGACCGCAGAAATGGCAATCCAGATGTGCTTATTTGTGAAATAGTTATCAAGATTTCCTAAAAGTCTCTCTGTCATATTACCGCAAGAGGATTTACTTCAGTCCTTCCTTTCTCCAGCGGAGGGCGACATACACATGGTTACGTGCTGCGTCAGTGTGACTACTGTAACCGTCTCCCTCCCTACCTCCCCCCCCCCCCTCTCTCGCTCTCCCTCCCCTCCCTCCGTCTCCCCAGCAGAGGTAGTGTCCTGGTAGCTGGTTAGACAGTGGGACTGTTAGAATGTGAAGTCATGTGTTAGGCCAGTTGATAAAGTGCAAATGAGAAGTGTGTGTGGTAGTTTGTGTGTTTGAGTGGATGTGTGCGCTACTTAATGGAACTGATGTAACACTACAATGTGCGTGTGTGTGTGTGTGTGTGTGTGTGTGTGTGTGTGTATGTGTGTGTGTGTGTGCGCGCGTCCCTGCCTCTCCAATTCTGGTAAGAAGACACTCGCTCCCCCACAGCTGCCTGCCTGGCCCATCCTACACGTCCTCGCACAACTCCTCTAATGTTTCTTAAGACAGCTCCTCTCTCAAGCCGAAATAACTACAAAACTCAGGCACAATTAGCCTGAATGCAGCTTATGCACTAACAACAATATTACACTGGCTAAAAATAAATACATTTTTGCTAACGCTTGCTAATGATAACTAAAGCAGAGATTTAATTCCTAGGACACGTCTAGCTAGTTTTGGAGCTGATATTACAACTTGGTTAATTCCTTTCCCATGGGTGAATATGAACAGTGTATTGTGACCTTCGTTCTAAATATCCTGATCTGCATTTTCTGTTCAAATCTGGCTTTGTGTTCTTGTCCTGTCTGGGAGTGTCGATCTTCAGGGTGTATCGTTTTTTTTTGGTTCACTTCATTCCCAGTGTCAAAACCGGTCCCCTCGACTACACATCCTGTTCACAGGGAGGACAGCGCGTGTGTAAATGCGTGTGTGCAGTGCAAACAAACCCAGCATGAACACACACACCGCAACACCTGAGGCTGGGTGGACTAATGATGCACACACACACACATGACCACAAGCACCTGTTATCTGTGTGTCAGGTTATATAAGGGGATCACGGACAGTGAATACCACAGCTAGCTCTAAACTCAGAAGTCTAACCACAGAATAGAGCTAGACTCAAGTGTGATTTCACACTGACACCACATACACAGTGGCTATGGAAACACCTGGTTGGAGATATAGCTCAGTGTGCCTACAGGCTGCAGACTTGGGTTAGGGTTAGTCATAAGGAAGGAGCTGAATGGGGACAGACTAGAGGGGCAGGGTAATGCACAGAGACGAAACAGGAAAAACTACAGGAATTCCTACAGTCAAATCCCTTTTCTTCCTTCATTCTTCGGCCCTGCGTAGTCCTTCCATCCATTTTGCTATTTCACCCTCTCCCTTCTGTCCTCCCTCCTCCTCTTCCTCAGTAAAGGTGCAGGTCACTGCTGACTCACAGCACTGCATCATGTCTGCTACCTCACTTCCTCCGCATACCCTCCACCTGGACTCACCCCCATGACAACCGATGAGAAGGGGACGCTACACTGCAGGGGACTCAGCGTGCTGCCCCCCACCCCTCCACTTACACCCCCTGCCTGACCCACATAACTGCTCCCTGCGGTTCACCAACGCCATTCCTGTATCATGTGACAGAACTCCCTTACTTTCTCCTCCACAGTGACTCTGAAAGGTGTTGACTCCCTGTGTATGTGTGTGGGAGAGAGAGAGACAATGACAGAAAGAGAGGAGAGTGAGAGAGAGAGAGAGAGAGAGAGAGAGAGAGAAGAGAGAGAGAGAGAGAGAGAGAGAGAGAGAAGGCACGGGCAGGAGGGTGGGAGAGGTATGTGCAGTTGGCCCTAGTATGCAGACAGAGGCGCAGACAGTATGTTGAAAGCTCAGGAAGAACAGTACAGTGAAATATGTCGTCTGTTCCACTCTAACTGCTTTATGTTGCATGATAACAAGAGTAGTGAACCTTGAAGACTGTCGGTCAACGTCATTTACGTTGTTATAATGCCAGCCATGCCAAGGAAAATGGCAGAGAGACATTAGTTCTGATCATAAACTGCCGGCCCTGGAGATCCATAATAGCAATGGGATGCAGAGATAGAGCTGAACCCCACTGCTATCATGTTGTCTGCCTTGACCAGAAGCAATGCTACTCTAACTCTAACTCTACTACTAACAAACACTGTAAGCATACACACACACAAACATAATAAGAGATACCTGTAAGAGTGGGTATACATGTGTGTTACCAATGCCCCAGACCCCCCCAGACTAGCCCAGACCCCCCAGACTAGCCCAGAACCCCCAGACTAGCCCAGAACCCCCTAAGACTAGCCCAAGACCGCCCAGACCCCCCCCACCCCAGACTAGCCAGTCTATTCCAGACCCTCAGACTAGCCCAAACTAGCCCAGAACCCCCAGACCTAGCCCAGACTATCCAAGACTCCCCAGACTAGCCCCAGAACCCCCCTAAGACTAGCCCAGACCCCCCTAAGACTAGCCCAGACCCCCCCACCGCCCCCCCCAGACTAACCCAGTCTATCCCCAGACCCCCCAGTCTATCCCAGACCCCCCCAGACTAGCCCAGACTAGCCCAGACCCCCCCCCCCACCCCACCCCCCCCCCCCCCCCCCCCCCCCCCCAAAGACTAGCCCAGACCCCCCAGTCTGTATCCCAGCCAGGTGCTTTACCTTGATGAGGTGTTTGTTGACCCATTTAGTGAAGGTTTTCTTCTGCACCCTGTCTCTCTCATCTGGGGAAGGAGGAAGAGAAAAAGAGGGAGAGAGAGAGAGAAAAGACAAAAAGAAAAAAGATGGGTTCATTACATAACTCTCCAACAGTGCTGTCATGAGGTGTGTGTGTGCATGTGTGTGCAGAGGGTGTGTATGTATTATTAGAGGCTCTCTTCTCTTATCCTGCAATAAAGCTCAGTGTTTCTCTATAGCTACATGTCTAACACACACACACACACACACACACACACACACATACATACATCATGTCACACTAATAACAACTGTCTTCCTTGTAGTTGGTTGTTATTCGATTACAGATCCTTTGTGAACACACACTTCCACATTCCATAATAACTCAATAATGGACCACTGGGCCTCGTAAATACAGACATACACACAGACAAACATACGCCCAGGCACACAATACCATAAACACATCAAGATGTGAAAGGACACACACAAACACACAATGATGGTTTTTCTGAAGCTGTAAAATAGCACCAGGGAACACGTTTGTGCTGAAAAATGCATCCTCTTTTTGCCAAACGCCCCCCCTTGGAGCGCAAGTTCATTCCCTACTTTACCGACGTGCGTCTGGCGCAAAAAAGGAATGATACATGCATCAGTGTACACATTCAATTGCGCTGGGTGCAAGATAGGGCCCTATGACTCATAAAGCCATAAACAGACTGAAGCTCTAAAAGAAACTAGTGTTCCTCTCCAGCTCGGTCCTGAGCTCTCAGACAGTCTTTATCCATGGCTATCCGTTCTGTTTGAGCACCTCAGACCCCCCCAGAGACGCTCGTCACCGGCAGGCCAGTGCAGTGAGAAAGCCAGTCCCAGAATAGAGCACTGACGCTGGGCCTCGCTGTTCTTATCTGCCCCCACTCCCTCCCTTCCTCCAGCTCCGTGGAGCCTCTCTCTTCCTGTCCTCAGCATACTCTCTCAGCCTATCTCTGAGCCAACGCAGACCTCCATCTCTCCACTTCCCTCCTCTCTTTCCCCTCTTCCGTTCCTGCCTCCCCTCATCTCGCACTCTCTCAACGTCATTTGGATCTAAGATTAATCGTTTGTAGTTAACAGCCGCTATAACCTGTCTATCTGGCTGTACATGACAGATCAATAAATTATTTCCTCATACAATTTGTTCAAACAGCCAAATTAACTATACATAGTATCTTACAACCACATCCATACAAGAATCCAATCTATTTTAAACTCAGTTCAGAACTGGTTTACCAGCTGAGACATTTGGCTTACTGGTTTTAAGGATACCATACCATCCGTTTATTCTAGATCTGAGATCTTAGAAACCACAGTCATGTGTCCCACTCAAACTGAATGGTCTCCAACAGCCAATGAGAGCGCAGCCTCTACCGTAGCTCCTGCTGTGTTGATGCGGTTACCATGGAGATGCTATGACAGCGCGCTGCCATGTGGAGAAACATAGGCGCTCCCACTTCCTCTACAGATAGACACACAAGGTACACACACACACACAACACACACACATGGTTTTGGCCTACACTTCACACAACAGGTTGTGCTGTCAGGTTTTACTCTGGACCCGTACACATTATTATAATCATAAACCAAAACCAAATACACAAAAGGTTGGCTTCTTATAAAATATTTTCTTAACACAGCACAACTGACAAATGGTTCAGCCCAAAAGTCAAATACCTGAATGAGGCAAATCAGTTTGAATGTAGCAACACATACACACACTTCACATATGCCCCCAGGCACACACAGAAATACTATTCACGCACACCCATTTCAACAGGTTCTTGCAACATAGTTTCGGCATGAAAACACCCCTTAGCTGGACTCTTCAAGCAGTTTGCCAGCTAGACTAGCCTCTCAGCTAGCTTAGCCTATCAGCTATCCTACTCTGCTGTGGGACATACTCTGAGCTGCCAAATCAAAGCACATGTCACAGCACTGGAAGACAAGTCAACAGTACACACGGTTGATATGACCCACCCAGTATCTCCCAGACAGTAAAGCTGGTCTTATACACCCGAACGTCAAGAAACCCATGTACCCGAATGTGTGAGGGTGTCTGTGTGTGTGACAGCCACCGAAAGGCACGCATTCTCTCACACACAGAGAGACATTGTTCGGTCGTACACGCCCCTCCATGCTGTCCAAAACACAGCACACACACACACACACACACACAACCTGCTCTCGTACACCTGTTACATGTCTACATACTGTAAACAAGATTGATCGATAGAGTGTATGTTGGAACATATGTGGTTTATGGGTGTACACACACACACACACACACACACACCCACACCCACACACACACACTGTTCAAACAGAACACTGTTCACTCATTCCACGTTCTAACAACATGGCTAAACGCAGCGACACACACACACAGTAGATACTGACCTGCACAGCACATGAGAGAGTGCAGGTGAGCGTTCAGACTGCTCTCATTACAGTAGTCGGGCCACATAATTCTGCTGACACCTTTCTACCACTCCGTCTCTCTCTCTCTCTATCTCCCTTTGTTCTTCCCCCCTGGTCTTTACAGGCCATCTCCATTTCTCTCTCCGGTAAGTTCCAGTTTTTCATTCCAAAATGGGGGGGTGTGGGGAGTTAAGGTGTTCAGTCTTGCTTAGTCTTTGCTTGAATAAGAATCATGTAGTTGAGTCTTCAGCTCTCCACAAAGCTCCTGAACACTCTGGTGCCTGCTTCCTCCACGTCCGTTTTCCTGTCTCTCTATCTGCCTCTCTCTATCTGTCGTTCCCTCGCTCCCTCTCTCCATTCCTCCAGTGCTGCTGTCGCTGCCATTTGCAGCCCTGCCGGTTACTCGGTAGCCATCCCACTTGCACACGTGTGTGTGTGTGTGTCAAAATTTCAGAAGGCTCCTCCCCTCTGGCAGTAGGACAGCTTCCCTCTACCAGTCTTTCTCTCTCTCTCTCTCTCTCTCTCTCTCTTTAGAGAGGCACAGTCCCGAACGCAGCTGTCACTGCCTCTGCAGAGAGATGTGGAGCAGCCAAGCTCTATCTTCCTTTCTTTCTCTCTCTCTCTCCTTTAGGGAGACAGATTTCGTGGCAGCCGGTTATCGCCTGGCAAGTCTGAGGTGAGCTTGTTGTCTTAGTAGCTTCACAGAGGGAGTAGCTGAGAAAGGTTATCCGTGTCGAGCGTTGAAAGAGGCAATAAGGAAGTCAAAGGGTAATGCGTGTTGCTGGTGAATGATTTGCAGTCCCCTTGTGATGATGTCACCCCCACCACCCCCACCCCCCCCTGAGCTATCCAGACAGCTATCCCTCCAAATTCTAGTTGAACACTCACTGTAGCTAACAGAAAGTGAGTCTTACAAACGCAGCGAGAGTCCATCTGGACGGAAAGAGAGAGCAGTCTGGTCTGATCACAAAGAGCTCTGCTCGGGTCATGATGTCATCATCTGATTTGATAAAGGCAAGAAACAGGCTTGCAAATGACACTGCCGAGAGTGTGCTGTCCGTGCAGCCCAGTGAGTGTGTGTGTGTGTGAGGGACAGAGAGAGAGAGAGGGAGGTCCATACACTGCCCCCTTGCATGAATGAATAGCCACAATGAGAGATAAGGAAGGACTAGTCCGTGTTTATTACAGGAAAATGCTTCACGTGAGGTAGCCTTCTCTCCTGCTGTTTGTTATGAGTCATCAGTCTCTGTGCCCCCTCTGCTTCTCTGACCCAGTTTCTCTCAAATAGTCGCAACGCATAAAATAAACCTGCACATGATTTATACTCAGGTATTTATGCGCTGTCAACGGCAGCAAGATCGAAAAGGGAATAAATCAAACAGTGAGTCAGCAAATTTTTTTTACAAAAACTGCTGCATATAGACTCATTCTGTATGTAAACACAGAGACGTCATCACTCCTGAACGATGAAGTGCCAAGGAGTCACACCATAAGGAGGTCTGACTGCAAACACGTATACACACTTCAAACGGGGGGGGGGGGGGGGGGGCGAGACATGCACCTAGACAGCCCCTCAAAACAGCAGACGCTAACGCACGCTCTAACTCCGTCACACGCTCCAGGGGGAGGATACAGGCTCGCTGCTACTCCAGGAAAAACGCCAGCTAACACCGTGAGCTCAGTCCTGCTTCATCGGTGACCTCGCTCCGCCCGACATCTTTCCCCCTTCTCAGTCCTCGCTCGCCCCTCGCTCGCCGCCCTTCCTCTGCCTCTCTCTTGCCGTCAGTCTTTTCTCCATCCCGGATCCTGCCTTTCTGCCGTTTTCAAGGAACGAGCGTCGCTTCTCCTCTCCGTCCTCCCCTCGTTCTTCTCTACTATAAATACCAGAGCGAGCTCAGCCCTTAATACCAGGCCGTGTGCTTATCCCCATCCTCCCCCTCCTCCTCCTACTCCTCTCCCTCCTCCCTCCTTCAGTCTGTCTCTCTCTCCTCCGTTATCACGTTTAATCTCTTTTCTTCTCTGTTCTTTTCCGTCGCTCCCTCCTTCTGTTGTGTTCAGTCCCAGCCAGGGAGGTCCCCAAGTCCTCCACTTGCTGTGGTCATGAAGCACAAAGCTACTTTGTTCCTTCCTTCCCTCGTTCCTTCCTTGCTTCGTTCCTTCGTTCCTTGCTTCCTTACTTCCTCTTTCCCTCCCTCCCTCCCTCTCTCAGTTTTAGTTCATCACTCCTCTAAGTCAGCGGTTGCACTACGGTTGTCAGGACACCCTCCTTCTCCACCATCTTTTTCCTTCTCCCTTCTCTCTGTATCAATGGTCGCCCGTATCTGGACACCGCACACCAACTGTCACCCCACAATAGGACAGAAAGCTATGTTAAAGCAGAGAGAGAGAGAAACGAGAGATCAAAAAAGGGAGGGACAGCAAGAGGAAAGAAAGAGAGAAGCTGTCTTCGACAAGTGTTCAGCGTCGCTCTACCTAGAAGGCTACGTTACAGCATTCCCGATGACATTCCCACATTTCTCCTTTCGTCTGATCCTGATCCCCGCCAGGGTAATCCATCCCAATTATCAGCGCCCCCCCTTGGCGGTCCGTCATCAGATTAGCACAGATTTAATTTGTCTCCTTGTGACCACGGAGGACTGGGGGGAACCTTGTTAGGACGTTTAACAACATCCGAAGAGACATGGAGCTTCAGTGCTGGAGACAGCCACTGAGATCGGTAGTAGGAATGTTTTTAGGTCTATTAGGCTCTGGTCAGCTCACAGTTAACAGGATGTACCTGCTGAATCTGGAATTGTGAAATACTTTTTAAATCAACACTGCAACAAACCATACAAAAACATATAAACTGGTCGATTAAATAGGCTTCATTTTTAGATTGAACCATTACCGTGCAAAGGAATGGTTGAATTAGTTTGATCAGGTCAGTGTGTGTGTGTGTTTGTTTACCTTATCTGTTTATATGTTAACCTGTTATCTTTATTCTGACCTTTGACTAGGCAGGTCAGCACTGGGCTCTGAAGCCCTCCAGTCCAGCTGGGTCATGTAAACCCTGACTTCAGGCTCAACGTGTGACCACAGGCCCATTAGGACTGGCGTGACAGGGAGGGAGGGAGGGAGGGAGGGAGGGAGGGAGGGAAGGGAGGGAGGGAGGGAGGGAGGGAGGGAGGGAGGGAGGGGAGGGAGGGAGGAGGAGGGAGGGAGGGAGGGAGGGAGGGAGGGAGGGAGGGAGGGAGGGAGGAGGGAGGGAGGGAGGGAGGGAGGGAGGGGACATGCACAGCTGGTCCCTGTACCACAGCCAGTGGGGCTCATGATGATATGACCCAGCCTAGTGTTAGATTGGAGCAGGTGTGGGAGCTGGAGACGTCACACTGCACTGCAGAGAACTGCACATGGCCTGGGTTCACATTCAGGAAGGCAAGAGAACAATCTGTACACCTATGGGTGCACGCGCACGCACACACACACACACAGCTGCAACACCACACCCAGCTCCGAGCAACATGGCCCGCTTCCCGCTGCAGCTAAAAATAAGGCAGATGGGGCGGCACACACACACACACACATGCACTGTCACACTGTTGCCCAGTCCTACCCGGTCAACCAAGAAACAAGCCCAAACTTCACCACGAGTTCACGGCTACCCTGTATAACCCTGTATGCACACACCCGCACCAACAGGCCTTGGAGAAATGGCACGCAGCACAGCTGCCCCCCCCCCCCCCCCCCCCCCCCCCGACTTTCTTCAGGTTCCTGTTCCTGTATTAATAGGAAGAGGCACTTGGAGAAGGTCCCAGTTTCCCCGGCAACCCTTCTGGAAACCCTGGAGACCCTTCCTGGTAAGACCCTTCCCTGCAAGCTTCCAACTCCCCATCGGCTCACCTAGACATGGATCTAAAACGTGTCGGGCAGGTATAAACACACAGCTTACAACCACTTGCTGGTAGATCTGCAAGGTGTGTGAACGAGCATATCGAGCCTATCCTCAGCGTTCTAAACTGCTCCATAATGACCTGAGTCTGTCTCATAACTGCCACATCACGCTACATATTTACATTTATTTATTTTGCACACGCTTTCATCCCAAAGCGACATCTAAGAGAGTGCTTTACAAAAGAGCATCGGCCACTGATCATAGCATTGTGATCGTTCCCAAACATAGCGGGTTTATATATTATGAAACATACATTGTGAGAAACCAAACAAGTGCTGTTTGTTTCATTTGAACGCCACAATTAAACAGGCGTCCTTACCGCTGGCTACTGGCCTCCTGTCAAGATAATGACCCCATCCCTCCAGGACCATTAACATTGTACTGAAACCTGTGCATTAGATAACTTACTAAAGGTAGGGTTTAGGTTTAGCTACTTCCCTTGTATGTTTAACAAGTAACTTAGCATAATACGCCTTGTTTCAGAAGTTTACATGCAAGATTGTGTCCTGAAAAACATCAATAGTCGTCACATTGACAAGAAACAATCCCCAACTTGAAAGAGGATCTTGGCGACAGGACAAAGCCAAATAAGGAGAATAGAGGTAGTCTGACTCACACAAGCCAATTGGATCAGTGCATCACCATCTGTCTAAGACACATCAAGATGTAAATGAACGCAGTGTGAGGGGGAGATCTAGTGATCAGAAAAACAAGAATGTGTTCACAGAAAATCACTGCCATTCTGCTCAGACTAAGCTCACAGCAGAATAGACAGTGACAGTAGCTATCAAGAGGTGTAGCATGATAGTGCTGAGAAATACCACACCCTAACCCCTTTAGCCATCCAGTGCTAAATACTAAATGTGAAGCGTCATGAAATAACCGACACAAACCCAAGAACAACCTACAAGCTAACTGTCACTCAGGAAGAAGTGTAGCTTAAACAGGAAGTCAGGATTGTGATGAGAGAAGCAGCAGTGGTAGGAGAAGAGGAGGGATTGGTAGAGAGGGAATGAGAGTGAGAGAGAGAGAGAGAGAGGAGAGAGAGAGAGAGAAGAGAGACAGGAGAGAGAGAGAGGAGAGAGAGAGAGAGAGACAGAGACAGAGAGAGAGAGAGAGAGAGAGAGAGAGCGAGAGAGAAAGAGAGAGAGAGAGAGAGAGAGAGACGGAGAGAGAGATAGACAGAGAGAGACAGAGAGACAGAGACAGAGAGAGACAGAGAGAGAGAGACCAAAAAAGGGAGAGACAGCAAGAGGCAATAAAGAGAGAAGGTGTCTTCGCCTAGCGTTCAGTGTCGCTCTACCTGGGTTAACCTGTGGAGAGCGGCGGCGACGGTAGTACCACACCCCTGCGGCGGTCAGGAAGTGGGCGGTCACCACCAGGACGGGCGTGATGACCGTGGGGTCTAAGAGAAGGTCCATCTCTGGCCAGCTAACTGGCGCACTAACGTCCACTCCACTAGGGATGGGAGGAGCAGGAGAGCAGCAGAATCCAGAAGTTGGTGTTAAGTCAGGATGATAAGCAGTGGACTGTAGGAGCTCTTTAACTGGGACTTCAGAGTTCCTGTTTCCAAAGGCATCCTGATGCGCCTCTCACTTCTCTCTTCTCTGTTTCTTAAACTTCACCCCTCTATAACTTTATATCCAATTATTGAATCTCTTTCAGAAAGTTCTCTAACGTTTCCCGATGGGAATATAAGACTGCTGACTAATCTTGCGGAGTCCTTTGCTCCAAACAGAATCCCTCCCTGCTCCCCACCTTCCCTCTCCCTCTCTCCCTCCCTCTCTCTCTCTATCTCTCTATCTCTCTCTCTGTTCAGCTAGCCCCTCTCCCTTGCTCCATGACACTCTTGCACTGAATTCCTTTCCCCTGAAACATGCGCTGGGCTGTTAGTGGTTGCTTAGACCACCGCTGCAGGACCAACAAATAAATTGTTGGAATATAGAAACAGATACAAGCCTGCTGGGTTCCTTCTCTCTCGCTCTCTTTCGAAAGGAAACCACAAGTGAAATACACTTTCCTGTTTGAAAGACAGAGAGAGAGGGGAAGAGAGAGAAAGAGAGAGCATTGACACGTGTGTGTGTGTGTGTGTACAGTGTGTTTATCAGTTGCTATGCTGTGACTGACTCCTGACATGTGTCACTAGCCCTGATATTAATGGCGTTCTTTAAATGGACGTTCTCACTGCGCGACTGTGATGTTCATAGGTCGACAGACAATTAAACAAAGGTGAACATAACACACACATACACACAGTGAGTCAGCCAGATTCAGTCTAGCAGAGCAGGGGGGGGGGGAGCTTCCAGATAATGGTGTGTGTGTTTCAGTTGTTGAGGACAGATCAAGGGACTGCTTGCTTGGTCACCAATATTTTCGGGAGACGTCCCAACACTTCGGTCAGTCGGTGGTTTCCACCATGACGGTCCCATGACCCACTGGGGACTCCCACTGTTCCATTACCCAGCATCCCCTTTGTTTGCCCAGACACAAAATACCAATCCCATTTCATGATCAAAACCTTGAATTTGCTCTGTATTAGGCCTATACCTTGAAACAGCTAAAGAGTTTAATAATAGAAAAAGTCGTGACAGAACAGAATAGATATATGATCCTAAAGAGAGGTGTAGAGCAGAGAAGCAGCCACATTTGCGGGGAGGAGTGTGAAGCCACCACTGTGTGGCAGAATAGACCAACGTGTGTGTGGCTCTCACAGGAAAACCTCACACCCACAAACCCACTGGAGACAGCTACTGAATGAATGAAGTATTTGGACCCCAAAAACACACCCTGACTTACACAGCTTGTTACAGGTCCATACTTGTGGTTATTTTTGCATTATTAGTAATTTTTATTTATTTATTTACTTTGTATTTGTTATAGAGGGACAGTGTACATTAATTTACATTTTACAGATAAAACGTAAATGCACCCAATTATAGCCAAAAGGCTAGTTTCTATTGGTAGTCCCCCTGCCAGAAGGAGAATGGCAAAGTTACCCATCAATTAGACCAACTTCATCAGGCTGATCATGTTTTTGACCCAGCCCCTCCTTTCGCTCTCCCGTCAGCAGATCACAGTGCTTCCTGTGGGAGGGGGTCCGTCTTTCTGTCCGTCACCTGGAGAGTCAGCAGAGACTCTCTGAAACGCATGAGTGGACAGTGGCCAGGCATGACGGCGCTGAAAGGAACACAGATGTAGCGTGCACACCCAAACACAGATGTGACCTCGGTTAACCAACTAAAACCCCTCCCCCTCCCCCTCCCCCCCTCCCCACTCCCCCCCAAATCTGACCACACATTCACCATGAGGGCACCCGATCTGGACAAACGGGCGCATGTCGGATGGATGAGAGGTTCCAAATGGTGTGCTAGAGCTGGGGGGGGGGGGGGGGTCAGGAGGTCATCTCCAGCCCCCTTAACCGCCATCGTCCCACACACATACACACAGGAAGGGGTAATGCTGCGTCACGCCAGTGTGTACAGTGTGTACAGTACACACACAAAGGAGCTTGTACTAAAACCATGCTCGGTGCATACATGAAAAACACCCCCCCCCCACCCCTCCTCCTCCAGTGACATGGGACTGTGACTGGACAGAGAGGGCCTGAGGATGATGTCAGACTACACGATGAGCGCGGGGGAAGAGGAGGAGAGGACAGGAGAGGAAGACAGAGAGAGAGCGAGATTCTGCTGTGTTATTGTAGAGCACGGTGCTTTGTGGGTGTTTGTCTCTGGTTGTGAATGACCCTATTCATGGAGACCAGAGAGAGAAATGCTACACTCACACACACACACACACACACACACACACACACACACACAAGCCCTTTCTCATGGCCAGTGTCCATCTGTCCTTAGCACAGTGACTGCTGTTCCGAGCCGTTCCTCTCAGTTCTTCATCTCTCAGTTCTTCATACTCTCTCTCTCCATTATTCCCTTTCACCATCCCCCCGACGCCCTTTAATTCCTTTAGTCAGCATCCTAAGGATGTTGCTTGCCTGCTAAGGTCACCCTGACGCACGCTTGCACACAGACAGACACACACACACACACACGAATACATCCAGTTTGTGCCGACAATGAGACAGAACGGAGAAGACGAGCCAACTTGGTTTAGAGCAGTGAAAGGAGATACGCAGTCTTCACAGGGAACATTCTGGAACATGTTGAAAACGTTCAAGAACCTACGGTAGCTATTCTAGAACATTCCTGTCCTGACACGTCCAGTCGCCAGCTGTCCAGCCCTGACACTTTACCCGCCCCACGCCCACACAGTTCCGCAGCGGTCAGCGACCCCCTGCTGCGGCGAGAGGGTGGAACACACACACTTCCTGCTGAGGAAACGGAGCCAGCCACGACCTTCCTGGACGCCAGTCTGTCAGGATGCAGCTGGACCAATCACAGACAGAGATACAGAGAACATGGAGAGATGTCACTGAGCAGAGAAAGGATGTGAGCAGGGGGACATTTTTAGATGTAACACCGCAGGAAGTAGACCTGAGGAGAGGGGTTTAACTGTGGAAACATGCCTGGAGGGGCCAATAGTGGACAGATCATCAGTCCTAACCAGAGCTCTGTGCCTTTGTCATAACGTTAAGTGTTCAAGTTACAGTGTAGGACTTCTTGTGGTAAATGCTAACGGTCCATTCTCATCGAGTTGTTTTACTGCTGAACTACAGTGCTTTACGGCCTACGTCTGATTCTCGATGAGCTGTCGCTATTCACTATCTAGTGTTGGATTAAGGTGCCTTAAGTGCATTAAGTGCAATTAGGCTCTCTGTAGTACCACCTTCTACATTTAGGGGGAGACCTAGTCCAATTTACTGAGTGTAAGGACAGGAGTCGCAATGAAAAAGCCATAGTAACAGGGAGAACTGTGAGAATCTCCTGAGCTGACCGTATCCATGGTTATACAGAAACAACTGTTCTGAGATCAGCTGTTCAGACATAAAATATCAAACAATATCACATGCAGGTTTTTTTGCCTGCAGGTTAACTCGTTGCATTAAACAAGTAGGTTCCCAAACTTTCGTCTCTCTCGCATCCTCTCGCTTGCCCTCACTCTTAAGGAAGTCTAGCCTATGCTTCCATTCACATCACTGGGTCAGCCAATCGTGAACAATCAAGTGCAGATTGTCACTAAGTTACCAGGGCTAATGGCTAATCACGCACTGTGCTAACAAAACCAGCAGGAGGGCTGGTCAGAAACCCATAACACCTTCATCACAGAGAGAACAACAAACAGACACACAGGTTAGGTCAGTTCACCAGCACCCTTCACCAAAGCAACAAGGGCAGATCCCAGGTCAGCTGCTGAGAGGATAATTAAGCAACATCTAGGCTGATCGAGACTTGCAGGCGATGATGTAATGATTGGGGGGCGTGTTGTGACAGGGGTGCAGATCGGGTCACTGCACCACCCTTCCGACTTGCCAAACCGACAGAGCATGCGGTGCAGGGGAACAGATTAGAGAGGGAGAAGAGGAGAGATGAAGAGGGAGGGAGGGGTCGTTCAGTCCGACAGAGTCACGTGACCCAAGAGCAAACACTGGAGAGACGCACATAAAAACAAACGTGTTTACAGGAAATAAATATCTATTTCCATCTCAATCTGCACTACTCCCCAGCAGCGACCCTTCCTCCCTTCCTCCAGCCTGTCCTCTCCCTGCCCCTCTCCCTCCCCCTGCCTCTCTCCCTGGCCCTCTCCCTCCCCGTCCCTGTATCCCTGGCCAAAAGGAGCCCACGTGAACACAGATATGTCATAACAGGAAGAGAGCAGCTCTCTTTCAGGACTGTCATAATAGGAAGACCCTGGCCGTGCTGCGGGTCACAACCACATGACAGGACCCCCGCAGGAGAGGGGGGGGGGGGGGGGGTTCACTCAACTTCAGGACAATGATCCTATGGGGCCTGAGGTTAGAGTCATGTGTGCACTGTGTGTGTGTGTGTGTGTGTGGTGTCTGAGCCTGAGGCGCCCAGGCGAAGGTAAAGCCCACACACATGTGCGCGCACACACACACACAGAGAAAGATTTACTGACCTTGCTCAGCCTCTGCAGTCACACTGCTATTGGAAGGAGGGAGTAGAAGAGTAGGAGAGGGGAGAGGGGAGGCATGGAGGGATCTGTCACACTGACGCCACAGAGAGGCACTACGGATGGTGGGAAAGGAGAAGAGGGGACAGAGAGAAAGAGATTTGTAGCCTGTTAAGAAAAGAGCTGTCCAAGTCTCAACCAAAGTCTTTAGGTTTTAGTGGCTGACTTAATCACAGGTTAATGACAGGGAGGGAGGGAAATGGGGAGGGAAAGAGAGAGGGAGGGAGAGAGCGGGAGGGAGAGAGAGGGAGGGAGAGAGAGAGGGGGGGAGGGCACATGTGGACGAAAAACAGGGCAATAAAGGAAGGAAACAAATTGTCTTGAAGCTAAGAGGGCAGGAAAGAGGGACAGGAGTGTGCAGGGAAAGAAAAAGGACGTTCGTGGTCAGAGAAACGAAGAAGAGGGGAAATGAATGAGGCGACGAGGACGGGGAGAGAGAGGAGGACGAGCGAGCGTCAGTGGGTGGCAGAACCAAACACACAGGGGCGAGGAGAGAAAACGAAGATGGATCGACGAGAGAGAAAAGAGGGCAGGAAATGAACCTAAGAGAGAGATGGAGGGTCATGAGAACGCGAGAAGGGAGAGGGAGAGAGGCAGAGAGAGGGGGATGAAGAGAGGAAACACTCAAGTCTGAGGTCAGAGGATGAGAAAACAGGAGGCAGGGCAG